>CM060695.1:114175870-114775870 GCA_030686995.1 Artemisia argyi
GTAGTATATATATCAATTTTATACTTTTTTTAGTAAAAATTAGAGAATTCAATGATGTAATATTTTATTTGAGTGGTTAAGTGACCCCATTTTTATTAAACTTTGTGTTTTTTGTCTCCTGATAATTATTTTGAGACGGAGGGAGTAATAAAAATAAATAGAGAATTTTGGTTGAGTCTATTATTACCAACTTGAAAGAAACTATAAATTAATTGATAAAGTGTAAAATTGTTATTTTGTAAAAAGTATTTAAAAAAAAAAGAAAAGAAAAAAGAAAAGAAAAAAAGTAATGATTATGTTTTTTAGACAGTGAGGTTTTTGCCGATAGAAAATATTTTTGAACGGATGGAATACTATTTTTAGAAAAGAAAGGAAAAGACTTAGGGCCCGTTTGGTTGGGTAGTATGGGAATGAGACTATGACTTTCAAAGTCATAGTGGGTGTTTGGTATCTGGGCCCGGTAATGAAAATGGTATATCATAGTCATAGGTTCATTACTTACCAATTTGGTGTCTATGAAATCCATTCCCGCGGGGCCCTCTTTTTTCCACTACAAACTTCAAATATCTATACACTTTTTCATACCATATTTTATCAACCAAACATAAACAATCGTAATGATACACTTTTTCATATCCATTGTCATTCTACCTCATACCAAATCCGATACCCATTGTCATTCCTATCAATAAACCAAACGCGCCCTTATATGGTGCGTTTGCTATGCCGCCATAAATCACAATGTGAATGATTTTGATAGTAGTGGTGGACCCCATGGTATGAAAGATTCATACCTTATCCTTTTGAGGTATATGGAGTATGGAACATTTCTATCATTCATTACCATGGGCCTTTTGATCTTAAACAAACACTTTTAATCACTTTAATATTCATAGTCTCATTCCCTTAGTGGGATACCAAACGCACCCTTATTTGGGTAGTGTTGAGAATTACGTTTTCTAATTGATTTTTTGATTATTATGTTTTGGAAGCTCAACAATTTAAATGTTGGTGTTTGTGAGGGAAAAAAAAGGTGATATTTTACGTCATATACTACAGTAAATTTTAGTAAAAAGTAGGTTCTATAGTACGTTTATCAAATGATATGACCAGATTTAACTCACAATATAAATATATTAGGGTTGTGTTAACCCAACGGGGGTCTACTCGCCCGGTCCCACCTATTTTTAGTCAAATGTACAAGTATTAAAGCAGACAGTACAGGCGGCGGCAGCACAATTCTTCCACACACCCTCCCCTATACCCCCCGTGGGGTTAACCTCTGCCATATATTAAAACGTAATTCTATGTGACCGACCTCGTTTACTTCAAGAAAAAGTGAATAATCTATCAAATATACAAAATTAGAAAGTACATTTGTTTATATATATATATATATATATATATATATATATATATATATATATATATATATATATATATATATATATATATATCTAAAATCCGGATCGATTGAGAAGGTTTTTATTTTGAGAAAATTGAGAAGGTTTTAAAAAACGATAGATTTTTAACTTTGATTCATGTTTTTCAAGCGTAAAACTCATTTTAATGTGATCAAAATTTAAAATGTGTAAAACAAAATTGAATCAATATTAAAAATCTCTCGATTTTGCGATATATGTAAAATACTGAATCATCTGTACAAATTTAATGAATCATCATCATAACTCGATTTTAACAATGATTTGTGAATCAAATTTGTGATTTATAGATTCGATTCACCATAAAATAATATTTACTTACAAATCAAATAAAAAACATGAATCAGTTTGTTTAAACGAAGATTTCTCAATTTTCTTAAAATAAAAATCTTTTCAATGGAACTGGAGCCATATATATATATATATATATATATATATATATATATATATATATATATATATATATATATATATATATATATATATATATATATATAGGATCAAATAAGAAGATTACTTAAATTAAGAAGGAATAAGAAGAACTATAACCACAAATTCGAGATACACCAACCTAAATTAGATGCATCCCTATAATCTTAGATGCATTATAACGCACCATAGTATGTTTTCTATCTTTTAATCAGATGCATATACGTATATTAGATGCATTTCATGATTTCTCTTGTTTTTTGTTCCTCTGCACGTGCCGAAATCATGAAAATCAATTTGCATCATCTATACATCAAATTAACTTTCGAAACTCAAGATGTTGCATCTATATGAATAGAAATGCATCTAATGCAAGTCGTTGCATTTCAAATGCGTGGTTTTGGTCATTTCTCACCACTTCTTATTTTAATTTACTTCTCACTGGATCCCTACTATATATATATATATATATATATATATATATATATATATATATATATATATATATAGTGTATCTTTATTTTCATAACCCTGTTAAGTGCGAGAACTCCAATTTTGCATGAGAAAACACGCATGTTCAAATAAAACATGTATGTTTTCTTACATACATCTTAATACACATACCTGCGTAACATACATGTTCATATAAAACCTTCTTAAGTGCAACATATCAATGCAAAATGGTTTTATATGAACATGTATGTTACGCAGGTATTTGTATTAAGGTGTATGTAAGAAAACAAACATGTTTTTTATGAACATGCATGTTTTCTAATGCAAAATTGGAGTTCTCGCAGTTCCCGCACTTAACAGGGTTTTGAAAATAAAGCCCTCATATATATATATATATATATATATATATATATATATATATATATATATATATATATATATATATAAAGAAAAAAATGCTCATTTTTAATTCAAGCTTTTGCTAGATTAAGTTGCAAGAAAGATGGTTTCTTGGATATTTCAATAGTATTTTTGCCGTCTTATTACTTCGTAGATTCTGTTTTTAGCATGAATGTACATTAGCAGATGAATACAATAGTTACCAATAAATTAAAGAGGACGAATTTTATTTTATTTTATATCCACTATGTACTAAAAGGATATGTTAGGAATTTATTATGTTAAAAATAAAAAAGAATTTATTAAAGACATATTTATTTTGATATCTATAACGTTATGCACATGATCCATGCAAAATGTTATTTGCAAATGACTTAACTGGATGGACTATCGAAACTTCAGTGTCATGTCACTACAGAACTTGAGCAAGAGATCAAAATGATAACCTTGACTATACTTTTTATATCGTGTGATATGCACTAACGTAGATGAATGTAGTGTGTGTACAATAATGGACCAAATGAAGGTAGGTCAAATTGTTTCATGGAAGAAATGTAATGAGTAATTTCTTCTCTTTGAGCGATTGATAGGGGACTAGTCAAAAAGACATCGATTACAATTTAATTATGACGATTTACCTTGAAATCCTTCCGTTTGGTTTTAGTCCTTGATAGATCTAATGGCATTAAAATTAGCTTGCAATGAGATATTTCAATGTTATGATACGCAAAGTTTTCCTCAATTAATTTACTTCATTTTCTCATACTAGACGAGTACCCGTGCATAGCAACGAGATTTTATAGCGACAGATAGTTTATTGATAAAAAAATTTATAGGTTATAAATGAAAAATAATAAAAGTTTGAAGATTTGGGAATTAAACATAATGTTTTGAAACCCGGTTCCACCCGGGTGGTTCAACCGGTTGAACCGTTCCGGTCGAAAAATTGGTCGATTTAAACCGGGTCAACTTGCTAGGTTGGGTCGAAAATGGGTCAAATTAAACCGGTTCAACCCAGCGGGTTTGAAGCATCTCGGGCCAACCCGGTTTGTGATTTGTATTAATTGTTTTAATTGGTTATAAATGAAAAATAATAAAAGTTTGAAGATTTGGGAATTAAACATAATGTTTTGAAACCCGGTTCGACCCGGGTGGTTCAACCGGTTGAACAGTTCCGGTTGAAAATTTGGTCGATTTAAACCGGGTCAACTTGCTAGGTTAGGTCGAAAACGGGTCAAATTAAACCGGTTCAACCCATCGGGTTTGAAGCGTCCCGGGTCAACCCGGTTTGTGATTTGTATTAATTGTTTTAATTGGTTGTATAATGTGTATAAATCATTGTACTTTTAAGTAATAAGGTGTTTTAATAAGAGTATTAATTAAATTTCATAATTTCCTTTAATAAGTTTTTTCAACATTTCACATTCCTTGACTTTTCTCTTTTTCACTTTTACACTTTGACCATTTTTGCTTTATAGGTAGTATAGATATATCAGACTATCCGTAGTCAGTATAGTAGCCCATTATCTACAACTACCAAATTGCGTATGATCATAAAAGTTTCAGCCATACACTTCAACTAATTCATTTGGTACATGTTTCAATTCATTGATCCATTTTGTTTTATAGAAATAACTCTAGCAAGAGGTACACATAGAAGTACAATCATCAATTGGATTATATATCCAATCGATCGGTGTACATAACAAAATACAGTAATGCATACCTACACCAGTAATACCTTTCATTAACAAATAAATTTACATATGCATGCAACGCGCCACTCGTTGAAATTTTAATAGTTCGATTATGGAAGTAGTTGAGGAAGTTTGGGCATAGCAAGAGTGAAGGTTCAAGGAAAGTAATATGTGTACAATCAAGTACAACATTACATGAGTAGACAACATAATCTTTTCAGGATGATGTTGACTTGTTTAGGGTACATGACTTGCATCCAGGTGTTATATATTAACTACCAACCCCACTCAATAATTTCAATTGTTGAAGTCCCAAATATCATGTTTTAGAAAAATTCATCTAGTTAGATGAGGCTTTACATATTTGATGATGATTTTACTCGTTTTCATGACTCATATTCTGATCATTACAAGTTGGTTAAATTAGTAGATTATTAAGGTTGCGTTTGTTTTTTAAAAAGTGTCTCTTAACAATCTTTTAATCTGACTCATTCAGACGCGGTTAGACATTTGAGTCATTAAGTGCGTTTGTTTTTTTCTTCTCATTCAGAGGTAGTTAGAGGCTCAAGCCTGTTAACCAACAAGATATATAAGGGATGTCTTGTTGTCTCTTAATGTATTTTAATGTTATGTGTCGTAAGAATAAAATTGCATCATATTCATATTATTCAGATATTTTTTTTACAAAAAAACAAACAATATTATTTCATTCATATTCAGACATTTACGTCTCAGATTCAGATTCAGATGTGCGAATCAGATTCAGATTCAGAGCCTCTTAATAAACAAACAACACCTAAAACGACACCACAAATAAACAAATTAAATAAGAAAGAGTAGCATGAGTGATGGAACCACTACTACACAAACAGGTATTAGGAAATCTTGTGAAAAGAGCCCTTATCCACGGATTTTACATGGAATTATTCCGTTTGTAAAAACTTTGTGGGTAAATATTTTCCCACTGATTTTCCCCCAGGTCGTTGACTATTTTTCAGGGATATTACTGTTGATAATCCATGGGTGTAATTTCTCAAAAAATTTTCACGAATATTTTCCGACTGATTTTCCATATTTTTCGGCAACCACTTTCCACAAATATCACTACTAGAAAAATTGCCAATAGCAACGGCCTGAAATCGTTGCTAAACTGCCTAATTGTGTTGCTAAATGGCATTAGCAACGATATTAGCAACAAACACCCTTTGTTTTTATAAAGCCCGTTGCAAATTTTGCAACAAAACTCGTTGCTAAATTAAATTCTAAATGATTGCAAATGCAAATCTAAAAACAATTTTTTTTTTTTTTTTTTTTTTTTTTTTTTTTTAAATATCAAACGATGGACAAGCAAACATAGAATCAAGACAAACAATAATAAACATGATTAAATAATTAAATGAATAACTTATTGATGTTATGATAGGTTTACAATGTAGAAAAAGAGTAACAAACTCATCAATAATCGGTTAGGGTTTGGTTCCTAAGAGTTGCATACCAATTATGAAAACAAAGCAAGAATATATTTAGAAAATTGCATGTGACGGTGGCAGCTTATGGCTCTGACGTCGTCACCTCATCATCGTCGATATCCTTGAACCCATCAACCCACCGCAACAAAACCACCCACAAAACCCACCAATAGCAAACCAACCTCCTAGACCCCGAACTTTAGGAGAGTATTCCCGTCCTAGCCACCAAGGCTATCGAAACACCATTGAGCTCACTCAAGGAGCCAATGTGTCCCCCTTGCGATCCGACACCATCCGGTTGGTGCAAAGCGGATGTGCATTCCATGGACTTCGTTCCGAAGATCCTAATCAACATCTCAAGGATTTCCTAAAAATCATAGATTCCATAGACCTTGATGTTGCAACTAGAGAGACGACACGACTACGTCTATTCCAATTCTCTTAACGTAACCAAGCTAGTCAATGGCTTGAACGTTTACCCGCGGGATCCATCACCTCTTGGGATGATCTCACTTTTCGTTTCCTTGCTCAATTTTTCCCACCGGGGAGAACTACCAAGCTTAGAAATGATATCTTGATGTTCTAACAACGTCAAGGTGAAACTCTATATGAAGCATGGACTCGTTTCAAGGACTTACTCCAAAAAGTCCCTCATCATGGCATAAATCTCTGGCTATTAGTTCAAATCTTTTATGACCATGTCGACTTTCACACCAAACGCACCATTGATCGAGCCGCCAGAGGCAGGTTGCGTGATAAAGACGCCGAGGAATCTTGGGAAATTATTGATGAGCTTGCCTTCGACAATCGTGAGTTATGGGAAGTTACGCATGTTATAAACTCGGCTATCAGCGCAATCTCGACACCTGGGGAAACCACTCAAATCTCCAAAGAACTCCTTTGCAAACTTGAGAAAAAGGTTGATTATCTCATGGAAAAACAAAAGAGACCTTTAAGTCCCAGACGGGCAGCAGTCAATTCTGTCTCAAATGTGATTCCGACACCATTGTCTGAATCACCTCTTAAAGAGAATGTCGAAACCTTTCAAAATTATACTCAACCTTATTCGCCTCCTCAAAACCTCAGCCCAGAATTTGAAGCTCGAATGAGAGATTACATGGCAACCCATTCTGAGCGGCTTGCTAAATTCGAGGAAGCCGTTTATAAACAAAAGGAGGAGATGCAAGAGAAAATGAAGGAGATGATGAGCCTAGTGGAGGAATACTCAAACCAAAAAACCCCAGAAATTATGTTATTAAGAAAGGAAAGCGTTACCCCCACTACCCAATTTGTTAACTCTATCACAATTGTCCACGAGGGTAATGCGGAAAAGGAAATCCCTAGTGTACAT
The DNA here is from genome assembly GCA_030686995.1 of Artemisia argyi. Taxonomy (NCBI): domain Eukaryota; kingdom Viridiplantae; phylum Streptophyta; class Magnoliopsida; order Asterales; family Asteraceae; genus Artemisia; species Artemisia argyi. Next base: position 114,183,111 of record CM060695.1, read on the forward strand.
ACCAATGAGGAACCGCCAAAATCCCAATCACTAGGTTACTACCTAAAACATGATATAAATGAGAATACCATAACAAATTGGATAAAGGGTGACGGGCATAACCAATCCTCCAAACAGGTTTCAAATAAGGAGGAAGAGGGGAAAGATGAATATGATACATTACCTGGGGGACCGGTATTCGAGAAGCTACTTGTACAAAAAGTGGCTACTAAACAGATGGCTTGTGGGAACTTTGAGATACCAGCCAGCGTTGGGAAGCTGCAATATCTGGATGCCTTCGCTGATCAAGGATCAGAAGTAAATCTTATGCCTCTAACTATTTACACCCAACTAACTACGAAAATGCCGCCTACCACCCATGTTAGGCTATCCTTCGCTGGTCACTTTTATGTATACCCTTTGGGAATTGCTGAGGATATAATGGTCAATGTTGCAGGGTTCATGTATCCCGTCGATTTCATGATCATCGATGATAAAGGAGGTGGGTACATGCCAATAATCCTTGGAGCACCATTCCTCACCACAACAAGAGCTGTCATTAGGTATCAAAAGAGGGAAATTGAACTTAAGTCAGGAAAAAGGAAGATTAGCCTTCCTATGACCCCACGAAGTGTACAAGAAAGCCTGATGAAAAGAAAACTCAAAAACAACATTGACACGTCTCCTAATCATGTTCAAGAAAAAATCCTCGCATGGGAAACAAGAATCAAAAGCTACAATGAAACTAAGCCAGAGAGAAACAAAAGCAGTAATAAAGTTCATGTCAAGTTTGAATGGAGTCAACCGACGGAGAATCATGTACCATTTGCAGAAGGAGGCTTGGTACTCTTAAGGCATTCAGAGATAAAAGTACCTCCCGACGAGCCAAGTCCCTGGTGGTATGGACCATTCACAATTGAAAGCCTACGCCAAGATGGGATAGCTACCTTGTGCAGTAAAGGAGGAGGGGAGGTGACTGCAAGTATCGAACGATTGAAACACTACCACCCCGATAGCGAGGATCATAATTATATGGGATACGTCATCTCAAGAGTTGAGGTCACGTAATAGCCCATGACCTTGAGTCTAGCTATAAGACTCGTTAATAAAGAAAAGCGTTTCTTGGGAGGCAACCCATGTTTTGTGTGTTTTTATTTGTTTGATTTCTATTTGTTTGATGTTATTTGTTTCCGTATGCATGTTTTATTTTTATTGTTGGTAAATCATGTTTCAAGTTAAATTGGGAAAATGCTTTATTTTGTTTTTAACTTCGTCTTAATTACATATAAAGGTATTTTGCAAATGCTAAGTGTAAGGGAGATCCAAACTTGTTTATAAGAACGAAAATGATCATGATTCGCCACAATATTAAATGAGCATGTATATTAGTAATTGTTAGAGTCATAATGATGTTTTGCAGGATTTTTCAGGAAATAAGGCATAAGTTTTTCCAGAAATTTTCAGGAAACTTAACATAAGATTTTTCCAGGAACATTCTGACGGCGTCAGGAGTTACAACCTGACGGCGTCAGGTTCCAAAATTCTGAAAAATTTTGCGAGTTTTGTTTAAACCGGAGTCTGAAAGTTTTTGTTGATTATTTAGTTTTATAAACTCCAGGAAATCTGCAAACATTCATTCCACAAGCATTATATCCCTTTAATTCCTCGAAAGCAACATTAAGATATATATGCTATTTTTTCTAGGATTTGTTAGTATATATATAGATTGCCGCCGATTTTACGCGAGGTTGCCTTGATTGTTTTCTCAGGTTTAATTGGTTATATATGACAAGAAGATGATTTGTATTTCTGGAGGAAAGCTTTCAAAGTTCATTTTCTTGGAGGAAGATCTAACCTTGTTGATACACTATCCACACCGAACGAATCAGGGGAGTATTTGTTTTCATCCTTTTACCTGTTTTACTTTTACATCCTTTAATTGAAAATTGGGGACAATGCTCATCATAAGTGTAAGGGGAGGGTAAATGATGATACCTTATAGGATACAATTGCACTTGAGTTTGTTTGTTCGATAGTAGGTGTGTAACAAAACTAAGAGAAATACTTGTTAGTGTAATTTTAGCACCAAATTAAATTTTTTTTACAACATTTAGGAGTGAAACTTTAGCCTTAACAAGCGTCTCATGGATAGGAGTTGTATGACTAGCACAAAACCGTACCACTTAAAAAATTTTCCACCCAAATATGTGAGGTTCGCCTTTAGATTTGATAGGAAAAGCATTCATTATTAGTGCTTATGAGTGTACCAGTAGTATTTAGATTCTAGAACTTGCGTTAGTGATGCATCCCGAGACCGCTAGTGAGACTACATTCGTGTAGTAGGATTTACTACATGAAAGAGGCATTAGGATCACCCTTGTGTTTAAACCTGTATCATAATTACTTGACCATTTAAGTCATATTACTTGCTAGTACTTCTAAACTCCCTCAGTCTTTTGATATCACACCCGAAGTTCACACTCACTCTCTTAACATGGGGGATGAGCATCTTAGTACTGTTCCTGATAAGGAATCGGACGAATTAATAAAGTCTAGTGTTGAGATCCTTGTCCCAATCCCAAGAGAGTCACAGGGGACTTTTGATCATGTGTGTGACCTACCTTCTTACCCTAAAAATCCAAAAGATCATTTTGAGACTTTCTCCGATTTTAATGATGATTGTACATCTTATGGAGAAGTTGAGTATGAAGAGGCACCACTGCCTCATTCCGATATTGACCCTCTTATTGAGGAGTTCACAGATGAACTTACTCACATCAATGCACTTCCATTGGGAAGTGATGATGGTCTCCTTGATTTTGAAGCCGATATGGGAGAAACTGAAAATCTTTTAAACTCTAATCCCAACATCGAGCTTAGTACTTCACATGCTGATGAAATTTTTTTATCTTCTGGAGACATCAGTCATGTGGAAGGATTACCTTCTGAGCTAGCTAGCTTAGAAGAAGAGAATGATTAGATTGACACTGAAGTCAATGATGAAGCACTTCGTGTAACATTATTGAATGTCAATCTCCTCATTTCTAAAATCGAGGCTTTCAAAAAGAAACCTATTTCATCTCCTATCCTCATTAAGGATAGTGACATTTTCTCCGATGATCCTATTCCGGAGTTTGAAGCCTTTACTTTCGATCCTATGGGAGAGAAGATTAGTGGCTGTACCACTTCTCATTCTCATAATTCTCTCCCCGATTATGAAACATTTACCTTCGATGAGTTCTCCTGTGAACTCACGCACATCAATCCAGAATATGATTCATTCACATTCGATGAGTTCTCCTGTGAACTCACTCATATCATATCTCCACCGGAGTATGATAACTTCTACTTTAATCTAGACACACCCGGGATATGTCTTGATCACATGAGCTTAAATGATGAGATTCATGATGATGAATCTATGAATTTTCCTGAGGATGATGATGAGTTAGTCAAGATGTTTATCATGACTTTCTTTCTCTTCTTCACCTATCCCGTAGCTTCTCCTGTTCTTCACTCCTTCGGGAATGAAGACATTATCTTTGACCCCGGCATCACCGCTTATTGTTTATACTATTTACAGCCGGGTACTTATCTCATCGGTGTGGAACTTTCACGTGCTTCAAATGTTTGTCCAAACATCTTGAATGAAAGTCCGATTGAGATTGTTTCTTCCACATCATGCTTCCCCAAGGACAAATGAATTCGGGGTCGAGTCAAGCTAGCGACTCGGTAAAGAAAAATAGTAGCATGTACTTAGGGTTTTCACCCTAAGTGTGGGGGAATTACCCCTACCGTGGTTACAAATAAAGTGAAAAACAAAATTGTGTGTCCACATTTAGCTTGTAATGTTGCCCTTTTACGTTCAAAGAGTCGGCATAATCGCCGGGACTTTGAATATTGAGGACAATATTCAATTCTAAGTGTGTGGGGGGGGGGGGGGGGGAGGGAATTCTAGCGAATTTTATCACAAAATACTATCTAGTACCCCCGTTTTGGCCAAAATTTCAAAAATTTTAAATTTTTTTTCACTTATGCTTCAAAATTTTTGTGGTTATTAGTCCGCCATGTCTAAACGACAAAAGGATTAGCTAATCCATGAGCAAACGACTCTTGGTAAAGATATATCAAATCCGTTGATGGCTTGCAATTTGCCCAAAATTGTATTGTAAATCAACTCGCCATATCCCAAAAAGTGAATGAGTTGGCTAGCCCGCAAGATTATGGCTTGTGGTAAAGGCAGTGGAAAAACCATAATTGGTAATCAGCTCACCAAGATGTTGACTATTCCATCAAGAGTTGGCTAGTCCAGATGCAAACGGCTTTTGGTAAAGACAAATCAAATCCGTTGACAGCTGGTGGTTTGCTCAAAATCACATGGTTTTCAGGTGGACCATAGTTCTTACTTGAATCGATACATCTGGCTACTCCAGAAGTAATGGCTTTTGGTAAAGAGTTTAAAATCCATTAAGTTTTTCTCAAAAGATTGCTAGGGACTAGCAATATTTAGTGTGGGGGATTGATGAGTGTGTAAATACTCATCATTTTTGTCTTATATGAACTGCCAAAACATCCAAAAACACCCAATAATGCATCAAAATACAGAAATTATCCCAAAAGTGTGTTTTATATGTTTTAAATACAAAATGTTTAAAAACAAATGAAAAACGAACAAAGTTTACATAATTGGCAGTTTCAGTCCCTCCAGTTTCAAAAATTGACAAAACTAGTCCCTGAAGGTTTAAAACAAAAGAAAAGTCACCAAAGGTCCTTTTGAAATCATAAGTTGTCATATTTAGTCCTTTGGTGAAAAATCTGAAAAGTTTTGAGAATTTACAGTTTTGGTCCCTGGAGTTTTAAAATTGGCAGATTTGGTCCCTGGGAAATATTTTTGGATAAAAAGTCAACTATTGGTCCTTGGGAAATCACAATTTATCACAAACGGTCCTTGGAGTAAAGTTTTCACAAATTGGCAAAAACGGCCCCTCAACTTTGAAAATTGGCAAAACAAGTCCCCGGAAATCTCATTTTTGGAAAATTTACTTTATGGTCCTTGGGGCATTGATACATGGCAAGTTTTATCCTTGGATAAGTTTGGAGAAGTTACAAAACCCATCCCCCTAAATTCAGAAAATTACATTTGAGGTCCTTGTGTTTTACTAACCTAACCAAATGGACTTTTCAATTATTAATAAATCCAATTCCAAACCCAACAACAAATCAAGCCCACCTTACCCTTCCCAGCCCAACTCACCTTTTTAATATCTCCCACCAGGTTTGACCCGGTCAAACTCCACCTCAAAACCACTCCCCTCCCACACGTGAAGCCTGCTACTCCATAGCATGCCAAACCTTCATCATCACCATTCCTGCTACACTCAACCCACCCCCTTGCCTATCCAAACAAACACAACTATCCAAGTTTCATCCCTGGCTCCAATTATCTGAGGAAAAATCCAAATACCATTTTGGCGGCAAAACCTCCCAATGGTCAAGATTAAAAGTTACACATCCAAGGGTTAATCTGATTGCTGGGAAATGCCTAGTGGGTCTCACAAACCCTAATTCATCAGTATAAAAAGAGAAAAAGAGCAGAGAAGAAGACAAGTAGTTTTTAGCAAAACTTCTTACTGTCGAATTTTCTTGTAATCCTTTATTTCTAGTGTAATTGTTCTTTTCAGTGTAACTCCTAGCCCTAATCAGTGTACTTTTTATGTTCCTTAATAAGAAATTTCAAGTCCCAGTTTAAATTCAAGTTTCTAAATTTCTAGTGAATTTCTTATATGATTAAATTAGTGTTGAAAGATGTTGTGTAATGCTCCCTTGAACTAATTTTAACTTAATTATAAGCTTTGAGAAGCTTTTATAGTATAAAATATAATGTAGTTATACAATCTAAAAAATTCTAAGAAAATCAAAAAAAAAATAGTGGAAAATTAAAAATGCCAGAAGAAGAGAAGAGGAAGATGGAATGCAGTGGTTTAGAGCTTCATGGGAAGCAATAGGGTGTCCTGGAAGTGTTTGCTACTTGTGATCTGAGCTTAAGGCTTGTGTGAGTCCATTTCTCCATTTTACTTGCATAGTTACTGTAGCATTAGCTTATTTGTTGCTTCTTAGTGCTTATTCAGTGTTTGATTTTGCTTAAATATGTTCATGATAGCTTACTAGATACGTTTTAGTGTTGTTCTTTTAGTGATGTGAGATTTCACATAAAATTGTAGTTTACTGTCACCATTAGCATATCTTAGCTTAGCTTGCTTTGTTGGTTTAAACTGCTTCTTTTTAAGTTCAAAACTTCTTATTCAGTCATAAAATAGTTTAGTTAGTCTAAAAATTTCACTTTCATAGCTTAAAACACTCATTTCCTTTGAAAAACCTAAAATAGTCAATGCTAAGGGGGTGTTTGGAATTACTGATTCATCTGTGTTAGGACATGTTTCATTTGTTTCTTTTGGTGGTAACAACTCATACTAGGTACTGATAGAGTGTCCAAGTCATAAAAACCATAAGTCATATGTTCAGAAGTCAAAATCACAACTTACTTCTCAATTGTTTTCACTATTAGTATATTTAAATTACATTTTCATTCAATTAGTTGCATAATCAGTTCATTTAGTTTAAGTCATTAATAAAATAGCCTAATACATCATTTTCAGTTAGTAATTAGCAATTAAAATCCAAAAAAGTCAATTTATATGAAACCTCAAAAAAGTCAAAGTCCCTTGTCTGATAAAATGAGACAGATTCCAAATGAATCCCTAGGGTTCATTTCTGGGTGAAATTACAAAGTTTTTGAGGTTTTGGAATCTTGGGCAGCTTGTGTTTGCAAATATATATATATTTTTTTTTATAATTTTAGGATTTTTTCTGGGTAGTTTAATCATGGCTTAAAGTTGACCCATTGGCCATCTGTTGCCCTGCACCAGGCTTATTGCCTGATTTTCATAAGCTCTTCAAGTGTTTATCTGTGTGGCTTAAGCTGAGTGCTTGGGATTTTTAGATAGCAAAGGCTCATAAGCCACCTCCAAGCTTATTTGATAAGCCTGCAAGTGACTTATTTCTTGGGCCATGTCAGCCAAAGTACTGAGTGCTCAGTATGATGGAGCCAAATTCATAAGCTCATTATGAGCTTATCAGTGTGGCTTAGGCTGAGTATTTGAGCTTTTTGAGAAGCTCACATACCTGGCTTACTAGTTCCAAGCTCATTTTGGGTCCCCATGTTCTTGCCCCTAGCTTATTTAGGGCTGCAAGTGCCCTCTCAGGCCTGTTTGGCTTATGGCTTTTGGATTTGCTTAAATCTGCTTTTCAGCTTAGTTAGTAAAGCTTTCCTTGTCATTTTCAGCTTAAATTAGGTTCATGTCACTTATTTTATCCTAATTTATCCATTAGTAAGTAGCTTGTAGCTTATTGGAAGTTCTTTTAACTCAAAAATCTCATTCCAAGCCTCAAAAGCTCCACTGTTGGAAAATAAGCTCTTCACAGAGCTTATTTGTTTGTTTTAGAAAATTTGTTTTTACAAAAAATGCTTAAATCTATGTATATCATTAGTTTGTAAAAGAAAAATTGAAAAATAAAAATAATTTGCAAAAAAGGGGAGGCAGGGGTCGAACCTGAGACCTCCCCCTTTGGAGGGTGTTAGAGTGGTACCTGTATGCCAAAGCGCCCTAGGGTCTTTTCTTGTCATGCTTCTACACCCCAACCCTTTTAATCTTGTTTTTCCCTTTGGCTTAATAAGCTGCTTCAGCTTATTTTCTAGCTTATTTCTAGCTTTTTTCCCCTCCTCTTATTTTTCCTAGGTTTCTGCTACTACATAGTACTTGTGTAAATTTTTCCAAAAATTCTACTTTTCATTTAATAGTTATAATAATTAATTTTAGTTTTATTAGTTTTAAATAAAAAAGCCAAAAAGAAATCTTTGTACTGCTTATTTATAAGCACTCATAAGTTTTTATATATTTTTTAAGTTTCTGTTAGTATAAGGTATTTGTAGAAAAAGTTTTATAAATTTAAGTTTTCATTTAGTGTATATAATAATTTAATTTAGTATATTTAGTCTAATTAATGTAAATAGTTTTTAATTAATAATAATTAATTAAATAGTGTAAAAATTAAATTTCTTTTTCTAATAATTTTCTTTTATCTTTAGGACTGTAAAAATATAATTTTCATGTTCGTAGGATTAGCGTAGCATAAAATTTACGTTTTAATTTGCACACTCGCGTTTTATTTTAAATAACTTTTACGTTTTTTTAAAATTTAGGTTACGTTCGTAAAAGTAGTTTGTAAAATAAAGAAAAACCAAAACATAAAAAAGTGATAGCTTCTATTTAAGCCCTTTTGGCTTATTTGTCTGCTTATTTATAAGCAAACTTTGATTTTAAGTTTTTAGATTACGTTTTAGCTTAACTAGGTTTCACGTTATTGTTAATATAGATTGTTTTAATCGTTCTCATTCGTATTTCCTTAGCGTAATCATTCAAAACCTTTATTACCCCGTTCCTGTCCAGAATCACCCAATCACAAACCCGTTTTTGATTACCATCACACCTCGTCGGGACATAACGACCCGGGGAAACCCTATACTTCCGCGGAGCATTGATTCTGCGCTGTTTGACCTGGTTGACCATTCTTTGGTCGATTTAGGTTGACCGTTTTGAGTCAATCAAAATTTGGCGCCGCTGCCGGGGAGGCTGTGCGCGTTATTCTAAACGGTTTTGCAGATTAATGAATCTGGATATACACTCATTGTATATTTACCATCCTTTATTCATATTTTCTTATTATAAAAACAAAACAGTTCCTGAAAACTTTTTAAAATTAGTTTTCAACGAACACAAAAACACAAAAAGATTTTCTTTCTTATAAAATGTTTATCAAAAATCCCAAAAATATCCATCTTTATCCTCCTACCTTTTTGATTCTTCATCCCTTTACCCTCTATCTTTTTATTCTAACTTCTTCCACTTCTATTGTAATTGATTCTAATGGCATCTCTCGATGACGATTTCTTTGAACAATGGGCCTTTGAGAGCAAAATTGAAAAACTTATTGCCTTGTCAAAAATGTCGAGATGTCGTGTTGATTATGATGGACCGTCGATTCATATTCCCTCTCCGGTGAGGGAAATGGAACAAGAAACCGAGGTGACAAAGGACCCTGTACTTCCCTCTGACGATGGAAGTGCTAAATACATCCAACCTACGGTTGTCCAAAAATCTAAGCTGACAATTGCTCCTAAACCGTCAAGAATTGATCCTAACCTTTCACGGTTTACGGTTAAAAGTTTGTCAAGCAAACGTACAGAGCTTAGCGCAGTGACTGAAAAGAACGACTTGCCTAATCTTCACGTTCATCAAGAAAAAAAACCCGAGACCATAATGGAAGTGGTGGAAATTCCTAGCTCTAAGAGCACACCACTTGTCCCACCTCCGACTTTTATTCCTTGTGCTGGTTGTGGTGAGCTGCTTTTTGGTTTACCATGTCGTTGGGAGTTGTTTGTTTTGTGGTTCGAGGAATTCATTTTCTTATGATCCTAATCAGAACTCATTCAATGACTCTTCAAAATTTTCCAATTACCCATCACATTCATACGAGCAAGAATCATATTATCCAAATCACAATGATGCTTCGTATCATAATACACCAAAAATTTCTTGTGAGTATTGTGGAGGACCTCACCAAGGTTTTGATTGTCAAAATAGTCAAAATTTTGGTTACGACCAATATCCATACAACTCACCAAACCAGCCTCAACAGTTTTACTGTTGTGAATACTGTGGTGGCCCACACTACAGTTCTGATTGTCAATCGGGCAACACGCTTGTCTATGAGCAGTTTCCTGATAACAATTATGATTCTAGCACATACGACTCACAGCCACATCAGTCTTACTGTTGTGAATACTGTGGAGGTCCTCACTGCAGTTCTGATTGTCAAACAAGGAATCCAATTCCTTGTAACAATTATGACTATTCATTTCAAGACCAACCTCCACAATACCCAATTATCCAACCAACTCCTCATGAAACTCAGCAAGACCTTTGTCTAAAGGTTCTTGAAGCTTTTAAAGAATTTAAGGAGGGGTTGGCCACTACATCGTTTCTAGAATCTCGTGAAAAATCAATGGCAGAATTACTTGCTGAAGAACGAGATGCTAGAAACGAAATGAGCATGGAAGAATTACTTGCTGAGCAAAGAGCCGCTAAAATACGTGCCAATCTTCGTTATGCTGCTCTATATGATGACGATGATGACAGTGATGATGATGAAGATAACATTGTTATTATTCAAAAAGATTCATCAGTTGTGATTCCTTCCATGGAGAATCAGGGAGAAAATAATGTGACGAAGTCACTAGCCGTTGATCAAATGGAACTTGAAAATTCCATAATTGCTAGTACTTCTAAACTCCCTCAGTCTTGATATCACACCCGAAGTTCACACTCACTCTCTTAACATGGGGGATGAGCATCTTAGTACTGTTCCTGATAAGGAATCGGACGAATTAATAAAGTCTAGTGTTGAGATCATTGTCCCAATCCCAAGAGAGTCACAGGGGACTTTTGATCATGTGTGTGACCTACCTTCTCACCCTGAAAAACCAAAAGATCATTTTGAGACTTTCTCCGACTTTAATGATTGTACATCTTATGGAGAAGTTGAGTATGAAGAGGCACCACTGCCTCATTCTGATATTGACCCTCTTATTGAGGAGTTCACAGATGAACTTACTCACATCAATCCACTTCCATTGGGAAGTGATGATGGTCTCCTTGATTTTGAAGCCGATATGGGAGAAACTGAAAATCTTTTAAACTCTAATCCCAACATCGAGCTTAGTACTTCACATGCTGATGAATTTTTTTTAACTTCTGGAGACATCAGTCATGTGGAAGGATTACCTTCTGAGCTAGCTAGCTTAGAAGAAGAGAATGATGAGATTGACACTGAAGTCAAGGATGAAGCACTTCGTGCCACATTATTGAATGTCAATCTCCTCATTTCTAAAATCGAGGCTTTCAAAAAGAAAGCTATTTCATCTACTATCCTCATTAAGGATAGTGACATTTTCTCCGATGATCCTATTCCGGAGTTCGAAGCCTTTACTTTTGATCCTATGGGAGAGAAGATTAGTGGCAGTACCACTTCTCATTCTCATAATTCTCTCCCCGATTATGAAACATTTACCTTCGATGAGTTCTCCTGTGAACTCACGCACATCAATCCAGAATATGATTCATTCACATTCGATGAGTTCTCCTGTGAACTCACTCATATCATATCTCCACCGGAGTATGATAACTTCTACTTTGATCTAGACACACCCGGGATATGTCTTGATCACATGAGCTTAAATGATGAGATTCATGATGATGAATCTATGAATTTTCTTGAGGATGATGATGAGTTAGTCAAGATGTTTATCATGACTTTCTTTCTCTTCTTCACCTATCCCGTAGCTTCTCCTGTTCTTCACTCCTTCGGGAATGAAGACATTATCTTTGACCCCGGCATCACCGCTTATAGTTTATACTATTTACAGCCGGGTACTTATCTCATCGGTGTGGAACTTTCACGTGCTTCAAATGTTTGTCCAAACATCTTGAATGAAAGTCCGATTGAGATTGTTTCTTCCACATCATGCTTCCCCAAGGACAAATGAATTCGGGGTCGAGTCAAGCTAGCGACTCGGTAAACAAAAACAGTAGCATGTACTTAGGGTTTTCACCCTAAGTGTGGGGGAATTACCCCTACCGTGGTTACAAATAAAGTGAAAAACAAAATTGTGTTTCCACATTTAGCTTGTAATGTTGCCCATTTACGTTCAAAGAGTCGGCATAATCGTCGGGACTTTGAATATTGAGGACAATATTCAATTCTAAGTGTGGGGGGGGGGGGGGGGGGGGAATTCTAGCGAATTTTATCACAAAATACTATCTAGTACCCCCGTTTTGGCCAAAATTTCAAAAATTTTAAAATTTTTTTCACTTGTGCTTCAAAATTTTTGTGGTTATCAGTCCGCCATGTCTAAATGACAAAAGGATTGGCTAATCCATGAGCAAACGGCTCTTGGTAAAGATATATCAAATCCGTTGATGGCTTGCAATTTGCCCAAAATTGTATTGTAAATCAACTCGCCATATCCCAAAAAGTGAATGAGTTGGCTAGCCCGCAAGATTATGGCTTGTGGTAAAGGCAGTGGAAAAACCATAATTGGTAATCAGCTCACCAAGATGTTGACTATTCCATCAAGAGTTGGCTAGTCCAGATGCAAACGGCTTTTGGTAAAGACAAATCAAATTCGTTGACAGCTGGTGGTTTGCTCAAAATCACATGGTTATCAGGTGGACCATAGTTCTTACTTGAATCGATACATCTGGCTACTCCAGAAGTAATGGCTTTTGGTAAAGAGTTTAAAATCCATTAAGTTTTTCTCAAAAGATTGCTAGGGACTAGCAATATTTAGTGTGGGGGATTGATGAGTGTGTAAATACTCATCATTTTTGTCTTATATGAACTGCCAAAACATCCAAAAACACCCAATAATGCATCAAAATACAGAAATTATCCCAAAAGTGTGTTTTATATGTTTTAAATGCAAAATGTTTAAAAACAAACGAAAAACGAACAAAGTTTGCATAATTGGCAGTTTCAGTCCCTCCAATTTCAAAAATTGACAAAACTAGTCCCTGAAGATTTAAAACAAAAGAAAAGTCACCAAAGGTCCTTTTGAAATCATAAGTTGTCATATTTAGTCCTTTGGTGAAAAATCTGAAAAGTTTTGAGAATTTACAGTTTTGGTCCCTGGAGTTTTAAAATTGGCAGATTTGGTCCCTGGGAAATATTTTGGGATAAAAAGTCAACTATTGGTCCTTGGGAAATCACAATTTATCACAAACGGTCTTTGGAGTAAAGTTTTCACAAATTGGCAAAAACGGCCCCTCAACTTTGAAAATTGGCAAAACAAGTCCCCGGAAATCTCATTTTTGGAAAATTTACTTTATGGTCCTTGGGGCATTGATACATGGCAAGTTTTATCCTTGGATAAGTTTGGAGAAGTTACAAAACCCATCCCCCTAAATTCAGAAAATTACATTTGAGGTCCTTGTGTTTTACTAACCTAACCAAATGGACTTTTCAATTATTAATAAATCCAATTCCAAACCCAACAACAAATCAAGCCCACCTTACCCTTCCCAGCCCAACTTACCTTTTTAATATCTCCCACCAGGTTTGACCCGGTCAAACTCCACCTCAAAACCACTCCCCTCCCACACGTGAAGCCTGCTACTCCATAGCCTGCTAAACCTTCATCATCACCATTCCTGCTACACTCAACCCACCCCCTTGCCTATCCAAACAAACACAACTATCCAAGTTTCATCCCTGGCTCCAATTATCTGAGGAAAAATCCAAATACCATTTTGGAGGCAAAACCTCCCAATGGTCAAGATTAAAAGTTACACATCCAAGGGTCAATCTGATTGCTGGGAAATGCCTAGTGGGTCTCACAAACCCTAATTCATCAGTATAAAAAGAGAAAAAGAGCAGAGAAGAAGACAAGTAGTTTTTAGCAAAATTTCTTACTGTCGAATTTTCTTGTAATCCTTTATTTCTAGTGTAATTGTTCTTTTCAGTGTAACTCCTAGCCCTAATCAGTGTACTTTTTATGTTCCTTAATAAGAAATTTCAAGTCCCAGTTTAAATTCAAGTTTCTAAATTTCTAGTGAATGTCTTATATGATTAAATTAGTGTTGAAAGATGTTGTGTAATGCTCCCTTGAACTAATTTTAACTTAATTATAAGCTTTCAGAAGCTTTTAGAGTATAAAATATAATGTAGTTATACAATCTAAAAAATTCTCAAAAAATCAAAAAAAAAAATAGTGGAAAATTAAAAATGCCAGAAGAAGAGAAGAGGAAGATGGAATGCAGTGGTTTAGAGCTTCATGGGAAGCAATAGGGTGTCCTGTAAGTGTTTGCTACTTGTGATATGAGCTTAAGGCTTGTGTGAGTCCATTTCTCCATTTTACTTGCATAGTTACTGTAGCATTAGCTTATCTGTTGCTTCTTAGTGCTTATTCAGTGTTTGATTTTGCTTAAATATGTTCATGATAGCTTACTAGATAGGTTTTAGTGTTGTTCTTTTAGTGATGTGAGATTTCACATAAAATTGTAGTTAACTGTCACCATTAGCATATCTTAGCTTAGCTTGCTTTGTTGGTTTAAACTGCTTCTTTTTAAGTTCAAAACTTCTTATTTAGTCATAAAATAGTTTAGTTAGTCTAAAAATTTCACTTTCATAGCTTAAAACACTCATTTCCTTTGAAAAACCTAAAATAGTCAATGCAAAGGGGGTGTTTGGAATTACTGATTCATCTGTGTTAGGACATGTTTCATTTGTTTCTTTTGGTGGTAACAACTCATACTAGGTACTGATAGAGTGTCCAAGTCATAAAAACCATAAGTCATATGTTCAGAAGTCAAAATCACAACTTACTTCTCAATTGTTTTCACTATTAGTATATTTAAGTTGCATTTTCATTCAATTAGTTGCATAATCAGTTCATTTAGTTTAAGTCATTAATAAAATAGCCTAATCCATCATTTTCAGTTAGTAGTTAGCAATTAAAATCCAAAAAAGTCAATTTTTATGAAACCTCAAAAAAGTCAAAGTCCCTTGTCTGATAAAATGAGACAGATTCCAAATGAATCCCTAGGGTTCATTTCTGGGTGAAATTACAAAGTTTTTGAGGTTTTGGAATATTGGGCAGCTTGTGTTTGCAAATATATTTTTTTTATAATTTTAGGATTTTTTCTGGGTAGTTTAATCATGGCTTAAAGTTGACCCATTGGCCATCTGTTGCCCTGCACCAGGCTTATTGCCTGATTTTCATAAGCTCTTCAAGTGCTTATCTGTGTGGCTTAAGCTGAGTGCTTGGGATTTTTAGATAGCTCAACCACCAACCTCAATGGTTCAAGGCTCATAAGCCACCTCCAAGCTTATTTGATAAGCCTGCAAGTGACTTATTTCTTGGGCCATGTCAGCCAAAGTACTGAGTGCTCAGTATGATGGAGCCAAATTCATAAGCTCATTATGAGCTTATCAGTGTGGCTTAGGCTGAGTATTTGAGCGTTTTGAGAAGCTCACATACCTGGCTTACTAGTTCCAAGCTAATTTTGGGTCTCCATGTTCTTGCCCCTAGCTTATTTAGGGCTGCAAGTGCCCTCTCAGGCCTGTTTGGCTTATGGCTTTTGGATTTGCTTAAATCTGCTTTTCAGCTTAGTTAGTAAAGCTTTCCTTGTCATTTTCAGCTTAAATTAGGTTCATGTCACTTATTTTATCCTAATTTATCCATTAGTAAGTAGCTTGTAGCTTATTGGAAGTTCTTTTAACTCAAAAATCTCATTCCAAGCCTCAAAAGCTCCACTGTTGGAAAATAAGCTCTTCACAGAGCTTATTTGTTTGTTTTAGAAAATTTGTTTTTACAAAAAGTGCTTAAATTTATGTATATCATTAGTTTGTAAAAGAAAAATTGAAAAATAAAAATAATTTGCAAAAAAGGGGAGGCAGGGGTCGAACCTGAGACCTCCCCCTTTGGAGGGTGTTAGAGTGGTACCTGTATGCCAAAGCGCCCTAGGGTCTTTTCTTGTCATGCTTCTACACCCCAACCCTTTTAATCTTGTTTTTCCCTTTGGCTTAATAAGCCGCTTCAACTTATTTCTTGCTTTTTTCCCCTCCTCTTATTTTTCCTAGGTTTCTGCTACTACATAGTACTTGTGTAAATTTTTCCAAAAATTCTACTTTTCATTTAATAGTTATAATAATTAATTTTAGTTTTATTAGTTTTAAATAAAAAAGCCAAAAAGAAATCTTTGTACTGCTTATTTATAAGCACTCATAAGTTTTTATATTTTTTTTAAGTTTCTGTTAGTATAAGGTATTTGTAGAAAAAGTTTTATAAATTTAAGTTTTCATTTAGTGTATATAATAATTTAATTTAGTATATTTAGTCTAATTAATATAAATAGTTTTTAATTAATAATAATTAATTAAATAGTGTAAAAATTAAATTTCTTTTTCTAATAATCTTCTTTTATCTTTAGGACCGTAAAAATATAATTTTCATGTTCATAGGATTAGCGTAGCATAAAATTTACGTTTTAATTTGCGCACTCGCGTTTTTTTTTAAATAACTTTTACGTTTTTTTTTTTTAAATCTAGGTTACGTTTGTAAAAGTAGTTTGTAAAATAAAGAAAACCCAAAACATAAAAAAGTGATAGCTTCTATTATAAGCATCTTACTTAAAGGAAGAATTTGTTACAACCCACCCAAATGTACACCCAAATCGCCTTAGCCTTCCTTGTATGCACTCATCTTTAGTGCATTATTGTTATGTGTTTAAACATTAGTTAATTATCTAATTGATTACATGGTTGCTAAGTCGAGTCATATCTTGTACATATTATTTTGGGACGATTGAGACTCATGGGTAAAGTAGTAGTGTTATGGAGTAATGGGGAAGAACATCAAATTATTACCCCCATACGTGCATTAATCTTAAAAAGTACTCCAAGTGTTTTGATTATCTTAATTCGAGTCATTAGAATAGTTTATTGTAAAGTATGTAGAAATTCAAGTGTAAGGTGAATGTACATTCCATATGATGTATTATTTTGGATGGTAGGGTAAAAGTGTATGCAACAAGAAAAAGGAAAAAAAAAAGAGAAAAAGAAAAGAGAAAAACATACGGACTACCATCCCGTTTAATTCTATGTTTATTTTTAAGTTCTTGTTATTTTCAATTTATTAGCTTAAGTCGAGTCGAGTCTTGGCTTAGCAACGCCATATTGTACATGTAATTAACCAAGATGACTAACTCGCCACCAGTAAATATTGCTTTTATCTAACAAAACCGTGTTTTTCATATCCCTACACCTAACGTTATAACCCTTTAAAAGACCTCTTTGATAGTTTATCCTAGGTGCTTATGCCCAGTGGTAGAGGTTTGATCTTTTCCCAAGCCTATAGTAATCTATTTGCTATGACAGGTAGTGAGAGATGTTTTCCATTTCCATATTGTGATATATACTTTATTACACCCGAGAGATGTGAGTATCTAAACACTATTTGTGAGGTGCTAGTGTATGACCTCCGTACTTGTTTTTGGTTTTTAGTGGAACGATTATTTGTTCTAATTACTTTTATATTAGTGTTAAATGACCCCTAACTTGTATTTTGATTAGAATAAAAGCGCATTTGCTTGAGGACAAGCAAATCTCAAGTGTAAGGGTATTTGATGAGGTGAAAAGTGTACCGCTTTTAAGGGGTCATTTAAGCCAGAATTCGTAATAATTTGATCAATTATTGCCCTAAATCGTTCCTTTTGTCAATTTAGGTACGTTTCAGGAGAAATCTGGAAAAGGAAGCATTTTGGACGTTTTTGGAGCATAAAAGTGAAGAAAACGGCAAAGTCTCAAATTCCTTGCTGGGAACAGTACCTGACGACGTCAAGCCACAACACATGACGACGTCAAGAGTGGCAAAAGAGGTGGATGTGGAAATTATAACGTAACGGCCCAGAGTGTTTCCAGTGTTATTGGCCTGACGGCGTAACCAAGGCAGTCAGGGTCCAAATACAAGTGACGGCCCAGAGCATATTTCTACATGAAGGCGTCAAGATTGGATCTAGGCAATACGAATTTCAACTTGGCGGCGAGTTAACGGTGTCAGAGGCTAATACATGACACCGTCAGGATGCTTAGTCTATATATATTTTTCCAATGTTTCATTGTAAAGTGTGGAACAAGTTGTGGAATACTAAACACAAATCCTAGGTCGAATTTCCTGCATATTGAAGGGGTTTCAAACCCTTCTTTCTTCCATGTTTGAATAAAGATAAGTTCTTCAATAATCATTCAATATGTCTATGTATTGTTTGATTTTATCTTATGTTTATCTTTCTTTTAACATGTTAGGCTAGGTTTTTATTGTGTTTGCTTAGATGTAGTGAAACCTAGATGTTGATTATTGGTTGATTGTTTGTTTATAATTGTTACGGATGATTGTATTCGATGTTAGGCTTAAGAAAACTGGCAGACTTCCATTGGTAACTTGCTTGAACATCTTAAGAAATATGGTCGGAGGTGTACGACGATTTTTGGTTGTATTTAATGCGTACGTGAATTCTAATGATCCCATGTTAGGAGGTTTTAGTCGGCTCGACGTAGGAGTGAAGTAGGATCTTATAGAGTTAGGGAATATTGTACACGGCCCTACGACTAGTATTAAGGAATATAACCCGTCATCCATGCAATTGTAACAAGCTAATCATCCGGTAAAAGATATCTAGGGAGTAATGAAATCTAAGTAGACACAACTTTTCACATTATTGTTTCCACCAAATTAGTACATTAGTTTAATTTTCATTTCTGTTATTTTATTTTGATTGCATCTTTAGTTAATTGGGTTAGTTGGATAGCAACTAATTCCTCCCACTCCTTCAAAACCCGAGATTTTACTTGCTTTCATAAAATATAAAAAAATACAAAAAGAATCATCCCTCACCTCTAGACCTAGTTTAGTAGGCTTTCTAAACCTAGCGACACTATTCCTGAGTTGAACGATCAATCCCCCGGTACTTGTCACTATACTATACTACAACGATCTGGTACACTGCTTGGTGGGGTTGCAAGCTTCTCAAGATCCCTTGAGAGGTAAAACCTGTTGCGAGGGCGCAATCCCCCGTATCACTCGCAAAACACTTGCTTACTCGCTACCTTACTCGCAAAAACTTGCTTACTCGTTGAGAACCGTAACTTTTCTTCAAAAATTACCTAAAAACACCATAAAACACATTCCTAAATCATTGTTTGTCTCTTGATACCACTTGTAGGATCTTAGATCTAACTCTATCACTAATCTATGTAGCACGATGGTGAATTGAGAGATGTATGTTTTAGAGAGAGAAAGTAAAAAGATAAAGAAAGAAAGAATATCATTCATTAACCACACACATAATACACACTCAAGCACACACCTCAAATGACTCATTTAAGGTGTTTATATTGTTCCATACATATGCCACATGGGCTTTGCCATGGGCCTTCTAATGGGTTGAGCCGTTTAGGCTTTTACATAAACTTATGGACTAGCTTTAGACTACCTATTACACGTTTATATTTTACATATTGTAAAAGACTCGTTGACTCGATAATGATCGTCACTTCTATTCCTAACATGATGTAAACATATATTTCCAATTTTAGACTTTTACTAATATGAAAGTGAACTTGTAAAAGTATTTTTGTATCAACTTGGAATAATGTTTGTATAACGTGTTTAGTAAGTAATTGAGTTACAAAAGATGTTTAAAACTTTTAACTCAATTAAGAC
Source organism: Artemisia argyi (assembly GCA_030686995.1). Lineage (NCBI taxonomy): Eukaryota > Viridiplantae > Streptophyta > Magnoliopsida > Asterales > Asteraceae > Artemisia > Artemisia argyi. The sequence goes on from CM060695.1 coordinate 114,202,486, forward strand.
ACATTACTTAGTAAAACTAACTAAATATGTTTTGACACTTATAAGTTTAATAATGAATCATGTAGCAAATGTAATGTTTACTTAGAAATAAAGTTTCTTTATGTGAGACTTATACTATAGTTATACTTTGCTAGAAAATAAAGTTTATACTTTGTCTACAACAAAATATTAGCAAAGATCGTAAAATATAAATAAAGTTTTTAGACGATATTTGTATTAACAATCTCCCCCTTTTTGTTGAGGACAAAACATAAATTTTATTTTTAAGCAACTAGATAATTGTAGTATCAAGTCTTTTAAAAATCTATATTAAACTATGTATTACTCAACTTTTAGTTATATATGATTGATATGCAAAAATGATATGCAAACGTAAAGGTTGAGTTTAATATTAATTCTCCCCCTTTTTATCGAAACAAAAAGAAGAGTTGCGTAGCGGAATGATGCAAGCCAAATGCTCCCCCTTGGACAATACTCCCCCTAGTCGGGGTGCCAAGTAAGGATACATGGATTTTGATCTTACAAAAGGAGAGTTAGTTGTCGAAAAAGACAAGTATATATAGTCAACCATAATAAGTCGTGAAAAGGTAAGCAACCACATCACAAACATGACAAAGAAAAGGTCAACCCATAATGCACACTATATAGTAGAACCAATCTCATTCCAAGTAAAATTTGACTTTGAAAAGTCAAAACAAAGACAAGAAATAAAAAGAGTGAAAGTCCTACTTCTAAAAGGAAAAATACAAAAGTAGAAAAATAACTTAGAAAAGGAAAATCCTATATCTATAAAAGGTCAACAAAGTCCTTAATGAGAAACATCCTCCTAAAGCAAGTTCTGTGGTTGGTGAGGATGAGAAGGAGTGTTTAGATGCTCGAGAATGTTTTGGAGGATGAAGCGGGTTTCGTCTTGAACTTGGTGAAGCATAGTTTTTATGCTATTACAAATTTTGATTGTTCGCTTACAATGAGAGCAACCATGATGAGGGTTAGGTAGGATAGGGTTACTGGTTGATTGTGGTGGTGGTGGAACACTCGTAGTTTGTTGGTTTGTTTTTGGTTCTACAATGGATGAGATCAAGGCGGTTTGGAATTCCATCGCTTGATGGAGGTGTGTATCTATTATGCTTTTAAAAGCATACAAGTTTTTGAGGCGATCGTTGATCTCCTCATGGGTATTTGGTGGATTATTCCATAAGGATGCCTCTTCCTCGTAGGAAGGAAACAAGGATTCAAAGTGTTGAGATTGGAATTGGGGTTCTTGAGGTGGTGCTTGAGGTTGATCATTTTGTCGGAAGTTAGGTTCTTGATATAGAGGACCATGGATGTCATTGTAGTTGAGATGAAATAACATTGGTTTTGGTTGTGGTTGAGATGATTGTGCTTCAAATGGTTGTGGTTCCAATGGTGGTGGAGTTGGTGATTTTGGAGAAAGATTTTCCAAGTCTTCAAGAAATGGAAGAGGTGATGATGGTGGAGTCCCAAAAATTTCCATGGGTTCTATCTTAGGTGATTTTGGAGGTGATGGTGATTTTGATGGTTGAGTTGGTGCCGATGGTGGTATTGGATTAATTGGTGTTTTTGTTGGTGGTGGAGTGGTTGTGACATTTTGTGATTTTAGTGATGGTGTAGGAGTGACAAGGTTAAAGAAATTTTCTTCCTTGATGGGTGATGATATGATAAGTGGTGATTCATCCGAAGATGATGAGTTTAATTTGACAGTTGAGTTGAAGCAACAAGGTTTGACGCTAATCCTAGCGGTTCTTCTAATGGGTCGAGATGGTGGTGATGAGTTGTTGGACTTTGTTATGGTGGTACAAGGATGGTAATGAGATGTTTAAGATGCAAGAAGGTGATGGTTAGGTGTGAGTACAAACTATCCAAGATGGATCAATTTATAGAGTTGAAGAATTTTGGAAGGAGTGTTTGGATTAGATGTTCTTCCATACAAAAATGGAGGTTTCTAATCATTTGGATGGTTTGTGAAGGTTGTCAAATCATTGGAAGTCAATCCAATAGAAATTGGTGGAGTAAGAAGACCAAGATATGCACTAAATGCTATCTGGTTAGTGTCAAATGATTTGGATAAGTTGTTCCATGGATTTCAAGGAACCTTTCAGAGGGTTCCTTCCTTTATGAAGAAGGGTTCTCGGATTAATTTTGGTTAAATTGGATTTTTGGTGGGAAGAGGTTTCCTATTGGTTCTAATGAGCAAAAATGATCCTAATATGTTTAATGAAGGTTAAGAAATATGTTTCTCACTAAAGAAAATGATTTGGTGCTTGAGAAAATGTAAAATAAGAAAAATGAAGAATTTTATTCAGGCACTCGACGGAACCAAACATTTACACAGGCGAAACCCTAAATTTGGTTCCTCCTGGTCCGTTGGGCCAAATCTAGGTTTACGCAGAAAATGCACTGGCGGAACCCTTTATTTGGTTCCGCCAGATCCGCCAGGTCTGAATTCGAGACAGAATAATAAAATGAGGGTCGAGACGATTTCCAAATTTTCCAAAAATTCCCAAAACATAAAATTAGTACTATATCTTATTAGAAAATGACAAAAATGAATATAGAAACGTTCTTACCGATAGAGTTTGGCGGGGGGCTAGCGATTTTCACTATACTTAGTGAAAATATGGAAAATTTGACAACACTTCAATGTTGTCCTCCTGCATATATGGTTAAAACAATACATTGTCCAAAGATAGCAAAAGATCCTAGAAGTACATAAATGCGAAAAACACATAGTTTAACAACTACAAGGTTGATGTGTTTCGAAAGCTTTAAATTTATAATAACAAGTTCTACCGATTCCTTAATACACAAAACACATGGGTAAAAGTATAACCCCGTTTATAGTAAAGGTTTAGGTAAGACCAGGTCGTCCCAAGAGAGGTAATGATTCCTTATGTTAGCTATGATTAACGAAATTAGATTTCAATGATTGTCACATGTCACTAAAACCATGTTTGTTGGATTTAAGATTTTTGTATTGTTTTTCCCAATTGATTCAAAAGTATGTTTATTCAAGGCTGAGCTCATGAGAATCATAAGAAGTAGCATCACAGAAGTTACATGGACAAAGCATAGAAGTAAATCATGATGGTTAATCATGTAAACTAGTATATCTATCCTATATAAAATAATCTCCTTTCGGCCTTTGATTCTATATACACAAAATGCATAAAGTGTGGTGCAAGTATAAAGTATCAAATATGCATTTCTTCTAGTCAAGCCGTTAGACATGAGACTAGCCCTTAAACAGACAACTGGGGTTGTTCGATATGGGTTGGGGTGTTACAAGGTCATCATTTGTTTTACTAAGCAATTCTCACAAGCATAGCAATGATTTGTTATAGACAGACAATTCATAATATAATCAACATGACTGAATCTTTCGACCTTTAAGCAATCGCAATGATCAATCAAGACAAATGATAAGTGACTAAACAATGACATATCAAATGCATATATCATGGTTTCAATATTCATGATACAACTCTTATAATAATCATGGCAGAAGTGCCTCAAATAAACATAAAGTTACTACTCCATACTTATAATAATGTAAAACATGTAAATAGGTAATTTTATCATAACAACGAGTTTATACCAAAGTTACTCGTGCTCCAAGGTGTTTCTCCAAGTGTAGTACTGACTCCAACTCCTTAGCTAGTGGTTTTGGTGCAAACTACTACTAAACTGCTTCTAAAAGATCAAGATATGTTTCTTTGTTGTGGTGTGTCTAAACCTCCGATTTTCACTCCTATTTATAGTGTAAAATGTTGCCCTAGCACGTCCTTGGTGAGTTATGATAGGCAAGTGATCGGCCTCATCATTGAAGTAGCTCATTAATGTAGAAAACATAACTGCGATGGGGAGTACGCCGCACATCCGGTATAAAACCTGCGACCGTCTCTTCGCGTAACCGGCGCTTATGTAATATATAACCGGCGTACTTTATGTTTGACTCGTAGTTACATAGTTGACCAAAGATACCCGTAAGCGGCGCTCTTTTTACTTATGATCGGCGTGCTTTACTCTAAACTATATCTTTTCCTTATATGTTCACAAAGTTATCCTTTTCTTGTGCTTCTTGCGTCATTTCACCAATCTTCAATCCTAAACATTCATTCATATATTAAGTACCAAAAGTCCTAATAATAAGGTTATTTACCATATATTTCACATAATATCGAGGGTATAAATATGTATAATACGAGACTCATCAAATCCCCCCATACTTAAACTAATGCTTGCCCTCAAGCATATAAGAAAAATGTCTTTCAAAACCAAGTCTTGTATAAGTTTCAAATATATATTTTGTTGTGTATCCAAAACAACCAAGAATAACATGGCATGTTCCTCACAAAAGTGTATATATTTTCAAGTTCACTCAAGCACTCATAAAAATAGTTTTTGGTTGTAAATTACTCTTATAGCTCAGTCATAACTTATAGATTTGCAATATGCTTGTAAAAGAAACAAAACTGCACCGACGTGGCGTAAGCGCCAAGTATAAATATCAAAGAGGTCTTTTATTCGGTTTAACGGTTATAAGGTAGGTATATGGAATAATTGTTGTAAAAACTTAAGTCAGGAAATCATACTTCTTTCTATATACTTTCTTTTCCTTTTTTATTTCTTCTTTTTTTTCTCTTTTCTTTTTTCACTTATTATTTTTCAACTACATTATAACAAACATAAAGCGTGCACTCTTCATACTTATCGTAATTGGTATATAACCATACTTTTTTCTCATATATATTCCAATTCTCATATTCCCGACTAAGCAACATATTTTTGATTATTTTCTTGATGGATAAATAGAAACGAAAAATTAAGGCTCGGAAAGGTGTATCTAGTGGATAATAGCTATAAAGTGAGTGCTAAATGGGCTAAGTTTCGATTAGAAAACGGATGGCTTGTATATGGTGTAATTCCTAATTTTTGCCTATTATCATATAAAAATACTTATATCACACGAATGTGATCTCACTGCGGTCTCATAATGATTTCAAATACAAGTTCTAGAATCACATAAATTGTCGGCACACTCATAAACAAAGAAATCAAGCATAAAAGGTATATGCCGATATAGGCTCGAAATCCTCACATTTATATTGGTAATGGTCATAAAATGTGCAAATAATGTCATTAATCCCGATTCAGACTTCTTATGATTGTTTTGGATACGTTTTCTATAAAATTCTTTAGTTATTTCCAATTTTATTAATTTTTATATACCCCCGTAAACGGCGTACATTACTAAAATGTGCGTCGGTCTTTATTAATAACTACGGAGTTCTTATGCTAAAAGCGGCGCTTTTTAAATTTTTGTGTTAACAGGTTAAAAGTTTTTCATATATTAGCATAAGTTTTTCTTTATTTTTCAAGTTATCTTCCCCCCATACTTAAATTAAGCATTGTCCCTAATGCTTTAGAATTAAAAACAAAGTATAACGGGAAAAATAAAGGATAACGGTACTTCCCGAGTATGCTTTGTTATTGCCCGAGAAATCTCCAGGTATTTTGTCCATCTTTTGGACCATTCTCATTTCCTGCACACATACATCATGCAACAAACAAAATCCACAAAATTGTAATGTGCCATCTAACACATTACGTTAGCATTATATATATATATATATATATATATATATATATATATATATATATATATATATATATATATATATATATATATATATATATATATATATATAGTCATAGTGTTCAAATTGTTTTGTTTTAGTGGGTACCAACAGAGGTACCCTGAATACAGACCATTGAATCATTTTGAAACATGTTTTGAAATTGTCTTAAATTATGACCAACATACTGGTCATTCATCAAAAATCAACATACAATCCCGCCGATCATTCCAGCAAAACCCGACGGTCTTTACTCCTGACCTTCTTCTTCCTCTTCACTACCACTGCTGTTTCCAATATCCTCACTTGCATCACTACCCCCAGTGCTTCCACTCTCACTGCCACTGCTTTCATCCTCCTCTTCTTGTTCTTTTTCTTGTGTGGTTGGTGTATTTTCATCAATCTGCTCAGAGATGCTAGGTGGACAATAATCACCCATTGCAATGTTATGGACCTTTCCCAACTCTTGTAACACCAAAGCATATCTGTCAGAATGGTACAAGATCCTATCTACTTTCCTCTCCATCAACTCCAGCTTTGACTCCATAAACTCAACTCTCTCAACCAAACTATTTTTCCTTTCTCTGGGTGGTTGTGGTGGCCTCACAGCTTTTGGTCCAACAACATCAGGCTTCAATTTTCCCCTATCATCCACCAAATCTCTCAAAGTGACACGATCAAAGGTTTTGTAAGCTGTTGCTGCAGAGTAGGTGGTCGTATTCTCCTCAGTGTACACATTTAATCCTTTAGCCAGCCTTGTGATCAGATAACCGCACACCAACTCACTATCACTCTGGCTTCCTTTGCCCTTTTTCTTCAACCAATGTGCCACAACCTAGGCCACATTTTCATACTCACCCATATTCTTCTTCTCAAACAAGCTCAGTAACCAACATTCCATCCTTTGTATCTTATCAAATCCTGTAGTTCTCTGGAAAAGCAAATAAACAATCATCTTATGAAGAACCTTCAAAACATTCCTCCTTATGGGGCTTACCTTGCTCTTTGACAAAATCAAACTATCTTCTGAACTTACCCTGGCCCAAAACTCATTCAATGCCTCATTTGTTATTTTGATCTCATTCCTCACACCTCCTTTGAAATATTCCTCAAAATACTCAGGCTCTGTAGCTTCTTCTGTATACAACCCTAAAGCTACACCAAAACTTGCCAGTGTCATTAAGTGTTTATTTCCTCCTAACCTAAAGAAAATACTTTTCTCTGTCATGATCTTATCATCACCTATTGTCTCATAAAAACTAAATGTGGAATAAAACTCTAGACATAACTCCTTATAAACATTCTCCGTAATGTCAAAAACTTTCCTCCAGGCTTTTGAAACAAATAACACTTCATCATCATCTTCTGCATTCACCAACTTAATAGTCAACATCTCCTCTATCTCCTCTGCACAACCAACTTTGTTCAAAACCTCCCATTTAAGCAGATATGGGGCATAGGGGCTTTTATGATACAAGGTACTCAGAACCTTGTTGTATTCTTTTCTTGCTTGATTATTGCATGTCCTCCATAGTAGATGAGGATGAGAAACAACTGGCATTAATGCCTCTTCCACAGTTATTGTGTCTCTCTTCCTTTTTGATTTCCTTTGCCTAGAAGATCCAGCTTCATCATCATGTGCTGCATTTTTTATCTTTAAACATTCACAAACAAGCAACATTAGTTGTTAGAAAACATAGGCATCACATATATAATCAATTAAGCACTTTTCATGTATACGGTGATTACGTGACAAAATTTTCCAAATTATGAAAATGTTCGGCGGTTTTATAAAAGTCCCGCGGTCTTGGCCCTCAAGACCGGTGGTTTTTATGCTATGCACACAAGTGCTCTGTTTCATAGTCAAGAACCATTTTCATCTTATCTAGGCATCAAAATTATATCCTTATTAGGCTTATTAAATCTCATAAGCAATTTATAGCAGTTAAGCATCATACATTTAAAAATTTGTGCATTCAAAGTCAAAATTCTTCCAAATATATTTCTAGTAATTCTTTAAACATGTATTATCCCTTCTTAACTCATAGGCAAACGTTTAATCAATCACATTATTCTACTAGCATAGGCAATTATTCATTTTAGGGCAAAGAAAAAAAATCCTAAATCTTAAGTAATCATAATTCTATAACTAATCAAGGGGCAAACTCAAAAATCATGTAAAGCAACATAAAATTAAACATAAAACATCCAAAATTCAGAATATCATAGCAAACCTTAAGTTTTCGATCATTAAAACCCTAAGAAAATTTTCAAAAGATTAATACAAGTGTAAACTTACCCTCATTGTTTTGATATTATGGTTCTAATCTTCAAAAATGTCTTGAAATTATTTTTAGATTGTTTGAACAATCGTCGGTTTTGTTGTGTATGTTTTTTTGGTGTTTTTCCATTTTTAGCGTGCAAGGTCAAAATGCTAAGTATTCGAGTTATAAAAGGTTCCCTCATTAAAAGCTCGGCGATCTTAATGAAAAGGTCGGCGATTATTTCTGCAATTTTTCTCACAGTATGCCATGATCTTCTAGAAATTGGTAAATATCAAACTATCAATTATAGCAATCATATAAATATTCACAAAAATCATTCATTCAGCTCTTATCAGATGCATAATCATCAAGCATAAGCATTAAGATACAATTTATTCAAAATATTGCAAAATAACATAGAAATAAAAAATTAAGAAAGAAACATTGTTTCAACTCCATTTTTGGTGTTACTTTGGTGTTTAGGCAGTGAAATGTTCTGGTGACATGATGTCACTCAGCTTGTAGGAACCAGATGGCTTCCTCTTGGTATGCTTAGTCTCAAAACCTATTTCAAACCCATTGCCATATGGATCAATAATCTTAATGTTGACATGCCATTTTCTATCCCCTTCCCCTTTGGTAATACCTCCTGAATAATTTGGGGTCCAATCCGTATTCTTAATTGACAATGGTAGTGCTCCAAGCAAAGCAGTTATCTTCTTCCATACACAAACATTTCTAAATAGGTTGAGATACTCTTGTTCAGCCAATGCTCTCTCCATGGGATCCTCATAGTCATAGTACTTATGACGTATTGGTCCATAAATTGGCTTACCATTTTCATCCCTATTTGGTGAGAATTCTTCCTCATCCTCACTATTACTTTCATCTTCCTTGTTCCTTCTTACTTTTGTAGTTTCAAAATGGTGATGAACCACCCCATCAAAAGTTGTCAACCTTTTCTTCCTTGTGTAAAGAACTGACCCTAAGGTGTAAATAAAACTTCTTCCCACTACCAATTGTACATCTTTGTCAATTGGAACATTTAGTAGCAAGAAATTTGCCTAAATATTATGTGTTCTCACTTGACATAGAACATCTAGCAATCTTCCCATGGTCTCAGCTTGTGACATGTCAAGCATTCTAATCTTATAATCTTAGGTTTAACTTTTGCTCTTTCAAGCAACTCATAAATTTTGTAAGGCATCATATTGATGTTTGAACCCGTATCAACCAAGGCATAGTAAGTTAAGTCACCTTCCAAATGAATTGAAAACACAAAACATCCAGGATCATCAAGTTCCCTAAGTACCTTATGCCCTCTAACTGCATGTGCAGCAGCCTCTTCTTCATTCTCATCTTCCACTTCCCCATCTATCTTAAGTCTATCCATGAGAATTCCATCTAAAATCATTTTATGCTTATCTGCATTCTTCAAAGTTTCAATAATGGGCCTCTTCTCATACAATAACATGATCCTAGCATACACATCAGCTTCCAACTCTTCCCTAGTTAGCTCATCTCTAGTTATTGGACAGTTTATGGTTAATGAAGGTCCTTCATCTCCATACTTCATTTTGTAAATTGGTTGTGGTTTGTTTTTCAGTCTCTTACTTTTTCCCATCTTGCATACAAACTCAGATGCTTCTAAAGTAGGTGTATTTTCAGTTTTGGGAAGTGGTGGCAAATCATCTTCACTAATTGTAGCAAGTAACTCATCTAGGTTTTGCAAATCATTGTCTATCATAGTTGCATCAGGCCAAATGGTTAGTAAACCACTAGCAAAATCTACAATGCTTCTAGACAATTTTAGGAAAGGTATCCCAAGAATTACATTAGGTTCCCACTCGTTTTCATTAGGATTTACATAGAACTCCACCAGGAACAACTCTTCTTTCAAACTTACTAAGAGTTTCTTAGTAACAACCACACTGCCATCTTCTCTCTTCTCACATTGCACTCCCAGTCTTTTGGAAAACTCGTTGTGTAGCAAATTTCGGTTGTAATCAAGGTCTGCAAAAGCATCAAAGGCATATAATTCCTCCACAAAACAAGGTGTGAGAAATTTCAAACAACAATCTAGGGTGTCCATTTTTCCAAAGGTATACACCCTCTGCTCATTTTTCAAGCCACTATCAACTGTGTCTGATTCTGAAACATTGTTTTCCCCAATACTTCTGACTCATCAATCCATCCACAGCTATTCTCCAATTCTAACCTCTTTCCTAGCCTATTGTTGTGATCCATGGCTAACATAGCTAAAATGTGCAAGAACATCAAATGAAACTGTAGAAACGTAGAGGGGGTGAATACATTCCTCTTTAAAATTATAAATGTTTCGTATCAAATTTTCGATCAAGTGTGACTAAATATGAATAGTTGTTATGTCACTCATAACAAGCAATCACATGAGCATGCCACAAGGTTTAAACGTTTCTAAGCTAATTCAGATTACACTAGGGACGGTCCCTAATATACACCGATGGTCCCTTAAATGTTTGGGGACCATCCCTATATAAAGGACCGCCACCAGTGGGTAGTTTATTTCGTGTGATTAAGTTTTGTTTTGTTTTGAGTTTCTAAGTTAACTAGTTTGTATCACAGGCACTTACATACCAAGATACACAAACATAAATGTAATGCAAGTATAGAAAGTAAAGATCGAGGAAGAGAAAACGCAAACCGGACACGATGATTTATAGTGGTTCAGCACAAAGCACCTCTTCGTCCTACTCCATTCCCCGAGTCCCACACTCGAGAATTACTTCACTAATCAACACGCTCCTTTATGGTGGAACAAACCGTACACAAGCTTACACCAAGTTTAGCGACACTAAGCGGAATGTCGAGTCCTAATCATAGCTAGAACCAATCTACACCAAGGCCCACATGGCTACACAAACAAGCACTCTTGTCCCACTTAGATCGACACACAATCTAAGCCTTCACACGAACGAGCACTCCCATTCACTTGAATCTTCACACTTTAACACACTTGGATCTTCACCCAATCCAAGTCTTCACACACAACACACTTAGACACACTTGGATCCTATCCTGATCCAAGCCTTCACACAAGACACACTTGGATCCTATCCCGATCCAAGCCTTCATACAATGACTCAACTAAGTCCTAACCTAACAACTAGGACTTTACACACCTCACAACAAATACATAAGCTATTCTAGTTATAAGACTTCTTGGATCTTCATCTTCTCTAAATTCACACTCATATATCTCCATCCTCGACTCACACACAAGTCAGAATTATAAGAATGATTACAAAGCCTATAACCATAACACTTGTTATGTTTGTCTGTGGACACCTATAACATCTTAAATCTTCATCTACGTTGAGAGTTCTTCTCTTGTACTTTGGGAAGAGGCATTGACACTAACTTCTCAAATCTTCATCTACGTCGAGAGTTCTTCTCTTGCACATTGGCGGAAGAGGAAATCATGACACTAGTTTCATGTGTGTGTGTGTGTGTTTCTTTCTTGGATGAGCTTTTGATGTTTCGAAAACCCGCGCCCAAATAATGAATGATGCTTGCTATTTATAGGCTCGAACCTTGGAGACCAAGTAAGGAATATGCAAAAGAATATTCCATAGCATAAGGAATATGCCAAAGAATATTCCATAGCATAAGGAATATGCCAAAGAATATTCCATCCATTTCCCTCCTAAATTCAAATTTTGAATTTTGAATTTTCCATTTTCCCTCCATGTTCTAGAAGCTTCTAGGAGGTCTTGATGGGCTAGTTACTATTGGGCCCCGAGTGGGCTTGTTTGTTTGCTTGGCCCGGTCCATTAAGCTAAGTCTATATGCATGCTTGGCTCAATCCAATTAACTATATCCATATGTAGAATTCTTGTATGCTTGGCCCAATCTGAAGTGATGTCAAGAGACGTTGATATGAATGAGTAACTTGTGCACTTTACGTTATGTATTACAAGTTACGTGTTTGTCATCATTAAAACATGAAGACGTTGTATAGATTAAACATCGTAACGTTTGCACTAACAATCTCCCCCTTTTTGATTATGGAAAATATGTAAACCGTAACTCATAGTAAAGTGTAGAAGTTACTAGTTTACACTCCCTCTCTCCCCCTTTTGTCGAAGCAAAAAGGTGTCGCCAATGTAGAGGTAGAAATAAAATCGGCATGAGCTTGAGAGGACAAGTTAAGAAGGTAACTTGAGAAGACAATCTTGAGCATATAGACTATCCCGACCCCCATCATTTATAGAATTGAGCATGCATCATCCTAGTGAAGCCTTACTCCTACCGCCATGGTTTAACCAAATCCAAACCCAACTACTTTCGAGCTCCCCCTAGATCATTGCATCCTTGTTGACTTTAGCGTATCAATGAATCAAATATGTTGCAAATGCTTAACCTACATCAAGGGTTAGTTTCAAGCAACAAAGTATGTAGATGCGCCAACACTTGCAAATGCTCCCCCTTGGTGTATGCTCAAAACTAGTTTTGACTACCAAAGAATCGAGCGATGAAGTAATGCTACAAAACAAAGTTAGTACACAATTGCACATAATAATGATGATATATATAGCAAGACATGCATGATTCAAATATGATTATTCTAATGCATGGCATGAGAGGGATTGAAACTAAACATATAATAGTTGATTAACACATCATTCTCTAACATCTTCCAAGATAAGTGTCTAGTGTCTAGGTGATATGGGATGAGGATGATATGCTCCTAAATATGGATGAAGATGACTCTCTAATAGTGGAGAGGGATGAACCGAAATAAAGAGAGAGTATGTATTGAGCTAAAGTTTGGCAAGGATGATGTGAAGATGAGATGGAAGATAGGAGACTTCATAATTGAAGTTGGTGGTTATAGATGTGTGTGTAGTGATAATGAAAGGAACGTTTGCACTTACAATGAGTGAGGAAATTCTCATTGGTGGTACCGATTTTATTGGATTCTTCATTGGAGGTGGATATGTTGGTGACAATGAGTGTTCTTGAGGATTGAGGTTAGGATAATGGATGATTGGGAATCATGGAATTTTAAGGTGTTTTGTTAGTTGACGACCAAAGGTGGATATGTGAAATGAGGTGGTGATGACACGACAACACTTGAAGCTTGGATATCTTCTTTGTGTTCTTCACTTGCTAGAAAGTGGAAAAGACGCATTTCATAATGAAATTCACTTGATTTTTGACGACATAGACAAATGTGTTAATGAGTGTATGGTTACGATGATTACCCTTTATTTCAAAGAGCGACACAAGGGTGAACATAGGTTTATGTATCATGAAAGGTGGTTTGACCTTAATGGGTTAGTTGTAGTGGTGATGACACAATTTTTTGGTTTCATGGTGGAATCTTCTTGTGAAGATGACTAGGTGGAATTATTGGTGGATGGCTCTTGGTTTCTTTGAGGGCATGGAAATGGTGGATGACTCGATATTGGTAGAACAAAGGATAACTCGTTTTTTCATTTCACATTGGTGGTTTTCAGGTTTGAGTGATGAAAGGTTATGAGGAAGATGCTTCTTTGTAAGTTTTTGACAAGGCATGATGCAGGATGGTTCAACGTATAACAGAAGAGGAAAAGCAGTGAACCAGTTCTTGACACCTTACTGGGGATGGTCCTTTGAATCATTGGACGGTCCATTAAAGATAAGGGACCGCCAATGCAATAAGGGACCGCCATCAGTAAGGTGCAGAGTCTCTCTAGTTTCTGTTTTTCCCAGATTAAAGGATAGGAATAATCAAATGATTAAGGAATGATTTAGGTAATAAGGCGGGATTGTGACACTAGACACCCTTAAGGAAGATTATGATCTAGTGTGAGGAGGAATAAGCCTAGTTACATAAGAATAAAAAATATAAGCATGTAAGTCATTTAAGCATGCATCACATAATAGTCAAGGATATTAGCATGTAAGACTATAAGACATCTAGGAGGTATCATTAACGGCATACCTAGTACAACATAGTTTAGGTGCACAAATAACATATAAGCCATGTCAAGAGATGCATTCAAAACATGATTACTATGAAAGCATGAAGTAAATCATGTTGATATTTAGCACATAAAAGCAAGTTGTTGATTACAGCTATTAATCACATTTACACAAGTAATCAATGTTTGTCAAGGAAAATCCTAATTACTACTAGTTTAAAGTCCAATCTTAACGGGAGACAAAGATCATCCATGTAAAACATCTTTAGTCAAATGTAGGAATGGAAATTATTCAAGTTAGAGAATGGGTATGAGACTATTACTAGTGGTGCTCAATTAAGGCTAAACACGACAATTCTTATGGGTTTACCACAAACCCAACTTCTTTCCTGGAAGCAATTCAACCGTTAGGTCAAATTGAATTTCTAGTGCAATAGGTTCTCCAGTAGCCATTCTCATATTGGAAAAATTGGAATTCCTATATTTTCCCATCAAAGTTTTCCAAAGATGATATTAGCCGATTCCGCTAATACATGTCCTAACATAACTCAACTATCAATATTTTAAAAACCGGTTAATGAAAACAACATGTCTTACACAACATCCTAACAAAGCCAGCTGCGGTATTTAAATCACGTGTTTGAGATTTATAGGTTGTTTGGTTTCGATAGTGTATTTCATGACCTTATAGATGACATCTTTGAGTTGTTATTTTAACATGTTTTAGTTTTAAGAATACTCCATAGTAAATCTTGAGAAAGGGAATCTAATTAAGGTTACTTACCTTAATAGATCTTATAATGTTTTACGTTTTATCATTAAGAGAATACATATTGTATCTCTTGACAAATATGCTTATTAAAAAATGATAAACTTTCACTCTTATGAGTTGCTTATGCAATGACACACGTTGTATTAGGTTTCTTCCAAAATCTAATATCCTACATTTTTCAAACAAGTTAGCTTGTAACATAACCATTCATGTTACAAAGGGAGTGGAATGCATAGGATATATGTTATCCTTTTGAAATACATATTATCTTGTTGAAGTTAGAGAATGTGTATGAGACTATTACTAGTGGTGCTCAATTAAGGCTAAACACGGCAAGTTTTACAGGTTTACCACAAACCCAACTTCTCTCCTATAAGCAATTCAACCGTTAGGTCAAATTGAATTTCTAGTGCAATAGGTTCTCCAGTAGCCATTCTCATATTGGAAAAATTGGAATTCCTATATTTTCCCATCGAAGTTTTCCAAAGATGATATTAGCCGATTCCGCTAATACATGTCCTAACATAACTCAACTATCAATATTTTAAAAACCGGTTAATGAAAACAACATGTCTTACACAACGTCCTAACAAAGCCAGGTGCGGTATTTAAATCACGTGTTTGAGATTTATAGGTTGTTTAGTTTCGATGGTGTATTTCATGACCTTATAGATGACATCTTTGAGTTGTTATTTTAACATGTTTTAGTTTCAAGAATACTCCATAGTAAATCTTGAGAAAGGGAATCTAATTAACGTTACTTGCCTTAATAGATCTTATAATGTTTTACGTTTTAGCATTAAGAGAATACATATTGTATCTCTTGACAAATATGCTTATTAAAAAATAATAAACTTTTCACTCTTATGAGTTGCTTATGCAATGACACACGTTGTATTAGGTTTCTTCCAAAATCTAATATCCTACATTTTTCAAACAAGTTATCTTGTAACATAACCATTCATGTTACAAAGGGAGTGGAATGCATAGGATATAAGTTATCCTTTTGAAATACATATTATCTTATTGAAGTTAGAGAATGGGTATGAGACTATTACTAGTGGTGCTCAATTAAGGCTAAACACGACAATTTTTACGGGTTTACCACAAACCAACTTCTCTCCTGGAAGCAATTCAACCATTAGGTCAAATTGAATTTCTAGTGCAATAGGTTCTCTAGTAGCCATTCTCATATTGGAAAAATTGGAATTCCTATATTTTCCCATCGAAGTTTTCCAAAGATGATATTAGCCGATTCCGCTAATACATGTCCTAACATAACTCAACTATCAATATTTTAAAAACCGGTTAATGAAAACAACATGTCTTACACAACGTCCTAACAAAGCCAGCTGCGGTATTTAAATCACGTGTTTGAGATTTATAGGTTGTTTGGTTTCGATGGTGTATTTCATGACCTTATAGATGACATCTTTGAGTTGTTATTTTAACATGTTTTAGTTTCAAGAATACTCCATAGTAAATCTTGAGAAAGGAAATCTAATTAAGGTTACTTGCATTAATAGATCTTATAATGTTTTACGTTTTATCATTAAGAGAATACATATTGTATCTCTTGACAAATATGCTTATTTAAAAATGATAAACTTTTCACTCTTATGAGTTGCTTATGCAATGACACACGTTGTATTAGGTTTCTTCCAAAATCTAATATCCTACATTTTTCAAACAAGTTATCTTGTAACATAACCATTCATGTTACAAAGGGAGTGGAATGCATAGGATATAAGTTATCCTTTTGAAATACGTATTATCTTGTTGAAGATTAATGATGTATTAGGTGTGACATTTTTACTTGATGTGTGATTTTGAGTCTTGACTCGTTCATGAGCAAAGTCTACATATGTTGTTTGTTTGCTCATGTTTGGGTTTTTGGAAATGACACATTTACAAATTGCGTTGCAATGTAAATTGCTTTAGTGTTTCGGATGAAACATACAAGTTGTCAATCCTACTTTGTTGTGTATTTTAAGCATCTTTTAAACATATTAGTTTAATATTTGGAACACAACCTTTGGACAAGAAGACTCAATATGACATCATCAACACAAGTGTGAGTTATGATTTGATGCATATTCTTTTCGTCTTGATAAGGACGTCATTGTTTTCATACCACTCGAGTGTGATTGGGTATGTAGGTTCAAGATGATATGTTTTATTATATCTTGAAGCTAGACAAATAATGACTCCAATTTCATGTCCACACTCAAAATCTTGTCAATTAGATTCGATAATTATATCAATCATAATTTGAATAATGAATGGATATAAGTTCAAATCTTTCTTGACCCTCACAACCACTCTTTTTAATAAAGAAAATAAGTAAATGTTTATAGAATGTGCTCCATCAAATTCAATACTTGTTATATGTATGAGGTTACTAATAATGACATGTTAACATAATGATTCATGATTGTCATTTATTTTGATGTGAGAAAAACTATTTATTAATACATATATTATGCATAGTTTTTGACATTACATAAGTATAAAAATAATTATCCTAACCATTTTTATACAATACACAACTTATGTGAAAATAGTTTATGACTACAGGTTTGAATCAATTTGAGTGTGTTCAAATACATGCAAGGTTCAAAAATACATTTTCTTTTACTTAAATACTAATTTATAAATATAAACCTTTCTCTTGATTAGATAACCTATGGCCAATCAAGATAAGTGCATGCAATGTTTTATAAATCATGTTGAAAATTTGATGAAGTGTTAACTATTTTAAGGTGATACATTTTAACACTTGAACCTTTGGAATGATGATTGTGTAAGACAAATATTTTCGACAAACATGATTAATTAGCTTAGTCTATTCATCTAAGTGATTTACTAAAACATTTTAACATAAGCAAGCAATAAAAAGCACATAATCATTTAGCATAGCATATACAAAGATATTCGTAATCACTTTGTATGTTAGATACAACAATGTATACATAGCTTGATTTTGTTTTAAACTAAAATAGTTTCCTCCCCATAAAAAAAAAATTAGTTGAGATTGATATTTTGAAAAGATGAAGACTCCATTTTTCAAAGATTCATTTACTAGAAGTGTCCAACTCGAAAGTAAGAGTAGAATGCAAGTTTTACGTTAAAACGTAACGAAAGATTTTGACAACTATGTAATATCTTGCATTTACGACTTAAATAAGTTTGGAACTAATCCTTGCAAGTATTTTTAAATGAAAGTACATTCAATCAGTGGCGAAGCTAGAAAATTTTAAGTGGGGGGTCAGGATCTAAATTTTTTTTCCTAACGCTATTTTTCGGGTAATATGTTCGGGTCGGGTCAAAAATTAAATACTATTATTATAAAAAAAAAAGTTTCAATCACTAAAAAACTAAACATTTGTCCAACACAAATAAACATTAAAAAGGAGACAAACGGTTGGTACCTGGTTCGATTCATTGAAGAAATTAAAGTTCAGCCTTTCGACCTTTAACATAGAAAATAATAAGCCGTGTGTGTTGTTGGAGAATACTCTAACCAATTAGGGAACATACTAAACCAAGCAAATTTAAATCGACGAAGATTATTCTTTGGACCTCTAGGCTTATACTCTTCAAGCTTAGGTTGATACACTCCTAATTTCTACAATTCTACTAAATCCCTAATTTCTACTAAATCCCTAAATCTAAATAAAAGACAAGTAGATAATAGATTTAAAGACAACAAACCTGACCAGAAGGGCCGCTGAGGTGGTGGTCAGCTGTCGGCGGTGGTCAGTGGTGGCCGGCGAGACTGCAGGAGTGAGGAGCCAGGAGGCAGGAAGGAGGGACTATGAGATGAGATGAGGGTCGATTGGGGGAGGGTTTGTAAGTTTGTTCCTTTTTTTTTTTTTTTTTTAATGGGCTAAGTAAATAAGTAATGGATTTTAGTTTGGGATTTGGTTTATTAATGGATTTTAGTTCGGGTAGATGGGCTTATATAAAATGTAATGGATCAATATTTTATTGCTTAATATATACAAAAAATTTCACAATTAAAATAGGGGTCGAAACCGAATATACTGAAATTTTTCTACACGAAAACTATATACCCCTTACATCGCAAAAAAAATTTCGGGGGGTCGGGCGCCCCTCCCCGCCCCTACATAGCTGCGCCTCTGCATTCAATTACCTTTAAAACGGAGGGTGGCACGACTCCTACGGACTTACGGTTGATTTTATATGAATTTTCAAAGTTCGACACCATTCTGGTGGAGGTCCCTTAAATACCAGACGGTCCCTTAGTGATAAAGGACCGTCCAGAGATAAAGGACCGCCACCAGTAAGCCAAAAACACATTTTCGTGTAAAAATTCATTTTCTTCAAGCTATGATACGAAGTACATTTAAGCAACAAAACTAGTACGAATTAAACAACAAAGCACAAGTTTAGCAACTAAACACTTTTCAAATTTAATCCCTCTTAATGAGAAATTTGATACGTGGACCGCACTCTATTTTAAAAACCATTTGTTTTGAAAACTAGAGCGACCTGGCTCTGATACCAATTGTAGAAACGTAAAGGGGGGGGGGGTGAATACGTTCCTCTTTAAAATTATAAATGTTTCGTATCAAATTTCCGATCAAGTGTGACTAAATATGAATAGTTGTTATGTCACTCATAACAAGCAATCACATGAGCATGACACGAGGTTTAAACGTTTCTAAGCTAAGTCAGATTACAATGGGGATGGTCCCTAATATACACCGACGGTCCCTTAAATGTTTGGGGACCGCCACCACTGGGTAGTTTATTTCGTGTGATTAAGTTTTGTTGTGTTTTGAGTTTCTAAGTTAACTAGTTGATATCACAAGCACATACACACCAAGCCACACAAACATAAATGTAATGCAAGTATAGAAAGTAAAGAGCAAGGAAGAGAAAACTGTAACACCCCCATTTTTCACTGATTGCAGCAGATAAAGTGTTTGGGGTATTACTCTTGGAAACAAATACAAGATAATAGAAAACGACTCGAAAAGAGACGTTTTTGAAAAAGGTGTTATCATTCATTTATTCATTAGAGTTTTTACAGTAAAAGATGTACTTTTACCAAAAGAAAGGTCCCTAAGACACGTTTTATGACACAAAACTGATGAATGATAACTATTCTGGACGTCCTCATGTCCAGCGGTTCTTCGTGCCAGGGTTCCTATAGTACCTAATTACCTAGGATAACATGCTTAAAAGTCAACACGTATGTTGAGTGAGAGTCATAGGTTTAAAAAGTTAAAGTATAAATACAAGTTCCACAGGGTTCATCTTAAACCCTATGTGTGGAAAAGTGTTAGTGTTAGAAGGTATATTACACTAAGCTCATGAACCACACGTTAACGATCCAGGTCATGGGGTCTGCAGACCAAACCATGAGGGGATGGGAAGGATAATTGCCAAAGTTAAACCTTCAGTGGTTTCAAATATAGTACTTATTGGTACCACCTAGTTGGGTTTAATACCAACGGAAGTTGTCAAACTCCAATAGATCTATCAACTATATTCGCGTTTGCGTAGGTAAAATATCCCAAACGATTAGATTCATGAATTTTGGTTATGTAATGATTGCAGTTAGTTTACTCGTGCAATAACAAGAGAAAAGACTTGTATTTGGTTTTAAAGCATGTATCCCCCTCACAGGGTTTGTAAACATTTAGAAAGCATTTAAAAGGTGTGAAGCTATGAAAACTCACTTGAGTCTCTAGATAATTAAAGTAGGGGTTTAGACAATTCACTCATGTATCCTGGGGTAGTGCGGGTGTGCGTATGTCAAGTCTTAGTCTAGGTTTTCTTAACTAATTACTATTAGGTTTTTATATATAACATAACACCGTTCGGGCCATTGTAATTCAGAAGTATATGACTCCTCACATGAAGATCCCTACTATTGTATTATTTGATCAGCATAATACCGTTCGGGCCCTCATAATTCAGAAGTTAATACTCCTCACATAAAGTTCCCTATTATTGAGTTATGTTGTTATTATGGTTTAGTTTTAACATAACACCGTTCAGGCCATCATATCTCAGAAGTATATGCAATAATCGTTCGAGGAGCCAGGGCACTTTAATTCGTAAACCCAACAAACTCGTTAAAACGAAATATCCACATAGTACTCCTCGCATGAAGCTCCCTTGTATTGTGTTATGCTTCTAACTTAAATAGGTTTTTATATTTTTATGAAAATAGTCCATTTTTACCCCTTATATATATATATATATATATATATATATATATATATATATATATATATATATATATATATATATATATATACATTTTCTACCCTAAACTTGTAAACTTATAACAAATAAGCATATAACTTTCTAACTATTGCATATTTCGTCCCTATACTAATATATTTTAAAGAAATGATATATATATATATATATATATATATATATATATATATATATATATATATATATATATATATATATATATATATATATACTTCCTAAATTATACTAACTTTTAGTATTTACTCTATTTACCTTTATATTTATAATATTTGCAATTTTAGTCCTTTTAGTTTAATACTTGTTTTAATAGTTCATTTTAAGGTTTAATATATTTCAAATCTAGTCCTTACACTATTATCTTCTAGAAAATGTCAAAAACAGTCCCTAGACTTTATAGTTTCATGAATTTACAATATATACCCCTATGTATGTAATATTTTGCAAAACTAGTCCTAAATGCATGTAATTCATAATTTAGCATGGAAATCTAGTTTCTAAGCTTATAACTAACTCATATAAGTTTAAATAAGCCACATAATTCAGATTATATCAAGTAAATAAGCTATATAACATCTAAGCATGTAATTCGATCTAACTAGGGTTTTAAAATAAAAGCATGCAAACGATTATGTTCTAGGTCATAGCTAAGAGTCCTAAGGTCTTTCTAAGTCAATTCTAAGTATATTATACGTAAATTAAAGGTTACCTAGGTCGAGGAAGGGCTTAACGATGATACTAAGGTTTCTAGGGTTTCCTTCGACTCAAACCACAACTCGCCTAGGCCAAGGCTTCGCCACTCGTCTTCTATAGCTCCTAAGGGTCTAATACTATAGAAAGGTGTGAGGTAGAGAGGAGAGAAAGGTGTGAAGAAGAAATGAGGGGAGGCTTGGCTATTTATAGCCCTTGTATGGAGTGGTGCCCAAGTTACGGCTGCTAGGTGTCACAGAGGGGAGGAGGGAGTAAGCAAAGCTATTAGGGTAGTGTGGCAGGTCTAGATGGTAATGAGGATGGGCTATGGTGGTAGCTAGGGGGCGGGGTAGGGCGGTTGTGGTGGTTATGAGCTGAGGGTGGCGGTTTTAGCAAAGGTGGTGACAAGGAGGTGATGCACCTCCTAGCTTGGGTGCTTGGAGGTGCTAGGGTGCTAGCTTAGTTATATAGAGGTGCTAGGATGGTTGGTTGTTCATTTTAAGGTGCTTAAGTAACATGGTTTAGGTGTTTAAGTCTAATTTTAATCTAGTTTTGTTTAATAAGTGTTTAAGGTTTTATCTATGTTTACTGTCTTATTTAAGCTCCTAATGATGTTTAGTAACTATTAGTAGCTTATACTAAGTGATGGTAGCTTATGGTAAAGATTTAAGATAGTTTAGACCTAGTTTCGGGAAGTTATGACCTAATTAGGGTTTTGGGTTTATGTGACTTATACCTAAGTTCAAGGGGTTGTACTATGTCCTAAGGGTTCTAATATATCCTAAGGCAACTATTATAACTTATATCTAAGTCCTAGGAACTTTTCATGTAAGTTCAGATAAGCAGTTAGGGTTTTAAAACTAACCGGGATCATATAGGTGAATTTAGGGTTCTCTAGCAAGTATGGGATATTATAGTACTATTTTTCTTAGTGAAAATATGTTTATTACCTGACTTGACATACCGGGATGTTTACCTTAAGTAAACATAGTAGTGGTTGGCATAGATGGATACGTGAGCTTGTCTGAAGGTTAGTTAGGTTATAATAATATATTAAAGCAAAACTTTAGCTCGGGAAAATCTTATAGGCATTTCTAATCCTAGTGTGCTCTAATAAGGGTCTAAGTTAAGTTATTAAGGCATTTCTAATCCTAGTGTGCTAGTGAGGGCTTAAGTTAAGTTAATAAGGCATTCCTAACCTAAGGGGAAGTTAGTGGGTTGTGACAGTCTCCCATCCTACAAGAAAATCTCGTCCTGAGATTTAACTATGGTTAGTGTGTGATGGTGAGAACAGATGGGGATATTTAGCACGGATTTGATCCTCTCGTTCCCAAGTATACTCTGGTCCTCTTTGGGAGTCCCAGCGTACCTTAACGATAGGAATCCGGTGATGTTTTAGATTTTTGACCTCTCGGTCCATAATTTCCACTGGTTCTTCAGTGAAATTGAGCTTATCATTCAATTGAAGCTCGTTAATAGGAACAACAAGTGACTCGTCCGATAGACACTTCTTAAGATTTGATATGTGAAACGTGTCGTGTATATTACTTAGTTCATTCGGTAATTCAAGTCGGTATGCCACTGGACCAATTCGTTCTAAAACCTTAAAAGGTCCAATGTATCTCGGACTAAGCATTCCTTGCTTTCCGAAACGAAAGACACCTTTCCTAGTTGAAACTTTCAACATAACCCTATCTCCTACTTGAAATTCTAAAGGCTTACGTCTTATATCGGCATAACTCTTTTGCCGATCTCTTGCAGCTTGTAAGCGTTGTCGAATTTGAACTATTTTCTCATTTGTCTCATGGATTATCTCCAGACCCGTGAGTTGTACTTCTCCAACTTCAGCCCAACAGACCGGAGATCTACACTTTCTCCCATAAAGTGCCTCATACGGTGCTGCTTTAATGATAGCATGATAACTATTGTTATATGAGAATTCTACCAATGGTATGTGTTTCTCCCATCCTTTTCCAAAATCTATCACACACGCTCGAAGCATATCCTCGAGTGTTTGGATAGTTCTTTCACTTTGACCATTAATTGGTTTGCGGATGATATGCCGTACTCATGTCTATCTGAGTACCCAAGGCCTTTTGCATAGATTGCCAAAATCTTGACGTGAAACGAGAATCACGATCCGATATAATAGATATTGGCACTCCATATTGGGAAACTATTTCCTTGAGGTACAACCTAGCAAGGGTTTCCATATCATCTGTTTCTCGTATAGGAATGAAGTGTGCTGATTTCGTAAGGCGATCAACTATTACCCAAATAGCATCATGACCGTTGAATGTTCTAGGTAGTTTTGTGATAAAATCCATCGTAATTCTTTCCCACTTCCAAATGGGAATCTCTGGCTGTTCCAATAAACAAGACGGCTTTTGACATTCAGCCTTTACTCTAGAACATTTTAAACACCTGTCCACATATCTGGCAATGGATGCCTTCATGTCAGGCCACCAATAGTGTTTCTTCAGATCCTGATATATCTTGTCAGAACCTGGGTGAATAGAGTACTTAGATTTATGGGACTCGTGCATTATTATGTTGCTTAAGTTACCATGATAAGGTAACCATTTTTGACCCTTAATAAAACGAGTTCCGTCTGAACTTATCTCAAAAGCCGTATCCATCCCTCGTAAATTCTCAAGTTTACGATCCTTCATTTCGAGGGCTTTATTCTAGGCTTTGAGTATTTGAGAAGGTAAATTCGAATGAAGTGTCATTACTAACGACCTAACTCTAAGTGTTTTGATTCCTAAACACCTGAGAGACCCCAATCCTCCCGTCCAAGACCACCACCAAGACCAAGAAGGTCAAATCCTCCTCTGCCAAGGGCAAGAGAAGTGGTGATTGGGCTGCCTTGTCCCTAACAATATGAGACCTTCACCAGGAACAAGGGCAAGAGTAAGGTTGCAGAGGTGATAGGGAAGGGAAAAGGGAAATTAGAGTAGTGATGTCAGGGTTGATAGGCTAGGTGTTAGGTTTATAATTGTTTTGCTTATTTCAGAATCTTGTAACTTCATCCTTCTTGTACCTTTGATGAATATGAATAAAACTTTGTTTCTCCTATATTATCTCTTGATTAATCATCTACCTTGTTTGAATGAAAGTTAGTTTTTCTACTGATGAATACACATTCCACTGATATAAACACTATTGACAGAAGTTATCAGCAGGAACACATATCCAACACCTTTTATGATCATTTTTCTGATATGTTTCAAGATCATCAGCAGAAAGTCAATAGCAATTGGTCAATCCGCAGGATAACTCATCTGTAGAATCTTCTTTATGGTCAACTTGTTTATTCAGTAAATATCACAAGCTCAACCACCTCACATTAACTCTCATTAACTCCAAATCAGATCTATAAAGAAGCCTTTAAAGCACAAGTTACCCAAATCAGATACACACTAGTACCAAACACACCAAATATCTTCACAACAATAGCAGTCATGAACCCCAAATCCAAAGTTATTGAAATTTCTTCTAATTCATCATCAACATCTTCTGACTCTTCCTATGATCTACCCCAAATCAGTAGGGCATATAACCCCATTGGTGCGGGACCTTCTGAGGTCAATCCATCTCCTGCTTCATCAGAGGAAACTCTGAATCCAACTCCCCTAGCTGTGATTCCCCCATCATTACTCCAGTCACTGAGTTTCTCACTAGTGAGATGGAGAGAGTTGTAGCTGGCATGAGCAAAATCTCAGTCCCTATGGAGCCTCAATCTTCCCAAAGGTATAAAGGTCCACTGAAAGTTGTCCTAGGACTTGCTTCTCCCAAATTGTGGGACAAAGATATGCAAGCCAGAGGGGTCCACAAGAGAAAGCCTGACCCCAAGGACAAGGACATGGGAAAGGGGAAGGGGAAGATGGAGTAGGAGGTTGGGTAGGTGTATGTTGTTGGGTAGGTGTCTTTTGAGGTTGTTTAGTTGTAATGCTGTTTGTTGGTTTTGTTTGTAATCTTGAAACACTGCTGGTTGAAGTACTTCATGTAATGAATCTTAATGAATAAAATTTCTCGTTTCTATTTTCTTCTATTCTACTGATACGTGATATAGTGATCTTTGTCCATCAGCAGAAATAGAAACCTGCAAAACAAAAACTAAAAACAGAACACAGAAGACAAACTTATACAAATAACGGTTAGTCTAAATAAAATTAAGCCTGCAAAACAAAGTTAGCAAATATAATCATAATAATATACAAAATTTACAACATCAATATCAATCCTCCCCAAAGGCATATGCCTCCCCTCAGGCTTATTCCTCCCCTCAAACACAGCATTTAAGGGTTAACCATTCCAATGTGGACAACTAACTGATTAAACCTAGGTCCGTCAAAAGCCTTTGTTAATAAATCAGCCACATTATCATCAGTATGAATTTTAAGCACCTAAATTAAATGTTTCTCATTTGCATCCCTGATAAAATGGTGCGGAATTTCAATATGTTTAGTTCTTTGATGAAAGACTGGATTTTTAACAATTGAAATGGTACTTTGAGTATCGATATAGATTTTAGTGTTTATGAAGTTGAACCCATAATCAAGCGTTTGATTTTGAATACAAAGTACCTGGCCACAATAATTAGCAGCAGCAACATACTCTGCTTTAGTAGATGAGGTAGCCATAATGGTTTGTTTCTTGCACTATGATGCGTGGGAATCGCAACAGGCTTTACCTCTCGAGGGATCTCGAGAAGCTTACAACCCCCACCAGGCAATGTACCTGATCGTTGTAGTATAGTATAGTGACAAGTACCGGGGGATTGATCGTTCAGCTTAGGAATAGTGTCGCTAGGATTAGAAAGCCTAAATACTAGTTCTAAAGGTGAGGGATGATTATTTTTGTGTTTTTATATTTTATGGAAAGCAAGTAAAAATCTCGGGTTTTGAAAGAGTGGGCGGAATTAGTTGCTATTCAACTAACCCAAAACTAAGATGCAATCAAAATAAAATACTGAAAATGAAAATAAACTAATTATACTAAGGTTGTGAGCAGTAATTGGAGAAAACGTGTTTACTTAGATTTCACTACTCCCTAGATATCTTATACACGTTAATTACTTGTTATAATTGCATGGATGACGGATTGTATTCCTTAATACCATTCATGGGGTGGCATACATAACTCCCCAATTCTATGAGCTCTTATCTCCTCCTACACCATGCCCAGCACAACTATAGGGATTGTAAACAGTGGCTCATGCATTAAATACAACCAATAAAGACCTAGTACGCCTCGGTTCATGTTTCTTAAGACGTTCAAGCATGTTACCATTTGGAGATCTGCCAGTTTTCTTAAGCCTAACATATAAATCATTCACCCAAAACAAGAATAAGCAAGTAATCAACACATAATCAATATCTAGGTTTCATTAGATCTAAGCAAACACAAAAGAGATCTAGCCTAGCATAATGGAATTGAGACAAGAACAAGATATAGACAACCAACACATAGACATATTGATTGAATTAGAAGAACACTTATCTCAATTACAATGCAAGGTATCAAGGGTTTGGAACCCTTGAAAAACCTGTAAAAGTTGCACCAAAATCGTCTTTAGGGTTTCTCCAAAACTTCTCTCCTTAATGTGAAAAACTAGAAAACTATATATAGGAAAATGGGGATGACGGCGTCAAGAACAAAGGTGTGACGCCGTCATTTCGCCGCCAAATACTTCCTCGGACGGCCTTGATCTACTTCTGACGCCGTCAAGGCCTAGGCCGTCACACAAATTACTCTTGACGCCCTGTGTGTGACGCCGTCATCAACTACGGATTTTAATTCTTGAGGTTTGACGCCGTCATGGAATTACTCTTGACGCCTTCATGTACTGTTCCCAGCATGGAAAATTGAGACTTTGCCGTTTTCTTCACTTTTATGCTCCAAAAACGTCCAAAATGGCTTCTTTTCCAGAATTCACTCTCCAAGTACCTAAAATCACAAAAGGAACGATTTAGGGCAATATTTGATCAAATAAAGTCGGATTCGGGCTTAAATGACCCCCTAAAAACGGATCATTTGTCGCCTCATCATATACCCTTACACTTGAGATTTGCTTGTCCTCAAGCAAATGCGCTTTTATTCTACTCAAAAGACAAGTTAGGGGTCATTTAACACTAATATAAAAGTAATTACAACAAATAATCGTTCCACTAAAGACCAATAGACAAGCACGGAGGTCATACACTAGCACCTCACAAATAGTGTTTAGATACTCACATCTCTCGGGTGTAATAAAGTAATATAACATTATGGAAATGGAAGATATCTCTCACTACCTGTCATAGCAAAATAGATTACCATAGGCTTGGGAAAGGATCAAACCTCCACCACATGGCGTAAGCACCTAGGATAAACTATCAAAGAGGTCTTTTAAAGGGTTGTAACGTTAGGTATAGGGGTATGAATTACACGGTTTTGTTAGATAAAGGAAGTTTTACTGGTGGCGAGTTAACAATCTTGGTTAATTACATGTACAATATGGCGTTACTAAGCGAAGACTAGACTCGACTTAAGCTAATAAATGAGAAATAACAAAAACATAAAATGAACATAGAATGAAACGGGATGGTAGCCGTATGTTTTTTCTCTTTTTCCTTTTTCTATTTTTTTTTTCTTTTTCTTGATTTTTTCGATTTTTTTTTTTTTTGCATACACTCTTACCCTACCATCCAAAATAATACATCATAGGGAATGAACGTTCCCCTTACACTTGAATCTTTACATACTTTACATTTAAACTAATCTAATGACTCGAATTAAGAAAATCAAAACACTTGGAGCACTTTTAAGATTAACGTACATATGGGGGTAATAATATTATGTTCTTCCCCATTACTCCATAAAATAAGTACTTACCCATGAGTCCCAATCGTCCCAAAACAATATATACAAGGATATGACTCGACTTAGCAACCATGTAATCAATTATAAAGTTAACTTAGGGTTTAACAAATAACAATAATGCACTAAAAATGAGCGCATACACGGAAGGCTAAGGCGATTTGGGTGTACATTTAAGTGGGGTGTAACAAATTCTTCCTTTAAGTAAAATGCTTAAAGTTAGAAACGAAAAGATAGGCTCGGAGGGGTGTACTAGGGGTATCGTGTACTAAAAATGAGTACAACGCTAAGGGTGTGGGAAAAATTAGTTGACTTAACTAGCCAAGTAATATGACTTAAATGGTCAAGTAATTATGATACGGGTTTAACACAAGGGTGATCCTAATGCCTCTTATCATGTAGTAAATCCTACCACACGAATGTAGTCTCACTAGCGGTCTCGGGATGCATCACTAACGCAAGTTCTAGAATCTAAATGCTACCGGTACACTCATAAGCACTAATAATGAATGCTTTTCCTATCAAATCTAAAGGCGAACCTTACATATTTGGGTGGAAAATTTTTCTGAATATACGGTTATGTGCTAGTCATACAATCTCCTATCCATGAGACGCTTGCTATGGCTAAAGTTTCACTCCTAAATGTTGTAAAAAAATTTAAATTTGGCGCTAAAATTACACTAACAAGTATTTCTCATAGTTTTATTACACATCTACTATCAAACAAAACAAACTCAAGCGAAAGTGCATATGTAAGGTATCATCTTTTTACCTTCCCCTTACACTTAAGATGAACATTGTCCTCAATGTTCAAGTAAAGAATGTAAAAGTGAAAAAGTAAAGAGAATGAAATCAAATACTCCCCTGATTCGCTCGGTATGGATTATAGGATGGCCAGGTTAGATCTTCCTCCAAGAAAATGAACAATCAAAGCTTCCCTTCCAGAATATAAATCATCTCCTTGTCGAACATAACCTGTAAATCCTGACAAAATAGACAAGACAACCTCGCGTAAAATCGGCGGCATCCTATATAAGTTACTAAATCCTAGAAAACAAAGTAAGATATAATGCTTGTGGGATAAAGTTTGCAGATTTCCTGGAGATTATAAAACTTAATAATTCACAAAAACCATAAGACTCCGTTAGAAAAACAAAACCGGTAAAATTTCCAGATTTTAACTCCTGACGCCGTCAAGAGTAATCCTCTGACGCCGTCAGAATGGACCTGCAGAAATTCTTATGTTAAGTTTCCGAAAAATTTCTGGAAAAACTTGGTCTTACTTCATGGAATATCCTGCAAAACTTCATTATGACTCAATACAAGCATTTGACTCTAACAAATACGAATATACATGCTCATTTAATATTGTGGAGAATCATGATCGGTTTGTTTCTTGAAAACATATTTGGGGTTTCCCCTTACACTTATCTTTTGCAAAAATACTTTTAGGTTGGAGTTAAGACTAGGCCAAACAACATAGTAAAGTATTTCACCATTTTAATTGAGAAACATGATCAACCAACAATAAAAATAAAACATGCATACGGAAGCAAATAACAATCAAACAAATAAAATCACACAAAACATGGGTTGCCTCCCAAGAAGCGCTTTTCTTTATTTACGAGTCTTGTAGCTAGACTCAAGGTCATGGGTTACTACGTGATCTCATCATTGGTTCCACTCTCTAGGTCGTCTTCTAAACCAGTTTTGTATTCCGGACCTAGTTGCAAGCACTCTTTGTAGAAACCAAGCATCCTATTTCTAACATACTCTACTCCTCTACGTCTATCCTCCTCATTCCTGTAATAAGCCGCTTGTTTATGTTCCTTTTCGAAATTAGAGAGAAGGCGGTATTGTTCGATCTTGTAGGGCATTTGATAAGCAACCTCATCATTCTCTTTCTTGAACCTAACTATCCCTAAAGTCGGATCATAACTCATCCTAGTGGCTTCAACAAATGGTTTTTCGAATACTATTTGGCTTAGGCAAGCATCTATCACCAGACGAACGTCTTCCACTATCATAAAATCGATTTCATAGGTGAGATTCCCTATAATCACATGTAATCCCTTAACTCTCCCTACAAAATTACTTATCAGATTCTTACCGGGCATCATCCTAAAATTGAGTTGCTTCTTCATCACCCAATTGTAATAAGTCCTAGTCATGATGTTCACGGGAGATCTAAGGTCGATGTAAGCTTTCCATATATGCATGTGCCCAATATTACATGGGATGTTAATGTTAGAGGGGTCTCCCATTTTGATAAGGGGGTTGCCAAAGATATATGTTCTCTCAGGACTATCGAATAAATCCTTATGGTATTCCCGTTCTTCCTTGGTTGGCAACTTATCAAAGTATTCTTCTATAGGTTCTACCTCCTCTAATTCCTCATCCTTATTAACCTCAACTTCCCTAATCTCATCCTTACTATCGGCTTCTACTCTAACTTCATCCTTGTCACTCTACTCTATCTCCTTATCTATCAGCTTAATGGTGACAACATTGACAAAGTGGACATGTTTGGATGATGAGGGGTCCTTAATTTGGGTTCCACTATTGGTGTCCCTAGTGTCCTTCCTAGGTGTGATTAATGCTTGGTTGTTGAGGGCTTTCAACAAGTTGTCAATCTTGTTGGTCATCTCTGTTTGTTGTTGGTTGAATTCGGTTTCAAACCTAGCTATGCCGGCTTCTTGAGATGCCATGAACTTTGACATCAATCCTTCAAGATTGTTGGTACTACCATAGTTGTTAGAAGGATTGTTGTTGAAAGTACGGTTGGATGGTGGACCGTTTGGTTGGTAGCGATTAGGCGGATTGGAGGAATTGGGTTGATTTTGTTTCCACCTAAGGTTTGGGTGATTTTTCCAAGAGGGGTTGTATGAATCACCATAAGTGTTTGGCTCGGGCTTGAAAGTGTACCAATTATCTCCCGCTTCATCGGTACGCGTGGATGCGTAGTCCGCAAAAGCTGTTCCGGGGAGTTCCACACAATCACGAGTGTCATGGGGACCACTACATAATTCGCATGAAGAAGTGATTTTGTTCACTTGACTTGAAGGCCTAGGAGCATCGTAAGATTTCATGAGAAACTTGACTTGGTCCTCAAGTTCCATGATCCTACGGTCGGGAGTGCTAGAATTGTTCGAAGGCAAAGATATTGCCTTGACCATTTTGTTCAAGTCACGGGGATCGTTCCAACTTTCGTTGTCATAGAGAGCAAGATCTTCTATGAGTTCCCATGATTGTTCCGCACTAAGATCACGTAGCTTACCACCGGCCGATTGGTCAATGGTTCGCCTCGTGGAGATGTCGATATGGTCATAAAAAATTTGGACTTGGAGCCAAAGATCTATGCCATGATGAGGGACTTTTTGGAGTAAGTCCTTGAAACGAGTCCATGCTTCATAAAGAGATTCATTTTGACGTTGTTGGAACATCAAGATGTCATTCCTAAGCTTAGTAGTTCTCCCCGGTGGGAAAAATTGAGCAAGGAAACGAGTGGTGAGATCATCCCATGTGGTGATGGATCCCGCGGGTAAACGCTCAAGCCATTGACTAGCTTGATCCCGTAGAGAGAATTGGAATAGGCGTAAACGGGTAGTCTCTCTAGTTGCAACACCTAGGTCTATGGAGTCTACGATTTTGAGGAAGTCCTTAAGATGTTGGTTTGGATATTCGGAACGAAGTCCATGGAATGCACATCCGCTTTTCACCAACCGGATGGTGTCGGATCGCAAGGGGGTCACATCGGCTCCGGTGAGCTCAATGGTGTTTCGGTAGCCTTGGTGGCTAGGTCGGGAATACTCTCCTAAGGTTCGGGGCCTAAGGGGTTCAAGTGGTGGGTTTTGTTGTGGTGGGATGACGGGTTTAAAGATGTTACCACCTTCCATGATGTCGGATGGTAAAGAGTTACGAACAAAGGCACGAAGAAATAAGATAGACTAAAGAAAACCTAAAAATAAAAATAAAACCTTACTAGAAAGGAATCTAGCAAGTAGACCTAATAAAAAGAAATTCTAACCTAGACAATAACTATTCCCCGGCAACGGCGCCAAAAACTTGATGCGTGGGAATCGCAACAGGCTTTACCTCTCGAGGGATCTCGAGAAGCTTACAACCCCCACCAGGCAGTGTACCTGATCGTTGTAGTATAGTATAGTGACAAGTACCGGGGGATTGATCGTTCAGCTTAGGAATAGTGTCGCTAGGATTAGAAAGCCTAAATACTAGTTCTAAAGGTGAGGGATGATTATTTTTGTGTTTTTATATTTTATGGAAAGCAAGTAAAAATCTCGGGTTTTGAAAGAGTGGGCGGAATTAGTTGCTATTCAACTAACCCAAAACTAAGATGCAATCAAAATAAAATACTGAAAATGAAAATAAACTAATTATACTAAGGTTGTGAGCAGTAATTGGAGAAAATGTGTTTACTTAGATTTCACTACTCCCTAGATATCTTTTACACGTTAATTACTTGTTATAATTGCATGGATGACGGATTGTAATCCTTAATACCATTCATGGGGTGGCATACATAACTCCCCAATTCTATGAGCTCTTATCTCCTCCTACACCATGCCCAGCACAACTATAGGGATTGTAAACAGTGGCTCATGCATTAAATACAACCAATAAAGACCTAGTATGCCTCGGTTCATGTTTCTTAAGACGTTCAAGCATGTTACCATTTGGAGATCTGCCAGTTTTCTTAAGCCTAACATATAAATCATTCATCCAAAACAAGAATAAGCAAGTAATCAACACATAATCAATATCTAGGTTTCATTAGATCTAAGCAAACACAAAAGAGATCTAGCCTAGCATAATGGAATTGAGACAAGAACAAGATATAGACAACCAACACATAGACATATTGATTGAATTAGAAGAACACTTATCTCAATTACAATGCAAGGTATCAAGGGTTTGGAACCCTTGAAAAACCTGTAAAAGTTGCACCAAAATCGTCTTTAGGGGTTCTCCAAAACTTCTCTCCTTAATGTG
The DNA here is from genome assembly GCA_030686995.1 of Artemisia argyi. NCBI lineage: Eukaryota > Viridiplantae > Streptophyta > Magnoliopsida > Asterales > Asteraceae > Artemisia > Artemisia argyi. Next base: position 114,235,949 of record CM060695.1, read on the forward strand.
AAAAACTAGAAAACTATATATAGGAAAATGGGGATGACGGCGTCAAGAACAAAGGTGTGACGCCGTCATCTCGCCGCCAAATACTTCCTCGGACGGCCTTGATCTACTTCTGACGCCGTCAAGGCCTAGGCCGTCACACAAATTACTCTTGACGCCCTGTGTGTGACGCCGTCATCCACTACGGATTTTAATTCTTGAGGTTTGACGCCGTCATGGAATTACTCTTGACGCCTTCATGTACTGTTCCCAGCATGGAAAATTGAGACTTTGCCGTTTTCTTCACTTTTATGCTCCAAAAACGTCCAAAATGGCTTCTTTTCCAGAATTCACTCTCCAAGTATATAAAATCACAAAAGGAACGATTTAGGGAAATATTTGATCAAATAAAGTCGGATTCGGGCTTAAATGACCCCCTAAAAACGGATCATTTTTCGCCTCATCACACTACCAAGAAATTAGTCTTCTACCAAGGAATTGACAACCTCCTGTTGTGGATTTCCTATCCAAATTAGCTCCAGCATAGTCATTGTCACTATATGCTTTCAACACAAATGGTGATTCTCTTGGATACCAAAGACCTAACTTAGGTTGGCCTTTTAGATACTTGAAAATCCTTTTCACTGCATTCAGGTGGGAAGTCAATGGAGTGACTTGGTGTCTTGAACAAGCACTGACAGCAAAAGTGATGTCAGGTCTTGAGGCTGTTAAGTACATGAGTGAGCCAATCATGGATCTGTATAGATGAACATTGATAGCATCATCTGGTTCATTCTGATTCTTAGGCTTTGGAGGTTCATAGGGAGTAGTTGCGGTCCTCAAATTCTCAAAATCAAACTTCTTTAGGATGTCTCTAACATACTTTTCCTGATGAATAAAAATTCCCTCAGGTTGTTGCTTCACTTGTAACCCCAAGAAAAATGTTAGTTCCCCCATTGCTCTCATTTGAAACTCACGTTTCATTAAGTTCTCAAATTCTCTGCACCAAGCTTCCTTTGTGGAACCAAAGATGATATCATCCACATAAACTTGAACAAGAATGATATCCCTGGAATTCTTCTTAATGAAGAGAGTCTTATCAATAGCTCCTCTTCTATAGCCATGCTCCAAAAGGAATGTAGATAACCTTGCATACCAAGCTCTTGGTGCTTGATGAAGTCCATAGAGTGCTTTGACAACCTTGTACACCTTCTTTGGATTCTGTGGGTCTTCAAAACCTTGTGGCTGAGTGACATATACTTCCTCTTCATTCTTGCCATAGAGAAAGGCACTCTTCACATCGATCTGATATACCACAAAACCCATGTATGAGGCAAAGGCCAGAAATAGCCTGATGGCCTCAACTCTAGCAACAGGTGCAAAAACTTCATCATAATCAATCCCTTCTTCTTGTCTAAAACCCTGAGCAACCAATCTTGCTTTGTTTCTGACCACAATTCCTCTAGCATCCCTCTTACATTTTAGAATCCACTTGGTCCCAATTGCAAACTTTCCTGCAGGTAGATCAACAAGTACCCATACATCTTGATTCTTGAACTGTTGCATCTCTTCCTGCATAGCCTCTACCCAACTAGGATCACTCAAGGCTTGTTTAATACTGGTTGGTTTAACTTGAGATAAGAAACAAGCAAACAAACAATGTTGTTGATCTGTATGATTGTCCCTGATGATGTACCCTCCGATTAGCTCGAAGGACACCCCTTCGAGTCTGATCATAACCTACATAATCGAAGGCTCTGGCTAGCCTCCTAAAACTTTCTTTGGCGTAAAACTAATCATCAATGATCTAGTTACCAAGTGAGAATTCGCCAATCAAAGGATTAAGCCCTTCGGGGTATCTCTCGATAAGTTTTAAGGACGGAACAATGCCAAGTCCAAACATTGGTGAGACCAAGTCTTTCCCACGTCTCCTCTTTCTCTTTAGCTCCCCCTCTAAATCAGGAGGAGTCGGACAGTAACCCCTAGCGGTTACCACAAATCATGGGACACCCCCATGATCTCTCTAAAACGTGTGACCACTCTCCAGGACCGTTTTCTTCACCTATAAATAGTCCTGGACGATGACAAATCTGGTATGCAATCTCTCTCACCTTGCTTTACTACGCTTACACTTAAACTCTCATACCGATCACTTATTCACACACCGGAGGTGGTTTTTAGGGCTCAACCCCTGCGCAATCACTTAACGTAGTGTTTTAGTATTTCTTATTTCAGGTTATATCCAAGCTTGGCGTAATCACAACACCCCTCATTTCCTTTGATCACCATCGAAGGCCTGGTAGTGCAAGTTATTGTACAATCAGTGGCGCCATCCGTGGGACCCGCTACAATTAGTCCCGTTATTTCCAAGTAAAATAACCAAGTCAAATACACTCGCTATTATTCCGGCATGAATTCAGAATGAGAGGTTACACCCCCACCGGGTTTCTCGTCTTTAACCCCTTTACCCGTAACTGACACCAACAACCTTCTGCCAATCACGGCCTCCACCTTTACCACACGATCTCACCCTGAAATAACGCCCAATCATCACGCATCCACATCAGCTAATCCAGAGCTCATAATTAGCCCTGCCTTTGTCGACGCTAATTACGAAGAGCTAGAGTCCTTATTAAAGGCTCAAAGGAGGCAAATCAGAAACACGGAGATGCGAAGGAAGTTAGAATATTCCATCGATGAGAATGATGAAGAGATTGAAATGGAGTGATTGACTCCAAACGGTCAACCTATATTGACCAGGGAATGGTCAACAAGGTCAAACAGCCTAGAGTCAATACACCGCGGAAGTATAGGGTTTCCCCGGGTCGTCAAGTCCCGACGAGGTGTGATGGTTAACAAACGGATCTGTGATCGGGTGAATCTGGACGGGAAAGGGTTTGTGATTGATCTGAACTAAGGAATCTACAAAGAAATAGCTTAAATAAGCTATATGGATGAGACTGTAAAGTTAGAAAAACCAGAAACGTTTAAAACTTAAAAACGCGTACGTTCAATTTAAATTTACGCGAACGTACGAAATAAAAAGTGAAAACTGAAATCTAAAAACCCACAGGGGGTGAAAATGACTTTTTTACAATCCTAAGGTTAAAAGAAAATTTTTAGAAAAAGAAAATTAATTTTTACATTATTTAATTATTTAATATTAATTAAATACTAATTAATACTTATTATTAATATTTAAAATACTTAAATACAATATAATATTAATTTAATACTAGAAAAATGAAAATAAAATTTCTAAAATTATAAAATAACTAAAAATAAGTTTTAAAATTAAAAATAAGTATTTTTGTCTTTTTATGATTTTTCTATTAATTAATTACTAATTAAATATTAATTACCTAATTAAACTATTTTAAATTATAAAAAAATAGCAAATGGACAGTAAAAATCCTATAAAAATTTCTAAAATTATTTTACAACATATAAAAGCTATGAAAAATATAAAAACTAGGGCTTACTTAATAAAAACTAATTATGCTATTTAAAACTTAATTATTAATTAATAATTAATAAAACTAATATTAATTCTAATAAATACTAAATGACAAAATAAAAATCTGAAAAATTTACTAAAATTACTTTACTATAAAAGGAATTTAAGAAAATTATAAAAAAGCTAAGTACTTAATAAAAATCTAAAAATGAAAAATAAAATTTAAATTAAATTAAATAGAAACAATCACTTAAAAATAAATTGGATTTTATGGATTTTCTTTTTGGAAAACTGTTTTACAACTAAAAACATAAAACTTTTATAAAAACAACTTTTATGGAAATCAAAATCAAGCACTTGAGAGCTTAAAAGCTTTGACAGTTGACTATAGTTGACTTTTTAAGCAAATAAACTCAAATGAGCTTGAGTGGGACCCACAAAGGTTGAAACAGGTATAAATGAGTTAAGGGAACATGTTTAACCATGAAAAAGCCACAGGGGTCCACTGGATAAGCTATAAGCTAAAATAAGCACTTCCAAAAACTAGGTGCAACTCAGAATTTGGGACAAAGTTAAGGGCTGTCTAGTGGGCACACTAGGATGATTGGGGGCATAAGCCTGGGTGCATTGGAAAGCCACCCACCTAGGGAGTTCAAAGAACCAAGATGTGAACCATAGGTCCCACTGTGGAAGGCTCCAGCCACCATCAAAGGTGGTGGTTGAGTGGTGGTGGTGCTGGTGCAGGGGACTCACTCCCCCTGCAAGTGATTTTGGAGCAATGTGGGGCCCAGGGAAAAATTAGTAAAAATAAAAGGAAGTTGGGACATGAAAGTTGAGCTGGTAGACAATGAATAGAAACAAGTTTCAGGGCTTAAATCAACTCACATAAATCAAATTAATTCTTGCAATATTTGTAAAAATCTGGAACATAACAATTTGACTTTTCAAGAAAACATGCTAGATTGACTTTTTTGGATTTTAAACTTGCTTTACTGATTAGACTTGTTATAATAAGCTACAATAAGACTTAAATAAGCTAAAACAACAACTTTTACATTGAAATGGGTGATATTGGATGGTGCAAAACCCAACAGTTAACTGTTATGGGTGAAATGGTGAGATTTTAACTATTTGAACACAAATGACCAAGTAGTTGATCACAATGGACTGATATACACCTAAGAACAATGCACCAAGTATTTTTGACTCAAAATAACAACACCTCCATAGGTTTAAAGCTTAATCCAAACACCCCTTAATAGTGACTGTGTGGATTTTTAAAAGAGAAACAGACAATCTTTTGCACAAACCTAGAAACTAATTAGCAAATTAAGTTAACTAGGGACTCATTAAGCACTAATGACCCAGAAAATGAGCAATTTAATAAGCAAACATACAGAAGCAGTTTATGCCTAGGTGACACAGTTAATCACAAAATCACAAACTAACGACTTATAAACTAAACACTAAGCATACTAAGCTCAAAAGAAACATTACTAGGCTACTATATACCAGAAATAAGCAAAAACATAAGATAATAAGCAAATGAACAGTAACTACCTATTATTGAGGTAAAGGCTTACAACTGCTTTTAAGCTCACCACTGAGATCCAATTTGACCAAGATACCAAATCACAACCTAGATGTCTCCCATGAGACACTATACCAGCTTTCCACTCCTACTCCTCTTCTTTTTCTTCTTTTTAAATTTCTTACTGATTTATTTGGAATTTTGATGAATTATTGATGAAACACAATCACACTTGTTTCACTACCTTGAAAGCTTATAAAAACCTGTGTTTAAGCTTAAATGAACTAGTTGAATCACTAACTAACAACTTTTAACATCATTTGAAACAACTTGAGATTTTGAGTGAAAATGGGCAAAAACTAAATTCAACTGAAAATACTTAAATTGATGCTTGAAATAAGTTTATGATACACTGAAAATAATTATTACAATAATTTTAAGCTAGGAATTACAATAGGGAAGTGGAATTTATAAAAACAACATTAAGACTAATTTTCCAAAACTACTACTACTCTAACTGCCAAACTAACTTTCTCTTTTCTTGACTGTTATAGTCCCTGGTGGTTTCCTCTGACTTTCCCACTTGTTCCTGAGCCGTTGGATGGCTTCCATCAATCCTGGCCTTTGAATCATGTTTTGGCGGGAAAAAGGGAAAGGCAGGCTTTGGTGGAGTTGGTGAGGGAAGTTGGGGGGGGGGGGGTTTAGGATTGGATTTGTTTTGTTGGGTTTGTTTTATTTTTGGACTTAGGATAAAAAGGGTCCAAATGGTTAAGTAATTAAATCACAAGGACCAATTTCGTAATTTAGAAAATTGAAGGGCTGATCATGTAATTTTCCAAAATATATTATGAGGACCAAAATTGACAAGTTTGAATAATACCAAGACCAAAGTTGCAATTTTCCAAAATAAAACACTTGGGGACCAAAATTGTCATTTTTGAAAGTTGAGGGATCATTTTTGCCAAACTGTGAAAAACTTTTATCCAAGGACCAATATTGAATATTTTTGAATTTCCAAGGACTAAAAATGATTTTTCATCCAAAAATATCCCACCAGGGACCAATCCTGTCATTTTATGAAACTCCAAGGACCAAAATGCAAATTTCTAAAACTTTTCCAATTTTTCACCAAAGGACAAAATATAACAACTTATGATTGTAAAAGGACCTTTGGTGATAATTTTCCATATTTTGAATATCCAGGGACTAGTTTTGTAATTTTATGAAAGTTGGGGGACTGAAACTGCCAATTTTGCAAACTTTGTACGTTTTTCATCTGTTTTTACTCATTTTGCATCTGAAACATATAAAACACAATTTTGAAATATTTTTAGTATTTTGATGCATTTCTGAGTGTTTTTGTATGTTTTGCAGTTCAGATTTGACCAAAAATGATGAGTGTTTGAGCACTCATCAATCCCCCACACTAAAATATTGCTAGTCCCTAGCAATAACTGTTTTGAAAACTTGATGGATTTTAAACTCTTTACCAAAAGCCATCACTTCTGGAGTAGCCAGATGTAAGAACTGTGGCACACCTGATAACCGTGTGATTTTGAGCAAACCACCTGCTGTCAACAGATTTGATTAGTCTTTACCAAAAGCCGTTTGCTTCTGGACTAGCCAACTCTTGATGGACTAAGTCAACATCTTGGTGAGTTGATTACCAATTATGGATTTTCCACTGCCTTTACCACAAGCCATAATCTTGCGGGCTAGCCAACTCATTCACTTTATGGGATATGGCGAGTTGAGGTACCATACAATTTTGGACAAATTGCAAGCCATAACGGATTTGAGATGTCTTTACCAAGAGCCGTTTGCTCCTGGATTAGCCAATCCTTTTTGTCGCTTAGACATGGCAGACTGATTACCACAAAAATTTTGAAGCACAAGTGAATTTTTTTTTAAATTTTTTGAGATTTTGGCTAAAAACGGGGGTACTAGATAGTAAAATGTGATAAAATTCGCTAGAATACCCCCCCACACTTAGCATGAATATTGTCCTCAATATTCAAAGTCCCGGCTATTATGCCGAATCTTTGAACGTAAAAGGGCAACATTACAAGCTAAATGTGGAAACACCATTTTTGCTTTTTCACTCTATTTGTAACCATTGTGGGGTAACTCCCCCACACTTAGGGTGAAAACCTTATAAACATGCTATTGTTTTTGTTTACCGAGTCGCTAGCTTGACTCGACCCCGAATTCATTTGTCCTTGGGGAAGCATGATGTGGAAGAAGCAATCTCAATCGGACTTTCATTCAAGATGTTTGGACAAACATTTGAAGCACGTGAAAGTTCCACACCGATGAGATAAGTATCCGGCTCAAGATAATGATACATGAAAATGTCGGGATCAAAGATGGTATCTTCATTCCCGAAGGAGTGAAGAAGAGAAGAAGTCACCTTATAGGTGAAGAAAAGGAAGAAAACCATGATGAAAATCATGATTTGATCTTCTTCCTCAAGAGGAGGCTCATTAGCCTGAGTTTGGATTTCAAAGGTTAAGCTCGTAAACATCCCGGGAGGGTGGGTGGGAATTTGCAAATTCTCATGATTGAGTGCATCTCCCCCCGGGCTATCAAACTCCGGAGGAGTCATGATATGATGAGTGAGTTCACCGGAGAACTCCTCATGTAGAGAATCATGCACAAGATGTGAATCTGTGAATTCATGTTCCGAAATAGACTCATCACAATCCTCATTCTGAATATCAAAGATTGGATTATCAGAAATCAAAGTGATTTCAGAATCGAATTCAAATAGAGGATTGGTGAGAGTGGTATTGAAAGTTTCGGGAACAAAGAGATTAACATTCTCTATTGGACTGTTGGGATCAGAAGTGAGTGACGGATCATGATAAAGGAGACTTTCAATTTCTCCCAGATCAGCTTCGAAGTCAAGGAGACCATCATCACTTTCCAAGGAAAGTGGATCGATGTGAGTAAGTTCATCAGCGAACTCCTCAAGAAGAGGATCAACATCAGACTGAGGGAGTGATGCCTCAATATGCTCAATGTCTCCATGAGATGTACAATCATCATTAAAATCTGAGAAAGTCTCAAAATGATCGTTTGAACACTCAAGAGGGGAAGGAATATCACACATATGCTCAAGAGTTCCCTGTGACTCTCTCGGGATTGGGACAACGATCTCAACACTAGACTTTATTAATTCGTCCGATTCCTTATCAGGAACAGTGTCAAGATGCTCGTCCCCCATGCTCAGAGAGTGAGTGTGAACTTCGGGTGTGATATCAATAGACTGAGGGAGATGAGAGGAGCTAGCATTCATGGATTGTACAAGTTCCATTTGATCTTCTGCTAGTAATTTCTCTGTCTCATTATTTTCTCCCTGATTTTCAATGGAAGGAATCACAAGTGATGAATCTGACGAACCCTTATAAAATTGATGGATATCAAGGGTGTCTTCATTATCACTATCATCACAGTCTAGAAGAGCAGCTTGACGAAATTTGGCACGTGTTATAGCCGCTTGTTCTAAGACTAGCAATTCTTCCATGCTCAATTCATTTCTAGCTGCTCGTTCTTCCGCAAGTAATTCTGCCATAGATTTCTCACGAGAGCTTTGAAACGATGAAGTAGCCAACTCCTCCTTAAGTTCTTTCAATATCTCAAGAGCCTCTATTAAAAGGTCTTGCCCAATATCATGAGGAGTTGCTTGGATCATTTGGTACTGTGGAGGTGGGTCTGAAAACGAATAGTCGTAATTGTTACAAGGAAATGGATTCCTTGTTTGACAATCAGAGCTAGTGTGTGGACCTCCACAATACTCACAACAGTAAAACTGATGTGGCTGTGAGTCGTATGTGCTGTGGTCATAATCGTTATCAGGAAACTGCTCATAGACAAGCGTGCTTCCTGATTGACAATCAGAACTGTAGTGTGAACCACCACAGTACTCACAATAGTAAAACTGCTGAGTCTCATGGTGTGGTAGCTGATGGAATAAATCAGTCGTGTCATGGAAGGAATAAGGATCTTGGTTATAGACAGACCCATTTCCTGACTCTACCATGCCACAACCGGGGCAATTGCCACCATTATAAGAACTACCACACCACTGGAAAATCAGAAAGTGTGGATGAGACATAGAAAGAATCAAATGTGTATAGAGGGTGAGGAAATGAGAATCAAAAGGGTAGGAGGGTGAAGAAGGATATTTTTGGTGTTTTTGGAAAACATTTTATACAAATGATAAAGAAAATGTTTTTGTGTTTTTGTGTTCGTTGAAAACTGAGTTTAAAATGTTTTCATGAACAGTTTTGTTTTGAAAATAAGAAAATATGAACAAAGGATGGATAAATGTACAATGGAACGAATTCCAAAATCACTAATCAGAAAAACCGTTTAGAATAGCGCGCACACCTCCCCGGCAGCGGCGCCAAAATTTGATTGACTCCAAACGGTCAACCTATATTGACCAGGGAATGGTCAACAAGGTCAAACAGCCTAGAGTCAATACTCCGCGGAAGTATAGGGTTTCCCCGGGTCGTTAAGTCCCGACGAGGTGTGATGGTTAACAAACGGATATGTGATCGGGTGAATCTGGACGGGAAAGGGTTTGTGATTGATCTGAACTAAGGAATCTACAAAGAAATATCTTAAATAAGCTATATGGATGAGACTGTAAAGTTAGAAAAACCAGAAACGTTTAAAACTTAAAAACGCGTACGTTCAATTTAAATTTACGCGAACGTACGAAATAAAAAGTGAAAACTGAAATCTGAAAACCCACAGGGGGTGAAAATGACTTTTCTACAATCCTAAGGTTAAAAGAAAATTTTTAGAAAATGAAAATTAATTTTTACATTATTTAATTATTTAATATTAATTAAATACTAATTAATACTTATTATTAATATTTTAAATACTTAAATACAATATAATATTAATTTAATACTAGAAAAATGAAAATAAAATTTCTAAAATTATAAAATAACTAAAAATAAGTTTTAAAATTAAAAATAAGTATTTTTGTCTTTTTATGATTTTTCTATTAATTAATTACTAATTAAATATTAATTACCTAATTAAACTATTTTAAATTATAAAAAAATAGCAAATGAACAGTAAAAATCCTATAAAAATTTCTTAAATTATTTTACAACATATAAAAGCTAGGAAAAATATAAAAACTAGGGCTTACTTAATAAAAACTAATTATGCTATTTAAAACTTAATTATTAATTAATAATTAATAAAACTAATATTAATTCTAATAAATACTAAATGACAAAATAAAAATCTGAAAAATTTACTAAAATTACTTTACTATAAAAGGAATTTAAGAAAATTATAAAAAAGCTAAGTACTTAATAAAAATCTAAAAATGAAAAATTAAATTTAAATTATATTAAATAGAAACTATCACTTAAAAATAAATTGGATTTTCTGGATTTTCTTTTTGGAAAACTGTTTTACAACTAAAAACATAAAACTTTTATAAAAACAACTTTTTTGGAAATCAAAATTAAGCACTTGAGAGCTTAAAAGCTTTGACAGTTGACTATAGTTGACTTTTTAAGCAAATAAGCTCAAATGAGCTTGAGTGGGACCACAAAGGTTAAAACTGGTATAAATGAGTTAAGGGAACATGTTTAACAAAGAAAAAGCCACAGGGGTCCACTGGAGAAGCAATAAGCTAAAATAAGCACTTCCAAAAACTAGGTGCAACTCAGAATTTTGGGACAAAGTTAAGGGCTGTCTAGTGGGCACACTAGGATGATTGGGGGCACAAGCCTGGGTGCATTGGAAAGCCACCCACCTAGGGAGTTCAAAGAACCAAGATGTGAACCATGGGGCCCACTGTGGAGGGCTGCAGCCACCACCAAAGGTGGTGGTTGAGTGGTGGTGCTGCTGGTGCAGGGGACTCACTCCCCCTGCAAGTGATTTTGGAGCAATGTGGGGCCCAGGGAAAAATTAGTAAAAATAAAAGGAAGTTGGGACATGAAAGTTGAGCTGGTAGACAATGAATAGAAACAAGTTTCAGGGCTTAAATCAACTCACATAAATCAAATTAATTCTTGCAATATTTGTAAAAATCTGGAACATAACAATTTGACTTTTCAAGAAAACATGCTAGATTGACTTTTTTGGATTTTAAACTTGCTTTACTGATTAGACTTGTTATAATAAGCTACAATAAGACTTAAATAAGCTAAAACAACAACTTTTACATTGAAATGGGTGATATTGGATGGTGCAAAACCCAACAGTTAACTGTTATGGGTGAAATGGTGAGATTTTGACTATTTGAACACAAATGACCAAGTAGTTGATCACAATGGACATACACCTAAGAACAATGCACCAAGTATTTTTGACTCAAAATAACAACACCTCCATAGGTTTAAAGCTTAATCCAAACACCCCTTAATAGTGACTGTGTGGATTTTTAAAAGAGAAACAGACAATCTTTTGCACAAACCTAGAAACTAATTAGCAAATTAAGTTAACTAGGGACTCATTAAGCACTAATGACCCAGAGAATGAGCAATTTAATAAGCAAACATGCAGAAGCAGTTTATGCCTAGGTGACACAGTTAATCACAAAATCACAAACTAACGACTTATAAACTAAACACTAAGCGTACTAAGCACAAAAGAAACATCACTAGGCTACTATATACCAGAAATAAGCAAAAACATAAGATAATAAGCAAATGAACAGTAACTACCTATTATTGAGGTAAAGGCTTACAACTGCTTTTAAGCTCACCACTGAGATCCAATTTGACCAAGATACCAAATCACAACCTAGATGTCTTCCATGAGACACTATACCAGCTTTCCACTCCTACTCCTCTTCTTTTTCTTCTTTTTAAATTTCTTACTGATTTATTTGGAATTTTGATGAATTATTGATGAAACACAATCACACTTGTTTCACTACCTTGAAAGCTTATAAAAACCTGTGTTTAAGCTTAAATGAACTAGTTGAATCACTAACTAACAACTTTTAACATCATTTGAAACAACTTGAGATTTTGAGTGAAAATGGGCAAAAACTAAATTCAACTAAAAATACTTAAATTGATGCTTGAAATAAGTTTATAATACACTGAAAATAATTATTACAACAATTTTAAGCTAGGAATTACAATAGGGAAGTGGAATTTATAAAAACAACATTAAGACTAATTTTCTAAACTACTACTACTCTAACTGCCAAACTAACTTTCTCTTTTCTTGACTTTTATAGTCCCTGGAGGTTTCCTTTGACTTTCCCACTTGTTCCTGAGCCGTTGGATGGCTTCCATCAATCCTGGCCTTTGAATCATGTTTTGGCGGGAAAAAGGGAAAGGCAGGCTTTGGTGGAGTTGGTGAGGGAAGTTGGGGGGTTTAGGATTGGATTTGTTCTGTTGGGTTTGTTTTATTTTTGGACTTAGGATAAAAAGGGTCCAAATGGTTAAGTAATTAAATCACAAGGACCAATTTCGTAATTTAGAAAATTGAAGGGCTGATCATGTAATTTTCCAAAATATATTATGAGGACCAAAATTGACAAGTTTGAATAATACCAAGACCAAAGTTGCAATTTTCCAAAATAAAACACTCGGGGACCAAAATTGTCATTTTTGAAAGTTGAGGGATCATTTTTGCCAAACTGTGAAAAACTTTTATCCAAGGACCAATATTGAATATTTTTGAATTTCCAAGGACTAAAAATGATTTTTCATCCAAAAATATCCCACCAGGGACCAATCCTGTCATTTTTTAAAACTCCAGGGACCAAAATGCAAATTTCCAAAACTTTTCCAATTTTTCACCAAAGAACAAAATATGACAACTTATGATTGTAAAAGGACCTTTGGTGATAATTTTCCATATTTTGAATATCCAGGGACTAGTTTTGTAATTTTATGAAAGTTAGGGGACTGAAACTACCAATTTTGCAAACTTTGTACGTTTTTCATTTGTTTTTACTCATTTTGCATCTGAAACATATAAAACACAAATTTGAAATATTTTTAGTATTTTGATACATTTCTGAGTGTTTTTGTATGTTTTGCAGTTCAGATTTGACCAAAAATGATGAGTGTTTGAGCACTCATCATGGAGCCAAGACCTTCGGTCACTAGGGCTCAACACCCCATCCTGCGTATTGGGTCTCCTACGGGTAGAAGGGCTGTAGGAAGGAATGTAGGCTTCGAGGGAGTTCCCGAAAGAACTCCCACGAGAAGAGAAGGGACTATTGCTGAAGGCTCTAATGGGAGAAACCAGCAGAGGGAGAACACGGAGGTAAACCTACCTCCATTACCAACGGCACCTCTGGGGAGGACCGAAGGAGGAATTCCATTGCAACCCTCCCACACATTTGGTGTACGAGGTAACCCGGGTTCAATCAACACAGGAGGAAGTCTCCCTCTCGTTGGCCTGTATTCCCAGCTTCCGGTTCAGAGTTACCCTACAAACCCTTATCCTCCCATGAATGGGCAACCTGGCAATCAGTATCCCTCACAAACAGCCGTACCCTACAATCATCCCATGATATACCCTCTGTATACCATATATAATTGTTACCCTCCAAACACGAGTACGCCTCATCCTTTATACACTAGTCAACCTTCTTCAGGAGTACCCCCTACTTATAATCCATACCATGGCATTCCCATGAATATACCACCTTACACCCACTCATACGCAGAGCCCGCAAGTCCTACGACACCCTTTGTAAGATGGATCGAAGACTATCCCTTGCCAGATGGTCTAAAGATGCCTTCACATATAGGCACCTACGATGGAAAGGGGGATCCAGACAATTTCTTGCATTTGTTCGAAGGAGCCATTAGGATACAGAAATGGGTCATGCCCGTAGCCTGTCACATGTTTACGTATACCCTTCGGGATTCCGCACATATTTGGTGGAATGGGCAGAAACCAGAAAGCATCATCAACTTTGATGATTTAAAGGCTAAGTTTCGATCTCACTTTAGCCAACAAAAGGAGTTCACAAGGACGCACCTCACAGTACACAACATTAAGCAGAAGGAGAACGAATGCACAAGAAACTTTGTTACTAGGTACACTGATGAAACTCTGCAGATTCTAGGCTTACATGAAGAGCAACGCATTTCTGGCTTCGTTCATGGCCTACGCAACCGGACTCTTGTGGAATTCTTATCTACAGATCTTCCGGCAACATACAAAGGCCTGATGGAAAAAACAATCACGTGGATAGAAGCCAAAGAAGTATCCACCAATGAGGCTCCGATGGAGAACAATAAAGGGACAAAATCATCTTCGTGGGAAGGATCGAAGAACAAACACAAAAGCTATAATAGGTTTACTCCTTACAACAAGGGTCCGAACCATGGTTTATTGGGAAATCTCACGAAGTCTCCGAGAGAGATTTTAGCGACAGAGAAGGTTGCCAAAGCCTTCGAACCACCCCCTCGCATGTTGGGAAAAAGCAAGAACAGAGACACTACAAAATATTGCCACTTCCATGAAGACTTTGGTCATGAAACAAACAACTGCCGAGAGCTGAAAAAGAAGATAGAAGAGGCAGTAAAATCTGGGCAATTAACACATCTCGTAAACGGGATAAGAAAGGGCAAAGAGAAAGCCGCTGATACGCAACTGGGAAAGGATAATACCCCTCAGGAAGCTCCTATCCTAATGGTTCGGTGGGATTCCTCCCGACTGAAAAGAAAGGCCTCCGAAAGGGAAACTTACGATGCAAGGGAAATAACGTTCCCATCCGAAACAGGAGGATTCCCTTCAAAGAATCCAGTGATCATTAAGGTCTTAGTCTCGAATACGGAGGTTAACAAAGTTTATATGGACTGCGGGAGTTCTTGCGAGGTAATCTACGAATATTGCTTTAGGAAACTCAGGCTATAATCAAATCCAAACGAGTAGAGTCAAGAATGCCCTTGGTAGGTTTCTCGGGGAAACGATCGTGGCCTTTGGGAGAAATACCTCTGGAGGTAACACTCGGAAGTGGAAAGCTTGCGAGAACGGAAATCCTCAATTTTGTCATCGTAAAATCGAAGTCACCCTACAACATGTTAATCGGACGAACTGCCATGCAAAAGATGGGCATTGTGGTCTTTACGGTGCATGCAACAGTGAAATTCCAAACTGCCAATGGTGTCGGAACCATATTCTCTAACTATCACAAAGAGAAACACCAGGAAGCCCAAAAGGATAAGGGAGAAGGTAATCGAAAGCATACGATGAACGTCAGAAAAGGCTCCGGTCCCAAGGGGTATGTGGCACTAGACGAATCTCATCCAGTACGAAAGGTGGAAATGGGGAAACGACTCCCTACCACTTTCAGAGAAAGATTGGAAAAATTGCTCGAAGCCTATGAAGATGTGTTTGTCGGAAAATATTCAGATATAACAGGAGTTCCAAGGTTGCTCACAATCAACGGCAGGCCTTTTAGCACGGTACACAAGCTAAATGAATCCAAATACATCAAACCGGTCAAGCAGAAGCCTCATCCGGTGACGCCTGAACAAAGCATAGCAATTAAGAAAGAAGTGGACAAACTCACAGTGGCAGGAATACTCCGTAGGGTAGAAAGCCCACAATGGGTTACTAATCCAATTGCAGCCCAACGGAGAGATGGAGAATGGATAATAAAGGTTAACTTCAAAGACATCAACAAAGCTTGCCAAAAAGGAAGCTATTTGTTGGTAGGAGAACAGCAACCGCTACCTGGAGTTCGTTGGGAATGCTTCCTTAATACAAATATGCGATGCCATCAGATACAGATGGAAAAAGAAGATGAAGAAAAAATAGCCTTTCATGTAGACAGAAGCTCCTACTGCTTTAAACGCATGCCCTCCGGTTTACGGAACACCGAAGCCACTTACCATAGGCTGATCCGAAGGGTCTTTGAAAAACAGATAGGGAGGAACCTGAGAATTCACGGCGGATACTTAGTCACCCAGAGCAAGACAAAAGAAGATCTCCTTCATGATGTAGAAGAAACCCTCATGCAACTAAGGAGAATCAACCTAAAGCTAAACCCAATAATGTGTTCTTTTGGCATTGAAAGGGAAGGGTCAAATGAACGCCCGTTCGAAAGGCAAATGATTAGGACCAATCCAATCAATGAAGCAACCTCCTCGGAGATGCAAACGCGGAGAACGCAAGGGAGGACTCAAAACTTAGAAAACGACTTGGAAACACTAAAAGGATTCTTGTCGAAGGGTGTCAACAAATCTTCATCTCTCTACAAGGTCCGCAATGAAGTCATTGACAACTTATCCTATCAATGGAACAAGGAAGCCGAAACATCCTTCCAAAGATGGAAGAATTGCATGGAGATCTTGCCAACAGTTGCACCCCCAACCAGAGGAGAGGTGATATTCTTAAACATAGCAATGTCCCCTGATGAGATCGGTGCCATGCTCTTCACAGAAAGAAGACGACTACAGATACCAATATATTTTGTGAGCAGAGCCCTACCGTACGTGGAACATGTAACAATTCGCAATTTCAGGTTAACTTTTATTCCCGAAAATTTTACTATTCACTTTTTACTATTCACATCCAAAATTTTTATTTCATATTCTCGTAAGTTAAACTATTTTAATGATAATCCGAGAATTTCACACTCGTCGGATCATTTCTGCAAAAATCACGAAGCCGTGTCCGAGATTTACTTTTAGGTTTAAACGTCATTCCAGCATCCCGATATGTCCATAAAACATTATAAACAATAGAAATATGATTTTCTCTCATTTTAGGACAATTCCAAAAGTTTTGGAATTTTACGTTTTTCAGTTCAGCGTTTTACGCGAATTACGCGTTTTAGACCCGTGTTTCCAGTTTTTAGCAGGGTTTTAGCACCCGATAGAACCTACCAATCATTTTATATTTTATTATGGAGTATATTGACATGTTTAACCATATTTATAAGTTTCATATTTTTAGGATACCCGGTTTTACGTTTCGTGACTTAAAACTTACGGTTTGCAATTTACGGAGTCAAAACTAGCTACATACTTAGGATATTATCATCCAAAGACCATGACTACTCATCAGTCACCCTTATCCTTTATAAACCGCCATTTAGGGGGGGGGGATTCACACCTGTGGCATCATCTCATGATTTTAGCCATTAGATCATACTTATTTACAACTTTGTCACCAAGTTTAGGCACTTTCCTAACACTTTCCTAACCTCCTCATCCTAGCCTATATAAATGATCACATATGACTTAGAAAAACTCATTCTCCTTTCCTTTCTTCTTCATAAAAACGCCACATCTATTATACCTAGCACCATGATCCTTTGATCTTCAATATACAAGTTACACTACAAAGTTCAAGGTCTTAGTATTCTCTACCTAGTTCTTAAGTTTGTTTGGTGATTCCATGGTTGAATTAGGAGCTACACAAGGTTACTAGGGCTGAAGTTAAATGGTTTTCACAAGGGTCAGATCAAGGCTAGCAAGGGTTACAGGAGTTATGGTGAAGGGTTTACAAGATTAGGTTTAGTGTCCTAGTTCTATACTTGACTTCCTTTCTTAAGTGAAAGCCAAAAGTTGTAAGAAACCCTTATACACTTTCTTGCTCAATATCATTTTCATGCTCTTTGTGTTCCTTTCATTCTATATATGTTCTTGTTATTGTGTTCATGATGTTTAAAAATGGATAAAACAAGTATTGGTATACATATGTTAACTTATGACAAGTAAACAAGCAAACTAGTGATTTTTATGGAGAACCATGACCAAAATAGTACAACTATGATATTTGACACTTACTTACTGTTAAAGAGGACTTCAAAAGGAAAACATAGCAATTTATATCACCCAAAACGAGTACACGAGTCAAAAGATACGGCCATAAGAAGTTAGCGACACCAAAACGCCGAAACTGCCTATACCCTACTGTTTTGCATTCTGCCAATTTGAAAGTCACTCTTCTGCTCCGATTCATCAAAAAGTTAAAACACAAAAGTTGTCCGGAACGACGTTTTCGTTCAGGTACAAAGAAGCTCGAGCCCTGAAAACGCTTTCTGAGTGATAATTTTCTTCAAATTCTTAACAGCCCATTTTTAGACCAAAGTCATTATATAATAGTCATGATTTACTAAGACCAAGAGGTCTAATGAACTAAAGCCAAGACCACAACCATGGCTAAAGCCAAGGTTGAGTCTCAAGACCATGGTAACAATGACCAAGGTCACGGAAAAGCCACGGCTAAAGACCATATAACTTTTAAAGATCAAAACTTATATATATGTTATCAAATACTACAATAGTAGGGAGCCTCATGTGAGGAGTTCATTAAGTAGGCCATCGAGATGAGTTGTGGATTTACGAATTAAAGTGTCCTGGCTCCTCGAACGTTTACTCCATGACTTCTGAATTATGTCGGCCCGAACGGTAGTAAGAGATATACAACCTATACATGTTTCATAAACCACTTATATTCAAAGACTTACACTATATACTAAGTACTACATCATGAACATTATGCAAGACATATATAGGCAATTCTTCGTATTCTTAGACGTTACTCCAAACCTAAGTCGCAACGTTCTATTATAGGCTGCTCTTAGAGACTTTCGCGATTCGACTACCACTTTCATTTCTCATTACATAAGCTTAAGGTGAGTCATAGCCCCTACTCTTTTTATACTTGTTTTAACTCTTTGGGGGGGATACATGCTCAACTACTTGCTTACTTGTACAAATACTCTTAAACATTTATACTTGATTGTGTTATACTTGATTGGCATTATACTTGATTGCGTTATACATACTTGTTACACTATACTTGCTTAATTTAAATACAAGATTCGTATTTACATGCATACATAATACTTTATTCTGTCAGAGAGGTATTGGTAGTACTTATGGGAAGATGCCCCCTACCCTTGTGTCTATACTTGACCTTGGATGGCGTAGTACTATTTGGGATGGTGGTTCCCCGCCTATGGGTCCAAAATGACGTGACCATGGGTGAATATAATCCTTAGAAACTATATATTAGCAGTGGGTTGTGAACACACAGGTTGCAAGTCTCTTATGGCGGGACCTGCAACTGAGTGGATTCACGATGCCTTTGCTGTGCGAACATTCTTTATAGGCTTTTCAACTGTTTTAAGACAAACTCTATGAACTCACCAACCATTGTGTTGACACTTTAGCATGTTTATCTCAGGTTAGTAAGGCGATAGCTAGTGCGTGGAACTTAGAGTCAAGCTGCATATTCTGAAGACTTACGCTTTTATCATTTACCATTCAAAACATTTTGTATACATTTATGTATCATACTTTGGAATCTCATGTTTGTAACTTTTAATTCATTAATCGAATGGTAACTTTTCAAAACGTCTCATTTAGAGTTCGTTTTCTATACCTTGTACTTTGTATTATGAAGTAGCACCCCTGTGACACAGTCTTCCGCTGCGGTATTTTGGGGGTGTTACAGATTGTTATCAGAGCCTTGGTTATAGAGAACTAGGTTGCATTTAGTGCCTAGACTATAACTACTATATACGTTAAGACTATCCTCTTTATTTGCCTTACACACACTACATACGCATATGCTTTTCGTTAGTTGTTGGTTTAGTTACACGCTGTTAGATGATATGACTTTAGTATTATAAGGAACCCCAGAATTTAGTCGAGTCATTCAAAATATGGAGCTCAGTAATAACTAATTATTTAACTTGATCTTATAACAGTTCTTGTTTGATGAGACATAAGGTTTGAGTTAAATAATATTATTACTTAGCTTTAGGGATTTGATGACTTGATTATCTTACTATCTGTCTCAGAGAGCGATGTTTGTGTCGGAAATTCTTAAGTAGGATGATTTAGAATCTCCTTATTTAAATGGATTGGAACGCCTCTTTATTTAAATAAAGAAATTGTAAATCACCGAACCATAAGTTTATGATCCCTTACTTACATAAATTTGGACGCTTCTTTATGTAAGTAATGAGTTATAAATAAGTGGGCTTATTTTTATCCGATACGACTCCTTAACCACAACCTTAGACGAATCAGAGTGAACACCACTATTTTAGAGATCCTGAAATCCCGAATTCTCTTAGATACACCGTAAGTAGTTAACATCAACAGAACTTCGGGACGAAGTTCTCCTTAAGGGGTAGAGACTGTAACAATTCGCAATTTCAGGTTAACTTTTATTCCCGAAAATTTTACTATTCACTTTTTACTATTCACATCCAAAATTTTTATTTCATATTCTCATAAGTTAAACTATTTTAATGATAATCCGAGAATTTCACACTCGTAGGATCATTTCTGCAAAAATCACGAAGCCGTGTCCGAGATTTACTTTTAGGTTTAAACGTCATTCCAGCATCCCGATATGTCCATAAAACATTATAAACAATAGAAATATGATTTTCTCTCATTTTAGGACAATTCCAAAAGTTTTGGAATTTTACGTTTTTTAGTTCAGCGTTTTACGCGAATTACGCGTTTTAGACCCGTGTTTCCAGT
Organism: Artemisia argyi; assembly: GCA_030686995.1. NCBI lineage: Eukaryota > Viridiplantae > Streptophyta > Magnoliopsida > Asterales > Asteraceae > Artemisia > Artemisia argyi. Next base: position 114,256,386 of record CM060695.1, read on the forward strand.
TTTTAGCAGGGTTTTAGCACCCGATAGAACCTACCACTCATTTTATATTTTATTATGGAGTATATTGACATGTTTAACCATATTTATAAGTTTCATATTTTTAGGATACCCGGTTTTACGTTTCGTGACTTAAAACTTACGGTTTGCAATTTACGGTGTCAAAACTAGCTACATACTTAGGATATTATCATCCAAAGACCATGACTACTCATCTAGTTACCCTTATCCTTTATAAACCGCCATTTAGGGGGGGGATTCACACTTGTGGCATCATCTCATGACTTTAGCCATTAGATCATACTTATTTACAACTTTGTCACCAAGTTTAGGCACTTTCCTAACACTTTCCTAACCTCCTCATCCTAGCCTATATAAATGATCACATATGACTTAGAAAAACTCATTCTCCTTTCCTTTCTTCATCATAAAAACGCCACATCTATTATACCTAGCACCATGATCCTTTGATCTTCAATATACAAGTTACACTACAAAGTTCAAGGTCTTAGTATTCTCTACCTAGTTCTTAAGTTTGTTTGGTGATTCCATGGTTGAATTAGGAGCTACACAAGGTTACTAGGGCTGAAGTTAAATGGTTTTCACAAGGGTCAGATCAAGGCTAGCAAGGGTTACAAGAGTTATGGTGAAGGGTTTAAAAGATTAGGTTTAGTGTCCTAGTTCTATACTTGACTTCCTTTCTTAAGTGAAAGCCAAAAGTTGTAAGAAACCCTTATACACTTTCTTGATCAATATCATTTTCATGCTCTTTGTGTTCCTTTCATTCTATATATGTTCTTGTTATTGTGTTCATGATGTTTAAAAATGGATAAAACAAGTATTGGTATACATATGTTAACTTATGACAAGTAAACAAGCAAACTAGTGATTTTTATGGAGAACCACGACCAAAATAGTACAACTATGATATTTGACACTTACTTACTGTTAAAGAGGACTTCAAAAGGAAAACATAGCAATTTGAATCACCCAAAATGAGTACACGAGTCAAAAGATACGGCCATAAGAAGTTAGCGACACCAAAACGCCGAAACTGCCTATACCCTACTGTTTTGCATTCTGCCAATTTGAAAGTCACTCTTCTGGTCCGATTCATCAAAAAGTTAAAACACGAAAGTTTTCCGGAACGACGTTTTCGTTCAGGTACAAAGAAGCTCGAGCCCTGAAAACGCTTTCTGAGTGATAATTTTCTTCAAATTCTTAACAGCCCATTTTTAGACCAAAGTCATTATATAATAGTCATGATTTACTAAGACCAAGAGGTCTAATGACCTAAAGCCAAGACCACAACCATGGCTAAAGCCAAGGTTGAGTCTCAAGACCATGGTAACAATGACCAAGGTCACGGCAAAGCCACGGCTAAAGACCATATAACTTTTAAAGATCAAAACTTATATATATGTTATCAAATACTACAATAGTAGGGAGCCTCATGTGAGGAGTTCATTAAGTAGGCCGTCGAGATGAGTTGTGGATTTACGAATTAAAGTGTCCTGGCTCCTCGAACGTTTACTCCATGACTTCTGAATTATGTCGGCCCGAACGGTAGTAAGAGATATACAACCTATACATGTTTCATAAACCACTTATATTCAAAGACTTACACTATATACTAAGTACTACATCATGAACATTATGCAAGACATATATAGGCAATTCTTCGTATTCTTAGACGTTACTCCAAACCTAAGTCGCAACGTTCTATTATAGGCTGCTCTTAGAGACTTTCGCGATTCGACTACCACTTTCATTTCTCATTACATAAGCTTAAGGTGAGTCATAGCCCCTACTCTTTTTATACTTGTTTTAACTCTTTGGGGGGGATACATGCTCAACTACTTGCTTACTTGTACAAATACTCTTAAACATTTATACTTGATTGTGTTATACTTGATTGGCATTATACTTGATTGCGTTATACATACTTGTTACACTATACTTGCTTAATTTAAATACAAGATTCGTATTTACATGCATACATAATACTTTATTCTGTCAGAGAGGTATTGGTAGTACTTATGGGAAGATGTCCCCTACCCTTGTGTCTATACTTGACCTTGGATGATGTAGTACTATTTGGGATGGTGGTTCCCCGCCTATGGGTCCAAAATGACGTGACCATGGGTGAATATAATCCTTAGAAACTATATATTAGCAGTGGGTTGTGAACACACAGGTTGCAAGTCTCTTATGGCGGGACCTGCAACTGAGTGGATTCACGATGCCTTTGCTGTGCGAACATTCTTTATAGGCTTTTCAACTATTTTAAGACAAACTCTATGAACTCACCAACCATTGTGTTGACACTTTAGCATGTTTATCTCAGGTTAGTAAGGCGATAGCTAGTGCGTGGAACTTAGAGTCAAGCTGCATATTCTGAAGACTTACGCTTTTATCATTTACCATTCAAAACATTTTGTATACATTTATGTATCATACTTTGGAATCTCATGTTTGTAACTTTGAATTCATTAATCGAATTGTAACTTTTCAAAACGTCTCATTTAGAGTTCGTTTTCTATACCTTGTACTTTGTATTATGAAGTAGCACCCCTGTGACACAGTCTTCCGCTGCGGTATTTTGGGGGTGTTACAGATTGGTATCAGAGCCTTGGTTATAGAGAACTAGGTTGCATTTAGTGCCCAGACTATAACTACTATATACGTTAAGACGTCTCTGAAAGCATTTCAATGATCACCCCATCAGAGTACTCACGGATAAGCCATTCGAAAGGATATTCCTGAACCCTGAGGGAACACGGAGAATGGTCAAATGGGCTAAAGAATTGGAGGAATATGACATAGAATATGGAGAAAATGATCCTTTCGAAGGACAAAGTAATGAACCAGCTGAAACTTGCGAATCGAGTATGTCCTCCAACAAAAAAGTTTCTCAAGCCAAACAAAAGGAAAAACACCACATACATGATACAAAGACGCGTTCGGTCCCACACAAACAAGAACGTCTCGAACCCGGAATGGAGCAGCAGGCTTTGACAAAGTAACGAACCTTTCACGCTCCGAATTGCAGGCTCCACAGCAATATGCTGCTCGTTCAATTGCAAGCAAAATAAACAAGAAAGCTTCCTGGAACATACTTCGAGGAAGAATATGTGGAACAAGTCAAAAGTAGCAAGGCTTACGCGTCAACAACCCTCCTTCAGCGTACGAATGACTTGCCATATCATTCGTAAGTCCTAGTACAAGACTTGCAATTTTTTCTTATTATGTATTAAACTCTTCTCTTTCGGGAAAAAAGCATTAATGGTAGGCGTCTTAGTGTTCATTTGTATAAATGATGTAATCCTCCCCTACCCACTTAATGATATCACATGTTTCCCTCGAATCTTTCGTTACATCTAACAACAAAGATTTGCTCAGCCAAGTAATTAAAAGTTCAATGTTCGAAGGAAGGTACAAGATACTTATATCTTGTATGCTATTAAACATCCAACACAATTCACATTAACTTTACTAAATGGTCTTAGGGTATGCGAAGCCCTTCGCACTTAAAGGATGGAGACAGAGCGGGTCGCAACCCTCTGTCAGCAATTAAATTATACGATTGCTATAAAATCTTGGTTCAAAATACACACAATAAGGCTCCTTGTTCTAAGCCTTAGGATGTATATTAACGTTTAATTAATAAACGATGAAGAGAAAAACATATTAGCAAAGATGGGAAGCACACCCCATTAATATTAATCATTACTAGTACGCAGCATATACGGTGCTCAAAAGATGATAACTATTGTCTACGTGCAACATAAACATAAATTGTTCAGAACATACAGCCATAACCCAAACAGCATAAATAAACATTGTTTTAAAAGGGTACACACCACCCTTGGAGTCAAATTACTGCAAACACTGCAGCCTTCACTTACCAGGAGACTTGGGCTTTTCTTGTTGAACTTGGGATGCCTCAGGACTGGCTTTGCTTGGGAAAGATTCTTTTGTCAAATCAGCCTTCGGAGAGGGAGGATGCACAACAGAACTTTTTCCCGGAGACTGGGGCTTCTCAATGACCACCTTCGGGGATGAGGGCTTCTCAGGAGTTGCTTTCACAGATGCAGGTTTCACAGGAGTATTCTTTTTGCTCACAGACGATGGCTTCACCCTATGCGGATTCTTCGAAAGAAGCGTCTCAACTGAAGCCATTGGATCCTTGGTAGCATCAACGAGGAAGGGGTACTCTGCAGCTGCGAGGAGATTGCATGCATTATCATACTCTGCCTTATGAGTGGCACGGTAATAAGTTACCTCAGATAAGTCCACAGGCTTTCCAGTCGCAGCAATTTCCTCCAAAGTAGTGCATTTCCCATGATAGATGGCAGCATTGACAACATCACCTATCATTTTCCCTACCTCACCTCTGTGATATAACTCCATGGCTATGTATGGAATGACCTTCGAGACAACAGCAGCCCTATCTCTTTTAAGCACATTATACTTGCGCTTGAGGCCATCCAGATTTTCACGAAGCTTAATCTCCAGCTCACCCAGCTTCGTCCTCTCTTCCTCGAGATTCCCGAATTTGATCTCAAGCTCAGCAATCTCTTCCTTGTAACCTACAACCTTTGCCTCCTCCTTTCGGAGCTTCTTACATTCTTGATGCGTGGGAATTGCACCAGGCTTTACCTCTCGAGGGATCTCGAGAAGCTTACAACCCCCACCAGGCAGTGTACCTGATCGTTGGAGTATAGTATAGTGACAAGTACCGGGGGATTGATCGTTCAACTCAAGAATAGTGTCGCTAGGATTAGAAAGCCTAAAAACTAGGTCTAGAGGTGAGGGATGATTCTTTTTGTATTTTTATATTTTTATGAAAGCAAGTAAAATCTCGGTTTTTAGAGGAGTGGGCGGAATTAGTTACTAGTCAACTAACCCAATAACTAAGATGCAATCAAAATAAAATAACAAAAATGAAAATAAACTAAATTAAGATAGTGGTGTGAGCAATATATGGGAGAATTGTGTTTACTTAGATTTCACTACTCCCTAGATATCTTTTACAGGTTAATTACTTGTTACAGTTGCATGGATGACGGATTGTATTCCTTAATACCATTCATGGGGTGGCGTACTTACTTCCCCAATCCTATAAGCTCCTACTTCACTCCTATGTCATGCTGGCTAAGAAGCTCCTAACTGGGATCATTAGAATTCGCTCATGCATTAAATACAACCATAAAAACCTAGTACACATTGGTTCATGTTTCTTAAGACGTTCATGCAAGTTACACAATGGAGATCTGCCAGTTTTCTTAAGCCTAACTTTGAATTCATTCATCCATTACAATTATAAACAAGTAATCAACCAATAATCAACATCTAGGTTTCATTACATCTAGGCAAACACACAATAGATCTAGCCTAGCATGTTAAAATCAAGACAAGTGTAAGATATATTCAAACAACACATAGACATATTGAATGAATTGGAAGAATACTTATCTCAATTGAACATGAAGGGTTTTAAGGGGTGAAAACCCTTGAAAATACTGTTACAAATGACCTAGGGTTTATTAGGTCCGGCCCTAATATTCTCCACACAAGTTCCTCTCTTATGAATGAAAATTAGAAAAGTATATATAGATTTTGTGAGGTGACGGCGTCAAGAGGAAAAATCTGACGCCGTCATCTCGCCGCCAATAAAGTTCTCGGACTGCCTAGATCCATAGCTGACGCCGTCATGTGTAATTCTGCTCCAGGCCGTCACCAAATTTACTCTTGACGCCCTACTTCTGACGCCGTCACGTTTTCTCTAGGCCGTCATCCATTTTGCTCTTGATGCCGTCATAAAATTCTTCTTGACGCCGTCATCTACTGTTCCCAGCAAGGAAAATTAAGAGTTTTCTGTTTTCTTCACTTTTATGCTCCAAAAACGTCCAAAATGCTTCCTTTTCCAGAATTCACTCCCAAAGTACCTAAAATCACAAAAGGAACGATTTAGGGCAATATTTGATCAAATAAATTCCAATTCCGGCTTAAATGACCCCCTAAAAACGGTTCATTTTTTGCCTCATCAATTCTGTCTTCACTTTGTTTAGATCCTTCTCCAACCCTGCAATATCATAACGAAGGTCTTGTACAAGGGGATTCTGCTCAATATCCCTCAAAGCCTCTTCACACTTGGCTTGAACCTCTGCAAACTCTTGGTCCTTCTTCTTCTCTCTTGCCAAGATCTTATCCATCTTCTCCCTAGCAGAAGCAAGGGTCCTTACCACCTCCCTTGTTCGAGAATTGAGATGATTGTCCAACACAGCTTGCCTTGTATAACTCTTGTCGTGCAGATCACACAACTCCTCAATGGGCATGTTGGTTAGCACAGACTTCCAGCTTGGGGGTAATGTGCAAGGCGATTTGGGTGTACATTTAAGTGGGGTGTAACAAATTCTTCCTTTAAGTAAGATGCTTAAAGTTAGAGACGGAAAGATAGGCTCGGAGGGGTGTACTAGGGGTTTCGTGTACTAAAAATGTGTACAACGCTAAGGTGTGGCAAAAATTAGTTGACTTAACTAGCCAAGTAATATGACTTAAATGGTCAATTAATTATGATACGGGTTTAACACAAGGGTGATCCTAATGCCTCTTATCATGTAGTAAATCCTACTACACGAATGTAGTCTCACTAGCGGTCTCGGGATGCATCACTAACGCAAGTTCTAGAATCTAAATGCTACCGGTACACTCATAAGCACTAATAGTGAATGCTTTTCCTATCAAATCTAAAGGCGAACCTCACATATTTGGGTGGAAAATTTTTCTGAATGGTACGATTTTATGCTAGTCATACGACTCCTATCCATGAGACGCTTGCTAAGGCTAAAGTTTCACTCCTAAATTTTGTAAAAAAAAATTAAATTTGGCGCTAAAATTACACTAACATGTATTTCTCATAGTTTTATTAAACACCTACCATCAAACAAACAAACTCAAGTGAAAGTGTATCTATAAGGTATCATTATTTTACCCTCCCCTTACACTTAGGATGAACATTGTCCCCAATGTTCAAGTAAAGATTGTAAAAGTAAAACAGGTAAAAGAATGAAATCAAATACTCCCCTGATTCGCTCGGTATGGATAATATGGTAACCAGGTTAGATCTTCCTCGAAGAAAATGAACAATCAAGGCTTCCCTTCCAGAATATAAATCATCTTCTTGTCAAACATAACCTGTTAAACCTGAGAAAACAAACAAGGCAACCTCGCGTAAAATCGGCGGCAATCTATATATGCTAACAAATCCTAGAAAACAATGTAAGATATAATGCTTGTGGAATGATGTTTGCAGATTTCCTAGAGAATATAAAACTAAAGATTCAACAAAAACTTTAAGACTCCGTTAGAAAAACAAAGCTGGTAAAATTTCCAGATTTTTACACGTGACACCGTCAGGAATTTCTTCCTAACGTCGTCAGAATTGACCTGCAGAAATTCTTATGTTAAGTTTCCGGAAAATTTCTGGAAAAACCTTGTCCTACTTCCTGGAAAATCCTGCAAAACATCATTATGACTCGATACAAGCATTTGACTCTAACAAATACGAATATACATGTTCACTTAATATTGTGGAGAATCATGATCAAGTTTGTTTCTTAAAAAAAACATATCTGGGGTTTCCCCTTACACTTATCTTTTGCAAAATACCCTTGGATGAAGTTAAGACAAAGCCAAACAACAAAATAAAGTATTTTCACCATTTTAGTTTGAAACATGATCTACCTACAATAAAAATAAAGCATGCATACGGAAACAAATAACAATCAAACAAAATAAAAATCACACAAAACATGGGTTGCCTCCCAAGAAGCACTTTTCTTTATTTACGAGTCTTGTAGCTAGACTCAAGGTCATGGGCTACTACGTGACCTCATCGTTGGTTTCACTCTCTAGGTCATCTCCTATATCGGTTTTATATTCCGGACCTAGTTGCAAGCATTCTTTGTAGAAACCAAGCATCCTATTCATCACATACTCTACTCCTCTACGTCTATCCTCATCATTCCTATAGTAAGCTACTTGTTTGTGTTCCTTTTCTATGTTTGATAGGAGGCAGTATTGCTCAATCTTATAGGGCATTTGGTAGGCAATCTCGTCATTCTCTTCCTTGAACCTAACTATCCCTAGAGTCGGATCACAACTCATCCTAGTGGCCTCAACGAATGGTTTTCCGAACACTACTTGACTTAGGCAAGCATCTATCACCGGACGAGTATCCTCTACTATCATAAAATTGATCTCATAAGTGAAATTTCCGACAATCACATGCAATCCTTTCACTCTACCTACAAAATTACTTATCAAATTCTTGTTGCGCATCATCCTATAACCAAGTTGTTTTTTCATTACCCAATTATAATAAGTCCTAGTCATGATGTTTATAGGAGATCTAGGATCGATATAAGCTTTCCATACATGCATATGCCCAATGTTGCATGGTATGTTGATGTTAGAGGGGTCTCCCATTTTGATAAAGGGTGAACCAAGGATATATGGTGTCTCGGGATCATCGAATAAATCCTTGTGATATTCTCGTTCTTCCTTGGTGGGCAACTCATCAAAGTACTCTTCTACAGTCTCTACTTCCTCTAACTTTTCTCCCTTATTAACCTCAACTTCCTTAAGTTCATCCCTAGTATCGGTTTCTATTCCAACTTCATCCTTGTTTCATTCTTCTATCTCCTTATCTTTTGGCTTAATAGTGACAACATTGAAAAAGTGGACGTGTTTGGATGACGAGGGGTCCTTAGTTTGGATTCCGCTATTGGCGTCCCTAGTGTCCTTCCTAGGTGTAGTTAACGTTTGGTTGTTGAGTGCTTTCAACAAGTTGTCAATCTTATTGGTCATCTCCGTTTCTTGTTGGTTGAATTCGGTTTCAAACCTAGCTATGCGAGTTTCTTGAGATGCCATAAACTTGGACATCAATCCTTCAAGATTGTTGGTACTACCATAGTTGTTAGAAGGATTGTTGTTGAAAGTACGGTTGGAGGGTGGACCGTTTGGTTGGTAACAATTAGGCGGATTGGAAGAATTGTTTTGGTTTTACTTCCACCTAAGGTTTGGGTGATTTTTCCAAGAAGGATTGTAGGAATCACCGTAAGGGTTTGGCTCAGGTTTGAAAGTGTACCACTTATCTCTCACTTCGTCGGTACGCGAGGATGCGTAGTCCGCAAAAGCTGTTCCAGGGAGTTCCACACAATCACGAGTGTCATGGGGACCACTACATAATTCGCATGAAGAAGTGATTTTGTTCACTTGGCTTGAAGGCTTAGGAGCTTCGTAAGATTTCATGAGAAACTTGACTTGGTCCTCAAGTTCCATGATCCTACGGTCGGGAGTGCTAAAATTGTTCGAAGGCAAAGATATTGCCTTGACCGTTTTGTTCAAATCACGGGGATCATTCCAACTTTCGTTGTCATAGAGAGCAAGATCTTCTATGAGTTCCCATGATTCTTCCGCACTAAGATCACGTAGCTTGCCACCGGCCGATTGGTCAATGGTTCGCCTTGTGGAGAGATCGATATGGTCATAGAAGATTTGGACTTGGTGCCAAAGATCTATTCCATGATGAGTGACTTTTTGGAGTAAGTCCTTGAAACGAGTCCATGCTTCATATAGAGTTTCACCTTGACGTTGTTGGAACATCAAGATATCATTTCTAAGCTTGGTAGTTCTCCCCGGTGGGAAAAATTGAGCAAGGAAACGAGTGGTGAGATCATCCCATGAGGTGATGGATCCCGCGGGTAAACGTTCAAGCCATTGACTAGCTTGATCACGTAGAGAGAATTGGAATAGGCGTAATCGGGTCGTCTCTCTAGTTGCAACATCTAGGTCTATGGAATCTACGATTTTAAGGAAGTCCTTGAGATGTTGATTTGGATCTTCGGAACGAAGTCCATGGAATGCACATCCGCTTTGCACCAACCGGATGGTGTCGGATAGCAAGGGAGACACATTGGTTCCTTGGGTGAGCTCAATGGTGTTTTAGTAGCCTTGGTGGCTAGGTCGGGAGTACTCTCCTAGGGTTCGGGGCCTAAGAGGTTGGTTTGCTAGTGGTGGGTTTTATGGGTGGTCTTGTTGTGGTGGGTTGATGGGTTCAAAGATGTTACCACCTTCCATGATGTCGGATGGTAAAGAGTTACGAACAAAAACACTAAGAAATAAGATAGACTAAAGAGAACCTAAAAATAAAAATAAAGTCTTACTAGAAAGGAATCTAGCAAGTAGACCTAATAAAAAGAAATTCTAACCTAGACAATAACTATTCCCCGGAAGCGGCGCCAAAAACTTGATGCGTGGGAATTGCACCAGGCTTTACCTCTCGATGGATCTCGAGAAGCTTACAACCCCCACCAGGCAGTGTACCTGATCGTTGTAGTATAGTATAGTGACAAGTACCGGGGGATTGATCGTTCAACTCAGGAATAGTGTCGCTAGGATTGAAAAGCCTAAAAACTAGGTCTAGAGGTGAGGGATGATTCTTTTTGTATTTTTATATTTTTATGAAAGCAAGTAAAATCTCGGTTTCTAGAGGAGTGGGCGGAATTAGTTGCTAGTCAACTAACCCAATAACTAAGATGCAATCAAAATAAAATAACAAAAATGAAAATAAACTAAATTAAGATAGTGGTGTGAGCAATATATGGGAGAATTGTGTTTACTTAGATTTCACTACTCCCTAGATATCTTTTACAGGTTAATTACTTGTTACAGTTGCGTAGATGACGGATTGTATTCCTTAATACCATTCATGGGGTGGCGTACTTACTTCCCCAATCCTATAAGCTCCTACTTCACTCCTATGTCTAGCCGGCTAAGAAGCTCCTAACATGGGATCATTAGAATTCGCTCATGCATTAAATACAACCATAAAAACCTAGTACACATCGGTTCATGTTTCTTAAGACGTTCAAGCAAGTTACACAATGGAGATCTGCCAGTTTTCTTAAGCCTAACATTGAATTCATTCATCCATTACAATTATAAACAAGTAATCAACCTATAATCAACATCTAGGTTTCATTACATCTAAGCAAACACACAATAGATCTAGCCTAGCATGTTAAAATCAAGACAAGTGTAAGATATATTCAAACAACACATAGACATATTGAATGAATTGGAAGAATACTTATCTCAATTGAACATGAAGGGTTTCAAGGGGTGAAAACCCTTGAAAATACTGTTACAAACGACCTAGGGTTTATTAGGTTCGGCCCTAATATTCTCCACACAAGTTCCTCTCTTATGAATGAAAATTAGAAAAGTATATATAGATTTTGTGAGGTGCCGGCGTCAAGAAGAAAAATCTGACGCCGTCATCTCGCCGCCAATAAAGTTCTCGGACTGCCTAGATCCATAGCTGACGCCATCATGTGTAATTCTGCTCCAGGCCGTCACCAAATTTACTCTTGACGCCATACTTCTGACGCCGTCACGTTTTCTCTGGGCCGTCATCCATTTTGCTCTTGACGCCGTCATAAAATTCTTCTTGACGCGGTCATCTACTGTTCCCAGCAAGGAAAATTAAGACTTTGCCGTTTTCTTCACTTTTATGCTCCAAAAACGTCCAAAATGCTTCCTTTTCCAGAATTCACTCCCAAATTACCTAAAATCACAAAAGGAACGATTTAGGGCAATATTTGATCAAATAAATTCCAATTCCGGCTTAAATGACCCCCTAAAAATAGTTCATTTTTCGCCTCATCAATTCTGTCTTCACTTTGTTCAGATCCTTCTCCAACCCTGCAATATCAGAACGAAGGTCTTCTACAAGGGGATTGATGAGTGTGTAAATACTCATCATTTTTACCATTTCTGAGCTGCCAAAACATCTAAAAACACTCAATAATGAATCAAAATAGTGAAAATATCCCAGGAAAGTGTTTTACATGTTTCAAATGCAAAAATACCAAAAACAGATGAAAAACGCATAAAGTTTGCATAATTGCCAGTTTCAGTCCCCCAACTTTCAAAAGTTGTCAAATCTAGTCCCTAGTTGCTCTAAAAACTTGAAAAAGTCACCAAAGGTCCTTATAAATCAAAAAGTTACATAAATAGTCCTTTGGTGCAAAAGTTTCACAAAATGTCAAGTTTAGTCCCTGAACTTTGAAAATTGTCAAAAATGGTCCCTGGGATATGAAAAACTTTGAGAAAAACAAATTTTGTCATTGCACTAACCTTTTATGACAGGATTGGTCCTTGGTGGAAAGTTTGGTGAAAAATTACACAAATGGTCCCTGAAGTTTGAAAGTTTGACGGTTTCAGTCCCTGGTGAAAATAAATTGGAAAATTCAACAAAGGACCTTATACTATTCATGGATTGGCAAAACTCACCCTTGGGAACACTTTGGAAAATTGCCAAAACCCCACCCCAAACTTTCGTAAAATTACAAAAATGGTCCTTGTGTAATCCTAAACCTAAACCGGACCAAAATCTATTATCCTAAAATAAAACCCAAGTCCAAACTATTCCCTAGCCCACCCATATCTTTATTACTTGGACCCAATGCATGATCCAGCCAACACACCCCAAACTAGTAACTCCCAGGGTCAACGTTTGACCCTCTCGGTCAAACAAGGTTAAACGACCTTCACCCCCACCATCCTAACCTCCCCCACATCCACCACTTGACTACCTCCCATTTCCACCAATCACAAACCAGAACCCCCCACAATTAATGCCACCACCCCCTACACCTACCTAAGCCACCCACAATAAATGCTACCCCCTCCCCTGCACGCAATCAGAAACCAATTTGCAAAAAGAACTTTCCCGCCAAAACACGTGGAGGCTTGAGAGTGGACCAAAGAAGCCAGAGAGAGGTGGGAAATGATGAGGAGGATGCTGGGAACCCTAATATTGGGCTATAAAAGGAAGAAGAGTGCAAGGAAGACAGCAAGTAGTTAATTAATAGTTTTTTATGTCGAATTTAGTGTAATTTAAATTTCTCTTTGTTTCTTAAGCTTTTAAGCACTGTAATAGTTTGTTCTTATGTAATTTCAAGTTTTTAAGAAATCAAATTCAAGTTTCATTTGGTGTCTCAGATTGTGCAATTTTCAAGTTAATTTGGAGTTCTTAGTGTACTGAATTGTGAGGTGAAAGCAATAATCATGGACTGAGTTAGGGTCATCTAGGTTCCAAAAAGCTTGTTAAAGCTTTAGAGACATCTAAAATTCAGTTATACTAGAAGGAAATCAAAAATCTAAAAAAGTCAATATAAGTCAACTGTTTTGTTTAGTTTGAATTTTCAGGTTTGGAGAAGCATTGAGGAGCAAGCTGAGAATTGGATTAAGCCTATTTAAAGATAGGCTTCTATGGAGAAGCCCCTTGTTCAAGCTAGGGGTATCTTGTAAGCTTTTGCTCATTTAAAGAATTCCTCTAAAATCTTAGTATTGGTATTATCTGCTTTGCTTGTTTGCTTATTGATAATCTGTGTTTCTTGTGCTTATTTAGTATTGTTAAAGTAGTTTATAGTTTAATATACTTATCTTGTTCATTAGAATTACTAGTCAACTTCAATCTTAGTTTAACAGTTTTGCTAGTTTAAGTGTAATAATTGTGTGTTCTTGGCTATTAACTGCTTCTAAATACTCTCTTAAGTGTAATATTTCATAAATAGCTGAGTTGGAACAAGCTCATTAGTTGTTACATCCTTAGCCACTTAAAAACTCAAATCAGTCTCACATTAAGGAGTGTTTGGCATTACATAGTTCTGAGAGCATTGGCTGTCTTAAACCCTTGGTTTTTATTTCATTAGTCTACACTAGAGTTTCAATAGTTACTGAAGTCATAAAATCATAGGTCCTCATAGTTAAAAGTCAAAATCAAAAGCATAATCCCTTACACAGTTAACTGTGTAAGTATTGGGCATCTCAACTTCTAAATTTGTTGTAAAAGTGCTTAAGTGAACTTAATTTAGCATCATTACATTGAGATACTTCATAACAAATCAGTGAATCAACACCAAAGTTCATCAAAGTCAAATTTACAAGTTTTCTCAAAAAGTCAAATTGCCCATTCTCATATTTTTGCAAAAGTTCCAAGATTAATTGTGATTTATGTGTTTGGATTGAGGACTTGAAATTCATTGTAGTTAAACTTTACCACCTCAGCATTCATTTTTCATGGTTGTCAGATTTTTGTGATTTTTCTTAGTGGACTAAAACACCCTTGGAAGTTACTTGCAGGGCTGCAAGTTGCCCTGTGCACCAGTTAACCATCTCACCACCATCACTTTGGTGGTGATTTCTGGCCAACCCAGTGGGCCCTAGTGGTTCCAATTGGTTTTTCCCAAACCCCTCCTACCAGGGAGTAAGGATTGACCATCTGTTTGACCTAGATCTTAGTGGACCCCACCTGGAATCCACCCTTAAGTTTGTCCCAATCTGTGTCCATTTTCAGTTTGTGCAAAGTGCTTATTTGGTTCATACAGCTTATTTGTGCTTACTGCTTGTTGTTTCTGGCTTAATTGAGCTTGTTTAGCTTATTTGCACCCATTTCCATCATTGTGGACCCCACCTACACCCATTTGAGCTTATTTGTCCACACAGTCAACATAAGTCAACTGATAAGACAAAGGGGGTGCTACTGCTTATTTATAAGCTATTTTCAAAAGTGTTTTCACAAAATATTTCTATTTTCAGTAGTAAAGTTAGTTTGTAAAAGAAAATCCAAGAAAAACCAAGTTTAAATTAAGTGATAGTTTCTATTTAATTCAATTTAATTTTAATTTTCATTTTTAAATTTTTTTAAGCAGTTGTCATTTTTATATTTTTATTAATTATCTTATATAGTAAAGTATTTTTAGTAAAATTTTTAGATTTTTATTCTGCCATTTAGTATTTATTAGATTTAATACTAGTTTTCTTAATTAATAAATAATATTAAGTATTAAATAGCATATTTAGTTTTTATGAGGCATAACCTAGTTTTTATATTTTTCCTAGCTCTAATATAGTATAATAGACTTTTAGAAAATAAATTTTTAGTTTCTACTGTTCATTTTACATTTTTCTTATTTTAATTATTTAAATTAGACTTAAGTTAATTAAAAGGTAATTAATTAGTGGAATAGTCTTAAATATAATTTTTCGAGGTTTTTATAATTTTTTAGGATTCCTGTGATGGTTAAGTAATTTTATAAATTTTATCATAATTTTCTAAGTTAATTTAGTATTAATAGTAATTTAAATTAGTTTAATTAGTTTAATTAAGTTAAATAGTTTTTAGTTAATAAAAAATCCATAAAAAGACAAAAATATTTATTTTTATTTTTTATACTTTCTTCAAGTTCTAATTTAAGTTTAGAAATTATTTTTGTAAGTTTTTAGTTTAATTTGTAACATTTATAATTACTAGTTAATTTAAATTAGGTTTTAATTTAGATTTTAAATAGTTTAATAAATTAAATAATATTTAAATAATATTTTAATCACTTTTATAATTTCATTTTCATTTTCAATTTGTTTTTAATTTTAAGTCTTAAAAAGTTTCAAAAGCACCCCCTGTAGTTTGTTAAATACCAAATCCCACTTTCTGTCTGTTACGTGAATCTGAATTGTGAATTTGTGCATATATCTGAGTATCTGATTTTTGTGAATATTATATCTGTGTACCAATACCAAAATAACAGTAGCAAAATCAATTCCATATCATCTGGGCTACTGTCCTCAGTCCCACTCACTCATAAACGATTTCAAACGACACCATTTCAATCTCGCTGGGACATAACGACCCGGGGACACACTATACTATCACCGGAGAATTGGAACGAGGTTGTCTTTGACTTATTGACCTTGGTCAATAATATCTGACTGTTTTGGGACCAATCAGGGATTCTGCTCAATATCCCTCAAAGCCTCTTCACACTTTGCTTGAACCTCTGCAAACTCTTGGTCCTTCTTCTTCTCTCTTGCCAAGATCTCATCCATCTTCTCCCTAGCAGAAGCAAGGGTCCGTACCACCTCCCTTGTTCGAGAATTGAGATGATTGTCCAACACAACTTGCCTTGTATAACTCTTGTCGTGCAGATCACACAACTCCTCAATGGGCATGTTGGTTAGCACAGACTTCCAGCTTGGGGGGGTAATGTGCAAGGCGATTTGGGTGTACATTTAAGTGGGGTGTAACAAATTCTTCCTTTAAGTAAGATGCTTAAAGTTAGAGACGAAAAGATAGGCTCGGAGGGGTGTACTAGGGGTTTCGTGTACTAAAAATGAGTACAACGCTAAGGTGTGGGAAAAATTAGTTGACTTAACTAGCCAAGTAATATGACTTAAATGGTCAAGTAATTATGATACGGGTTTAACACAAGGGTGATCCTAATGCCTCTTATCATGTAGTAAATCCTACTACACGAATGTAGTATCACTAGCGGTCTCGGGATGCATCACTAACACAAGTTCTAGAATCTAAATGCTACCGGTACACTCATAAGCACTAATAGTGAATGCTTTTCCTATCAAATCTAAAGGCGAACCCTGTCAGCTATGCCAGACAATGAGCCAACGATGGTCACCTAGTCATCCTCGGAGAGAGGGTCATCGGACTCAGCAACATTTTCCACCAACTGTGAAGTCTCCTCTGCAATCACTGGCTTCGATTTTTTCTCTCGTTTGGAAGGCTGCATGGAAGCTATGGGCTCCACCATTTGGGCATCGTCTTCCTGATTATTAACTGACACGCAGGGTGAGCCAACCCCATAGCTGACTTCCTCAGGATTCTTTGGAAGGAAGCTCGTGTCCCTGGCACCATCGGGAACAACAAAGTTACGGAAAGACATTCCTGCAAAATGAAAGAAAGAATATAAATATCATCAGATAAGTTGTTCAAATTTATTTAAATAAGAGTGTACATACTTTTTCCATCACAAACTATTTCAGGCTTCATGGGGGAACCCTCCCAATGGTCAACAATACCAGCCATGTAAAGAATGGGCTCGGGGAAAGACTGAACATTCACTGGATGGCGAACAAGACGCTGATACAATGGATTTCTTCGAATAGTATAAGGTAACTCATCGTTGAAACGTTTTTTATCAAACCTGTATGCTTCGTTCACTAAAGCAGGGTACTCTGGAGGTATTATTGTATCTTGGATGTAAAAGAAACTCCCTTTCTAGTCCGTAATGTTTGTAAAAGGCTTTAACAATATGGTTGGAACATCAGGGTCACCTCTTTTTGCAAAAGTCAACCAATCCCCACCCGGGTACAAGTTCGTAAAACCCCTAAGCACTGTCAGTGTAGGCTCATATCCATAGGCTTTACACATCACAATGAATGTTGTCAACTTAGCCAGGCCAAATGGGTTGAACCTAGAGATGTGTACTTGATAGTATTGCATAAACTCTAAAATTAAAGGGTGGATTGGTATTCTAAAGTTTGACAATTTAAACGCATGGGTGTATAGACCTACATATCCCTCAGGAGCATCAAATATCAATTGATTTTTAATAGGGAGCATAATCTTAAATTCTTTGGGAATAGGATAATCCTCAAGAAAAGCACGTAACTCATCTTTTGATAAAGTACATTTTTGTTCCTTAATCACAAACTTGTTATTTTCGGCCATATTGATTAACGAAGAATGATACTTCTACGATGAAATATAGCTTAACAAAGAGAAAATTTACCTTTTTTCTTGCGTAGGTTAATAAAACGTGATGATGTGTGTAAATTTTGATCGGAATCTGCACACAGTGTTGAAAAGTAATTTTGGGCGCAAATGTAAAAGTGATTTAGGGTTAGAGGTGATAAACATTTATAGCGCTTCTCTTTTTTTATCATAACCATACACGTGTCTTGTTTATCTATCCGGATTCCAATGGGTTTTTAAAATTCGAATGGACGTTTTTGTTTACCGAGGATATTGCTACTGTAGGCTTACTGTGAGTTGTTAGGTCATATTTAAGCGCATTTAATGCGTACTTTGCGACGTTAATTTCCTTACAGGGTCCTACGAGCTCACACGGTTAGTTCACTTGACGATAGAGTTGAAAGCCACATATTCTTGTGCGCATATCTAACTTTCTACTGGGGGGCTTAATGATGTACCCTCCGATTAGCTCGAAGGACACCCCTTCGAGTCTGATCGTAACCTACATAATCGAAGGCTCTGGCTAGCCTCCTAAAACTTTCTTTGGCGTAAAACTAATCATCAATGATCTAGTTACCAAGTGGGAATTCGCCAATCGAAGGATTAAGCCCTTCGGGGTATCTCTCGATAAGTTTTAAGGACGGAACAATGCCAAGTTCAAACATTGGTGAGACCAAGTTTTACCCACGTCTCCTCTTTCTCTTTAGCTCCCCCGCTAAATCAGGAGGAGTGGGACACTAACCCCTAGCTGTTACCACAAGTCATGGGACGCCCCCGTGATCTCTCTCAAACGTATGACCACTCTCCAGGACCGTTTTCTTCACCTATAAATAGTCCTGGACGATGAAAAATCTGGTATGCAATCTCTCTCACCTTACTTTACTATGCTTACACTTAAACTCTCATACCGATCACTTATTCACACGCCGAAGGTGGTTCGCAGGGCTCAACCCCTGCGCAATCACTTAACGTAGTGTTTTAGTATTTCTTATTTCAGGTTATATCCAAGCTTGGCGTAATCACCACACCTCTCATTTCCTTTGATCACCATCGAAGGCCTGGTAGTGCAAGTTATTGTACAATCATTCCCTCTTCTTATTTGTAACATAAGTGATAAAAGCACATTGACCAAATTGTATCTTTTTCACTGTGCTCCTTGTTTGGACCATGTCACTGGGATTACCAAGTACATTGGTTAGAGGATGAATGGTATTTATCCTCTTAGTGGGATTAGGGTTAACATCAATACAAGTTTCAAGATTGGTCAGAGTTGGAGCAAAACCATCATCATAAGAAGCTGATTGGAAAATGCCAGCACTTTGTCTACGATTGCCAAGGTCTGAGGGGCTGGGAAACCTTGTAAAAGGTTCATCTAAGCTTGTGGATGTAGCAGTAGAAATAGGTACAACAGCAAAAATACCATAAGTAGTATTGGCATCAGCAACAATAGGGGGTCCATCAGCAGAAACCGTGTTTCTGCTGGCATAAAGAGCAACTTGTCTCAAGAGTGCCACAGTATCCAGAGCAAACTCAAGACCAAGCCTCTTAGCTTCTTCATTTGCTGCATGTTCTTGCTTTTTAAGTCTAGCAAGATCTTTTGCATATGTTTAGTTATCCACATCAGTAGCAACTTTGTCATCAGAGGCTACTTTGTTATCAAGACCTGCAACATGAATAGGGATAGAAGAAACAACAATAGTGGGTTCATCACATTCTGAATCACTGTCTGAGTCATCTTCTAGGGTACCTGCAATGTTAGTAGGTGACTCTTGTGTACCTGTAGATGGGTTAGTTTTAAATCTTGTATACCCCAAATGATCTGTCAAGTAGTCAAGGTCAAAGTACCATTCATGACCTTTTCCCTGAACATTTTCTTTGTCTTCTAGAAACCTCAGGTTAAGAGTCTCCTCAATCTTCTTAGCAGCTAAATTATATACCCTGTAAGCCTTACTATGAGCTGAGTATCCAACTATATACCCTTCAGCAGCTTTTTCTTCAAACTTTCCTAGGTGATCACTTGTATTCAGGATAGTCACATGACATCCAAAAGGTTTAAAGTACTCAATGGTGGGTATTTTCCCAGTCAAAAGCTCATAGGGTGTTTTGTTATGTGGTCTTGTAATCAGCACCCTATTTAAAACATGACAAACAGTGCTTACTGCTTCAGTCCAAAACATAGTGGGAAGTTTAGAGTCAGCAAGCATGGATCTTGCAGCCTCTATCAGGGTTCTATTCTTCCTCTCAGCAACTCCATTTTGTTGAGGAGTCCTGGCATTACTATAATCCCTTTTTATACCCTTGATTCCACAGAGTTTAATGAGATTGGCATTTTTGAACTTTGTCCCATTGTCACACCTTATCCCTTTTATCTTTTTGTTTAGTTGGTTTTCAATGAGGGCCATAAATTCTTTTAGAGGCTGAAAAGTTTGGTCTTTAGTGCCCAAAAAGAATACCCAACTAAACCTACTATAAGCATCAGTGATCACTAGACAGAAGTACTTATGGTCAATACTTCTGATGGATGTTGGACCAAAAAGATCCATATGTAGTAGCTACAAAAGTTCTGAAATGGTGCTTACTGCAGTAATAGCTTTGTAAGAAGCCTTGTGTTGCTTTCCTTTGTTACATGCAACACAGTTGTGTTCATTAGTGAAAACCTTGGAAGGAAGTCCATGAACCAGTCCATTCTTAGCAAGCTTGTTGATAACCTTGAAGTTTACATGTGCCATCCTTCTGTGCCATTTTGTAGATTCATCCAAGGATGCTTTGGCCACCAAGCATGCTAGATCACCTTCAGGCTTTACATCATTCAAGTTGAATGTGTAAAGATTATGATTTCTTGGAACTCTTAGTAATACAAGACTCTCATCAGGCATTTTGAAGTCTTTTGATAGAATAAGACAGTTCTCCTCAGTGAATAGCACAGGAATCTTTTTGTCACAAATTTGTGAAACAAAGAACAATTGAAATTTTGTAGCTCCTTCACATAGTACACATTCTCAAAATCCACCTTTGGAGTTCTGATGGTTCCTTTACCAGTGATCCTTCCTACTCCACTTCCAAATGTCACTGGGCCTCCATTAAAAGGCACAAAGTCATGCAGCTTCTCTTGATTCCCAGACATGCTTCTAGAGCAACCATTATCAACAATACCTAAATCTTTACTCTTAAGAGGATGTTCCTACAACAACAAAAATATACAACAACATGAGTACGATAGAGAGACTCAAGTCATTAATGACTTGAGTCTACCTCGTGGATCATTAGAGTGAAGCCATGTAGATGAGTTAGATCCACCATTGTTCCTGGAACCCCTGTGTACAAATGGTCTATTAAATTTCCAAGAACAATCTGCTGAGGGCTTTACAGAAGAATCCCAATATGCCCTTCCCAAAAACATTGGGTCATAATAACTAGGCCAATAACCATTTTGAAAGTAATTATTGTTATATCTAGAAAATGGTCTAGCTACATGTCTGTTCCTATCAGCAGGAAAATATCTACCAGCAGAAACAGACCCACCAGCAGGAACAAACCTATCAGCAGAAATTGAGTTGGGTATGCTGGTGGTGTGGGTTGCCTGTGGAACATATGAGGGTTTGGCTTGAACATTGGTCCACTTTGGTCTAGGTCTATTATGATCAACAGAAACACCCAGCCTTCTTTCATAAAAATCACAATCCTTAATCAAATGCAATTTACTACCACAAACAAAATAGTTCTTCTTTCTAGAAAATTTATTCAAACCAAAAGATGTCTTATCAACCGCAGAATTATTCAAACAAACACTGGAAATAGAATTGTTTTGTAATGACTTAAAGGAATTGTTTTTCAAAGAAGTAAATGACAAGTCTTCAATAGAAGCTGTCTTTGAAGGAACATCATCAGCAGCAACTCTAGAGTCAGCAGACTTGAAAGAAGACTTTGGTGAGGACTTGGGTTAATCTGACTTGGTCTTGGAATCACAACTGGCATAACTAGAGTTAGAGGTCACTGAGGTCTTGTCACTGAAAGAACAAGAGACACATTCATTAGAATCATTACTAGAGTCAGGAGAGTTAATAGTCCCATTGCCAGTTTGCGTTTGTGATTCAACTAAGTCCAAATGATGGGAGGTGGGCTTAAAGGTTCCTGTGATAGTGGGAGAGACAGCATGCATCTCTCCCTCTTTTACAAACTTAACAGGGGTATGAGGTTGCAAGGGTGGTTCAGGGTCTAAAACACTATAGTCATCAGGGTCATCAACCTCATCAGGCCCTACATATTTGCCATATCCTAGTGCTCTTCTAGACTTGATGGACTGAAAACTATCAATTATTCTATCTAGGTGTTTAGCTCCCTATTGCCACTTCTTACGTCCTGCAACTTCATTATCAAACTTAACCTTCAACTCTTGTAACTCTAATTCAACTTTAGCCTTTTCTTTTTCAGAAAATTTCAACTCATTACTTGTCATCTCCAAATCTCTTTTTAACACTCTAATTTTCTCATCATAAGCTAAGTGATTTTGCTGAAACCAAACCTTTTGTTTTTCTAATGTTTTAACAGCTTCTTTATAAGCTTGAGCCTGAATAAAACAATCTTTATATTTTGGTTCCAAATCATCATAAGATTCTTTAAGAGCATTATATTTTCTATCACAACCAAAAGCACAATCAGATACCTGAGGAGAGATGCCCATAAAGGCAAATTCTTCACCACAACTAGCCAGGTAAGAGAATTGCTGAGAAGTACTGCTTTCAGCATCTTCATAATCATGTTCCTTCCAATTAATGCAATCATCCACAGCAGTCACCAAGGCCTTTGAATCTCCAGCTTCCAACTCCTTCTTCTTGTAGGCTGAATACCTTGTGTTTTCTTCAGCCTTCTTAGCATTACACTCTCTTGAAAAATGGCCTATCTCTCCACATGAATAGCACTTGACCTTTCTCCTGTCAAATCTAGCTGGATCTCTTACTCTAAAGTTGAGTTTTCTTCCAGCTTTTTGCTCAAACCTTCTGACCTTGACAGTAAGCATTGCCATTTGCCACTTCAAATCCAACTCTTCCAAAGCTAGCTCTTCAATCTGATCAAAATCTTCATAAGCCAATTGCTGCTTTTGTTCATAATCAACAACAAACAAATGAAGTACTTCTTCTACCACATTACTAGACTGAGGATGACTCTTTAGAATAGTAGATGTAGAGGAAGAACTCGGACTTGGAGCATGTGCCACCCTGTTTGAAGTTGTGCTTACAAAGGCAGAGTGTGATGGAGTAGCTGCATAAGTGGAGTGCCCCTTGATATCAAGCTTCAGGCTTCTGAGCTTTTTATACAAGTCATCAAAAGAAAGATAGTCCAGGCCACCTTTGGTTTTTAATAAGATATTGACCTGGGACCATGAAGGAGGTAAAGCCCTTAGAAACTTGGAATTAACTTCCTCATTGTCAGGCTTGGCTTGAAGCTGATGCAACTGACTCAGAATCTTCTGGAATTTATCATAACCCTTGTGAATGCCCTCATCTTCTGATATCCTGAACTCCTGAAACTCCTGCTTAAGCATGGATTTTCTCATTCTTTTAGATTCATCATTGCCTCCGAACCTTGCTTTAATGGCCATCCAGATGTCTTTGGGATCATTCAGATAATGAAAGTCTCCCATATGATCATCAGGAATTTCTTGAAGCAAGATGGTTCTTGCTTTGTTTTCTCTTTGTACAGCAAAGATTTCTTCAGCAATAGAAGGAGGATAGATGGTAATATTACCATTAGGGTCTTTTCCTGTCTTCTTAGGACTGTTTCCATTCAAGATCACATTCCAGAGGTTGAAGTCAACACTAGCAATCCAATTCTGCATCTTCATAGCCCATAACTCATACTCATCTTTCTTGAGATATGGAAACTTGGCATTACTGTTGGAAAAAGCAACCTGCTGAAGCTGTTGTGTGAGGGTGTTGGTGTTGTTCTGTGTGATTTCTGAAGAGTCTGTATCTCCCATTGTTACTGAATGAAAAGGTGTTTGAAGGTAAGTTTGATTACAGAGATTCTCCTGTAGCTCTGATACCACTTGTAGGATCTACCCTTGATAGATCTTGAGCCAATGGATCGATAGCTTACTAATGTAATCACTAGCAAAACTATATGGACAATCTCTGTATCCTTGTATCTATTGCGGAATATAAATACAAACAATATACTAAACACTTTGATCCTCTATGGATCATTTTAGTATTCACTAAGAATGTTTTGGATACGTACATTAAACATTGACCTTAGGTTCCTTTTATACTATAAGAACCCCTAACCTCATTCACAAGAAACGAATATTCATTAAACTAATGAAGATATTCTACATATCTTATCCTAAAATAACAACTCTATCTACGAAGTAACTATATCCGCAGAGACTCTAACATCAGCAGAATCCAGATCATCAGCAGAATCCATATGTGCGTCAGCAGAATCCTGTCAGTAGTATCCATCAGCAGAATCCAATGTTGCAAAAATCATGAATCGGTCCTGAGGCGGTCGAGGGCCGTGTAGCGATTTTTGGCCGATTAATCGCCGATTCCAAGGTCCAAGGCCGATTAATCGGCCGATTACCTTGTAATTCGCTCCAAGGTCCAAGGCCGTTCAGCTTGTAATCGCCGATTAATCGGCCTTGTAGGCCGATTTTTGCAACACTGGCAGAATCTATATGCTGACCTCAATAATTCCTAACAAAATAGCGTGGTCTTTTGAATACCTAAATCCGAGTTCGCGTGAAGAAGTTATAACCAAAACAAAAACCTTTTACCGAAAAGCACCAGGCTTTGTAGGTGACGGTGTTAGGCATTGGTTGGGATGGACGACGTCAATTTAGCCAACTGTGAGTATTGCTTGGTCATGAAACACCAAGTAACTTTACTTTATGGGATTCTTTTGTGACGACATCATCCTTGTCGGTTAAAATCTCTATGTTTTATCCTTTTCGTCCAATCTTTATCCAAATGAGCCCAAAAGTTGTCCAAATCTAGCAAGTGTATGAGATTCATCCAAAAACCATATGGGAAAGAATTTAATCCAAAATAAATATAAAGTAAGGTAAATGCATAAAATCATGGGGTAAATGACATCTAAAATCATTAACAAATTGCACCTCATCAATCACTGTTATGTTTCTTTGATATTCTCAAATCTCAATGTACTCTTCAACAACTACGGACTTCAACATGTTATCTTTAATCTTAAACTCTGATTTTCTACTTACGATTTTACTTAATTTTAAAGCATTGCAATTCTTATCATGTTGCATGTGAATATGTAAAGTTTGCATTGTAAGTTACTTAAACCTCTTGGTGCTATTATCTTCTTAATAGCATACGACCAACATTCATATTTACCACATCACATATCACCTCTTTTTCAAAGAACTTACCAATAAAAGTAGGATTCCTAATAATTAAATTCGCTCCCATCGAATAATATTCCTTCGGTAATTTAGAGTGATCAACTGCTTCCTTGAAACTAAATTTATTTCTAGAATTATCTAGAATTAGAGAACAAACTTTAATTTATTGGCACTTGGAAAAAATAGTTATTTTTTTATGCTTGATCCTCCATCTTTCTATCCTCCAATTCTTCAATTTGTCCATCAATGAACGCGGAATTTTTGTATATATGGTTGTAGTAAGATCCACTTATGGTTGGACGAATTCCAGAACCTCCGTAATTGCTACCCTCGCAATTCTTGCAGATTGATACCCTATCTACGATCACAGAACATAGTTTTTCAAGCATTGTAGAAATCTTGTCAAGTTCCTTCATGAATTTGGTTAACATAATTCATGTACTCTCTAGATCATAGCTTACGAACTGTATAGGTTTTGACAACATCTATAATTCTACACCATTCACCATCATGACACAATATAACTCTAGTGCTAACTGATGCATGATGTGGAAGCAGATTTTGATAAACTCTAACCTAATTGTTGATAAACGAAGATGAAATTTTAAAGATAGAATAAAAACCCTAACAAAAAAAGTAACTCTTAAATATGTATTTTATTAATAAATCAAGAATTAAATACAATGAGAATAAGCCCTATATTTATAAGGACAAATATCTTGAGTAAAAGGTGTTAGGAATACAAATATTCCTATAAAAGTCTCGGTCACCTAATTATTGTAATTGCATTAAGTTAGCTCGTAGTTAGTTTATGTATTAGTTAGTAGATTACTAGTTAGTTAATATGTAAATAGTATCCGCGGAGTGAGTCGGGTCTTCACCCACTGTGCTCGCTCTACAGCCTGTTTCATGAGGCACCAAGTAGTTTGTATAAATACCCTCTCCCACCCAAGGGAGAGGGTTGGAACTTCAAGCAATCTAATATTCCACATTTCTCTTTCTCTCTCTAAGTTCCCAACTCTCTTCTCTCTTTCTCTATCTAAACTTTCTTCTCCATCTTCTTTCTTTCTTCTTAATTCAATCCACAATCACAATAACCATACATGTTTCAATTATGAATATATTACAATTGGTATCAGAGCCAGGTTAGATCTTAGGGATAGTTTGCTCTCGAATTTTTAGTTTGGTTCTTGTGTTTTTGTTTGGTTCGAATTCCTTTTTTCTTGCTTTATTTGTCTCGTTAATTTTGTTTAAACTGAGTCGAAGATACCTTCTATTATAACAAAGCATTCTATTAGCTATTTTCTCTTCTTCACGTAGGTGTCCATTTATTTGAAATTGTTGTTATGTTCAAAGTAGCAAGTTGATTTTCTGTTTTTTCTTACTAGCGACTTGGCTGTTTACCACATAAGGATAAAAAGATAGAAAACATGAAAGTGACTGATGTGTCCTTTTCTTGGCAGCGAGTTGCTTGGTATTCATAGTAGCAGGTTGACAAAGATTCAAAGTAGCGAGTTGGTGGTTTGTTTAAATAGCGAGTTGATGATTTGTTCTTGACAGCGAGTTGGTGGCTTGTTGATACTTTGACAGTGTTGCTAAAATAGTTCATAATAGCGAGTTGCTTTATAGCTATTTGTTTTAATAGCGAGTTGTTCTAAAGTAGCGAGTTGGTTCACTTGCTCGTCGTTATTGCAAAAGTAGTAAAGAAAACTAGAAACCAATCGGCATCCAATCCTTACCAATCCTTTAAACAAGTAACTGAAACTAAAAGGAAAACAAACAAACAAAGGTATAACCAACGATCTCTGCTTATCTCGTTTAGCAACAAAGTTTCATTTTTTTTTACGAAACCACGAGAGAATATTCATCATCGATCTTTTTTTTTGAAGTACATCCCTTTTAATATACGAAACTTCAAAACAAGAACTAATCATTATCGATTCATTCTTAATTCTGTTTCGATTAGACAAGAACTACAACCATAGGTGATCTCAGTTTTGCTCATCACATGTTTCAATCTTTAAAAGATTTTCGGGTGTGAACTTAAAACCATAATCGATCTATTGAAGCATATTACTTCTTTCATATATCCGAATCCTTTAAAGAAATAAACAAAACAAGATTGCTTCGATTATCTCCCTCATTCGTTCAAAGGATTAAAGCATAATAAAACAAGAAGGAATCCTACCTTGGTTCGAATCGAACCCCAATGCTGTGTAAAGTATTCGTGCCATGTGAATTCGTGTGGTTGAGCTTGTGTAGTATGGACTAGCAGATTCAAAGGGACATTTTTCTTCTAGTGACTGCGTTGTTTCTTGATTAGGGTTAAAGGGTTACATTAGTTTGAGTGGGTATTTTATTGCGTCAGATTAGGGTATGGATTAGTCTAAGTTTTGGGCCTTGGTTGGAACTTCTTAATTTGGGCTTGCGTTTTTCTTTGGTTCGTATATTATTTGAAGGCTGCTGCGTGGGTTGTTTAACCAACAAGGGTTGAAATTCAATTTACCAAAAAATTGTCTTACAATTTTTCCTGGCTAACTTGACTTTAAATGTTTACATCTTTCGTATATATTGTGGACCACGGGTTTGTTTATTATTGTGCTTCTAGAATCCGAGATTGAGAATTATTTTTGGTGGTGATATTTTCGAGTCTATTGGATATAATTACGGGCTTATTCGGATTTCGAAACACAAACGTTGTCTGAAACTCACTATGACTTGTCTACTTCACCACTCATACTCACTTCTACCAAACCAAATCAATTCTTCGAAGTCTCACGGTTTATTCTTGATTTTGTAAAATCCCGCGAAAGAATCTATTTCTCGGTTTAAATCATAGAATTGTGAAATCCCGTGAACGATCACAACATGTCAAAATCTTCCAACCTTGTACAACAAATAAAGGTGTTTGATTCTAATATTGCTTATATGGAATCTTTGTGCTCTAATTCGCAAGGGAGAGAGTTGCTTCAGCCACAACAAGTGCTCCACAATGTAAATGAATGCTGCATAGAATGTTTTCGACAACTTCATTCACATCTCTCGGTACTTTTAGAGGGAACTGGATTCAAGATGGGATTCGAACGTACATTTACAACACTCTTTGGTCAAGATGTTCAGACTTTCACATGCATAATGATTCTTTACTTAGATCAACTACAACAACAACTTGACAAAGGAGAATTTTCCAAGATGGGATCCATGGCTGCCCTTTGTGTGATCAACAAACAACTCCAAGTGTTCTTTGATTCGAAATTCACTCTGGAGTATGACCATTATAGTGAGATGACGAAAAAGTGCTTTGCTGATCACACGGGAATTGAGGTTAACATGTTCAGAGATACACTTGTCCAGCTTATGGATAAAGTGAAAAGATTCATTAACGAAAAGGCACAGCATATACCTGCATATGATGACGAGGTGAAGGCATCTCGGGTGCAATCATGCGAGGGTATTGTTGATTCCGGTAAAGCATCGGATGTTGGGTCAGCTGTCACTGAATGCAAAGGATCAAAGACTGATAAGCTTGAGACTACCAACACTTTAGAGACTCTTGTTACACATGATATGGATGCTGATTTCAGACCCGTAAAAGAACAGGTGTCAAGTGCTGAGGTACCCCTCACTGATCAACATAATCAACATAATGTGCTTTCTAATGAACGACAGCATACTGATCAAATTAAGCCCACTTATGACACAAATTTGTTAGAAAAAAGTGATAGCAATACCATTTCTAATCCAACAAATATGAGTCATAAAGGGGGAGAAAGTGATCAGGATGCTGAATGTGATGATGGGTCAAGTTCTTTGTTTACGGCTGAGATGATTAAATCAAATGACATGGTTGATAAAGAAGTTTTTAATGAACTTTCAAACAGATTTTTACAACTTAAAAAACATTGCATTTCACTTGAAATCGCAATGCAACAACAGAAAGAAAATTTTCAAACAAACCAACCAAGTAAAAATCCGGAACTTCCTGATTTCCGTGAATTCTTTATGATTAATGATTTAAAAGCCCAGCTGGAAGCCAAAAACTTGACAATCACCAACTTGAAGAAACATATCTCTGCTATGAATGTGGAATGTAGTTTAGTCGAAACAAACAAGAACATTGATGCAGCCAAGACAAGAATTAGTGAACTGTCAATCTATGTGGCTGAATTACTTAAGGAAAATGAGTCTTTGAAAAAGCATCAAAAGGTTTTAGGTGACTCAATCAAAGAAATGAGAACTAAGACGATAGAACGAACAACCTCTTTGATTGCAAAAAATGATGAATTCAAAGCTCAACTTCTTGAAAAGGGGTTCACAATAACCGCATTAAAGAACGAGCTAAGAAAAGCAACAGGGGATAGTGTGAACACTAAGTTTGCAAAACCATCAATCTTGGGGAAACCAGGTTTTCAATCAAATAGAAACCAATCCGTTGTTAGGCAACCAACTGCGTTTAGATCTGAACGACCAAAACTTTCAAAAACACGGTTTGCCTCCCAAGTTGATGTGGAACAAGTTTTGACAAAACTAATCACTACACATTATTTGCCTAAGATTACTGCTTCTAGTTCGGTTAAACCTCAACAAGTAGTTACTCCTACACCCAGCTCCACTAGGATTAGTTCGAAAATAGTGTCAAAACCTAGCATTAAGGTTCAAAGCACTTATGATATGAATGACTTGCACAAGATCTATGATCGAGAAAAGGCTAGGAAAAGGGCACTACTTCATAAGGATGGAATCTTAGGTTCACAACCTTGTATGATCCCTCCTAGGTTATTGAGGAACAATGCTAAGGTTCAACCTGTTAAGTCTAGGATTTATAGTAAGTCATCCACAATGCATAAGAAGCAAAATAAACCTATAACTTCTCCTAGGTGGATTCAAACTGCTAAATCTTCTGAGACTAGGAATATCGATAAGCCTTCCACAGTGCATAAGAAGCTTAACAATCCCAGAACTTGCCATAAGTGGGTTCCAACCGGTAGAATTTTCAAGAACGTTGGACTTAAGTGGGTTCCTACCGGAAAGGTACTCACTGATGGTAATGGCATGGTTGACCATGAAACCCCTAAGGGTCTGGATACTGTTGTCACTAACTCATATATATGCAATCAAGTTTGTGATGTTAGTGCAGGTAGTCCTTACTCAGTTGCAGGTACATCAATCATTCACCATATGAGAAAACTCAAAGTCTGGAGGCCTAAAGCAATCATTTCTCCAGCTTCAAGAGTCCTGGAATGTTGATGTTGATGTATGTGCATAATGACGTCTGAATAAATCAGTTCAGGCCTCGTTCTTCAAAGACTATGACGTCTGAATACTTCAGTTCAGGCCTCGTTCTTCAATGGCTATGACGTCTGTTTACATCAATTCAGGCCTCGTTCTTCATCGACTATGACGTTTGAACACCTCAGTTCAAGCCTCGGTCCTCAATGTCATCATTATGGTGTCTGCTGACAACACTTCAGGCCCCGCTCATCAAAGAAAAGAAAGGTGTACGATTCAGTGTGCCTTATCTTTGGAAGAAGAGAAATCTTCTTAGTTTTGACCATTCTCAACAATACGGTTCATGCTTCTTCCATGTTCATTCAGTCATCAAGTGGATCTACTCATCTTTGCTCGAATTCATATTCACTTGCTCATTCAAAAATGGCAAACTTCGTATGCAATTTTTGAGGGGGAGAAGAGTGAATAAACTACATGATTGAGTGTATTCTTATTCACATGCTCAATCAAAAATGGCAACCTCGTATGCAATTTTTGAGGGGGAGAAGTGTGAATAAAATACATGATTGAGTGTATTCTTATTCACATGCTCAATCAAAAATGGCAACCTCGTGAATAAACTACATGATTGAGTGTATTCTTATTCACATGCTCAATCAAAAATGGCAACCTCGTATGCAATTTTTAAGGGGGAGAAGTGTGAATAAAATACATGATTGAGTGTATTCTTATTCACATGCTCAATCAAAAATGGCAACCTCGTATGCAATTTTTGAGGGGAAGAAGTGTGAATAAAATACATGATTGATTGTATTCTTATTCACTTGCTCAATCAAAAAGTGCAAACATCGCTTGCAACTTTTGAGGGGGAGAAGTGTGAATATACCACATGGTGATTAATGATTGTAGAATGGTCATACGATTCGTCATACGACTCTCCTCCAACGCCTATCATTCTACTTACTAAGGATGACTGGGATTTATGTTTGATGATTACTTCCAAGCTTCAACGAATGATGATTGATCAAGATGCACCATCTAGATGTATTATGAATTATGATTGATCACTTGCTCAAGTAATCCAATCTCTAGTTATTCCTCAAGGTGTTGATGATGACTATCATGATTACGAAGTTGCACACATGAATAATGATCCGTCTTTTCGTTCTTAAATCAAGGATTGTTGTTCCTACTAATGTGCACTTTGTTAATCAACCCAAAGAACATTATGGAAAATGTCGGTTAAAATGTCTAAACGGCTAACAATTTGGACATGAAATGTCAAGTGATCACGGAGTTTATTTGGCATCCCTTAATTGAGATTGAAGAGTATTTTACGAAGGCGTCTACTTATTTCATCATCGAAACTACATGTATCGATTGATGACTTGCGTGAACTCTTAAAGTTTATGATTGGGACTTGGATTATCTAGTTATACCTGATGGAAGGAGTTACATTGTAGTACTCACGGGTTATGGCTATCACTTCAAGGAGTTACATTGTAGTGCTTAGTGTCACACGCAAATGCGAATGTGGATAGTCTCAAGAGGTGATGTACGTCTTATACTTGATGGTTGGTTGGTTGAAGAGTATAGAGTACTTAGAGATTCGATGTTGCATGAACTCTCTACACCGCTCTTAGTAACACACTAGTGCAAGCTTTAGTCACAAGAACGGGAAATTCTTCTTCAGTTTCAAGTTTGGTATATTGGGTTTACTTCATCAGTGGTCACTTCAAATAGCCTACATAAGAGGTGGTAAAGATAGTCAGAGAGAATCTTTTTGTAGCAGTTGATTCTCACCAGATCCATTTAACCAAATGTTTGTTCTTCTCACAAGATTTCTAGTACGTGTGCATTAAATGTGTTGCTAATTCTGAGGTATCAAAACCAGCAAGGGGGAAGGAGACATGCATCTGAATGCATAATGAGTACACGTGATGAACTTAATACTTCGTCTTAATTGAAGATATGCCGGGAAGACATATGTCACAACCGCAGAGATAATCAGTGTCTTAACTCGTGGCATTTGGTGTATCATTCCAACTATGCGGGGGAAGTTGTCTTCTAATACTTGTGGTATGTATTACTTCAGCTTTCAGTGTGAAGAACCATGAGAAGAATATTTGGAGCGTGAGATGATATTGCTTATCGACATCTTCATAGGAGCTGATATGGTTTATGGTGAAGTGCTTCTGGTTAATGCTTCATGTACACAATGGTATGATGATTCCGATGAGATCGCAACCATCAGGGGA
This sequence comes from Artemisia argyi, assembly GCA_030686995.1. Lineage (NCBI taxonomy): Eukaryota > Viridiplantae > Streptophyta > Magnoliopsida > Asterales > Asteraceae > Artemisia > Artemisia argyi. The sequence goes on from CM060695.1 coordinate 114,288,862, forward strand.
GAGATTTGTGTACATCAAGGACGCGCAACAGGTTCACGTGATCAGGCTTAATCACATATTCCGGAGGTGATATCCGCAGAGATGATCAGTGCTTCAACCTGTTACTTTGGTGTCATCGTTCTCTACTTGTGTTGGATACATGCTTACAATATGGAGTAAGTTGGTATATGTAAGATAACTGGAATGCATTTGGTGAAATGAAGATGTTGATATCATTTTCCCCTGAATAGACAAACTGCTCAAAACCGCAGAGTAATGTGAACATCGGGGACGTACAACAGGGTCATGTGATTGGGCTTCATCATACATTCCAGGATTGATTACCGCAGAGATGATCTATGGTTCACCTTGTTACTTCGGTATTATCATTTTCTTTGGGTCTTTGAGCGTCATTCAATGAGACTTTTTTGCATCACTTCAACTACTTGGGGAAGTGGTCTCATGAAGATGATTGTCGGTTTGGGGGAAGCTACCAAAGGTTCACATTGAGGAGGCAATAAAATTCATCGATTTGGTGGGTGTCTAGCGATTGACTTAGTTGTGAGATTCTAGTGATTTGTTAACAACTTGTGTTTGGTGAATTGTTGTGACTTAAGTCATTTCGATTAATCTGATTGTAATTTGACGTTGTGAGTTAATCTTTACGACTTGACTTATTACGATCGGATCTATTGTAACTTTACTTGTCGCGACTTGACACTTAATGCTAATTGTCACTTATCCAAGATCTCTCTCTAAGTTTAACTCGCATATTACATCTTTCGGTTTCTTTTGTTGACTTTAGTAAAATCCCGGGAGAGAATCGATCTCTCGGTTTAAGTCACAAGAGTTGTAAAATCCCATTTAAGATTATATCATGGCAACTACCGCTTCAGACGATTATTCAGGAGCCTCAAAAGCATTGGTGGTGAAAGTTTAAGAGATGTTGACTACTGATTTCTACAACGTGCTGAACGATACTATCATTTTGGTACTCAAGTCAACATCTTCTTAAACCAATTAATATCCTTTGTACATATATTATATAATAAAATGTATATAGATATATAAAACCAACAAAAACCCATAAAAATCAGAAAATTAGAAAATACCAAAAATAGTTTTTTTAAGGCATGTCTTCTGGCATCGATAACATTTACGGTCTTAGAAATGTCATTCAATAATGACACGGGTCTTTAAATGAAGTTCGAACAGAAGTTCAAAAGGTTTTTCAAAACATGCCTAAATGGCTTGCAGTCATTTCAGGCTGTAACCCGGACTTAAAAATATGGCTTGTAGTCATTTCAGGCTACAACCCAGTCTTCAAAAACATGGCTTGCTATTACTTCAGATAGCAACCCGGTTTTCAAAATAAGGAAAACACGTCGCCAAAAAGACGGTTGTTCCTTGTAAAGGGTGCCGTTCATCTGAGCGTGAATTACTTTATATTCATGCACCCTCGATCTAATGTACGTTTCAGTGCATTATTTCTTGATAAAGAAGAGAAGTCTTCTTTTTTATCGCCAAATACTTTCCCTTCTATGATTTTTTCGGGAAAGTGTTTGTGCAAAACTTGGTGGTACCATGAAATTTTGAATGAAAATCAAATTAGACTCCAAAGTTTGATAAAATTTTCACTCAATCAATGACGTTAATAGTTTATGAAAATATGTATGCTTTAACATCCGTCATTGATTGAGGGGGAGAGTGATTTCTCAAAATTTTATGTATCAACAAAACTCCCCACACTTTGTACAAAACAAAAGCTACAATACGATTTGTGATAGTTATGTGTCAGAATGAGTAAATTTTCAAAGAGTTTTTCGTTAAAACTTCAAAAAAAAATTTCAAACTCTTCAAATCTGACACATAACGACCTCCCTCACTGATTGAGGGGGAGCAGAAAAGGTTCCTTTTTATCAGAAAATATTAAAATTGACCGCATTTCTCTCCCAAAAGCTTTCTAACTTATTTAAATCAATTGAGATCAAAAATCTCGAAAGATTTGAAATTTTTGATCGGGGGAGAGAATGTGATTTAAATATGAAATCTGATAATCAAATGATATCTTTAAGACTCAATAAAAGGCTCCCGCATATGTGCTAAACACTTTCGAATATCGATGCACATATTGAGGGGGAGGAAAAGGCGTTTGTGGAAGTTATACCAAAGACCGACCAGTTATCTTTATGCATGGAGTTATAAGGTTGGTTAAGGTTAGGTATGAGTTCCCATGATCCACCAGAACCGGAAGGATCTTCCCAGGGACAATCCTCTAGATAGATTAGAAGTCCTTAGGAATGATTGAAAAAAGAAGTAAAGTGAGAAAGGGAAGAGTGCGGACTGAGATAGAGCTAGGACTGGCACAAACCCAACAAGGTTCTAGTGGTGAAGTCTCGGTAAGCACTGAAGGGGTTGAAGAATGAAAAAGAAATATAATGAGAAAGGGTGAAAAGAAATAGCCCCCCATATATTCAACCTTAGGGCAGAAACCGGGTTCAATTCATAATCTACTGGCGGTTACTAAGATAACACCGGTATTGAAGACAAGACGTCATGGACCCAGTGACGCACTGCACCAAACTTCCCAACCACTCAAGTTCTCTTAAAAGAACTTGTTTCATTCTCACGGGGAACCCTGTGTAATGTATCGACCGCTCATTATGAGTTATGTTGATACCTAAAACAGGAGACGCCTCCCCAGTCTCCAGGAGCGGATCAAAACGCACTATTGAGTCTAGAGCCAAAGAGATCATCCATAAATCTCGTTAGGACACACTTCCTAATATGCTTATTGTTTCACACAATGTGGAAAATAAGATAAAAATTTAGAGTCCTACGCATTATCCTTGTGGTATTGCCAGAACATCCGAGTGATATGAAAATATTCACAATGAAGATGGAAATCCTTCTAGAGCGAACATCTTTCAAGCTCTTGGTAGGTAACATGTGAGATCCATATTGGATCAATGATCAAGTGACAACTGGAAAGCAACGATGGTGCGATTCAACATTGAATCAAACTTGTTCCAGGATATGGATTGACGGATACTCTTGCAAAAACCTTTCAGTGTGCTCACAAACTAATTTTCGAGCACATTGATTGTGTACACTATTTCAAACAAAAGTATTTTTGATGGAAATGTGATTCTGAGCATAAAACTCTCGTCGTGTCTCAAAAATGTTTATCATATGACACACGAGTAATTTCTATAAATCTATTTCTCATCAATCTGTGAATACTTATTCACCGATTCACTCTATCGTGCTGTCTGCTTTGAGACGTTCCGGTATGAGAACATGCTTAGTATGAAGATTCCAAAGTGGATTCTTTGGAAAATTCATTACTAGTAGCTGGAAATTCCTGTCAAGGAGAGTCTTCTTTAAAAGAGACTCTACCTGATCACAGGTCGGTTTTTACAAAACCGGAGGGTAGTCTGTCCTCGCAGAACGAATGACAAAGCCATATTCGTTCTCTATCTTTATTGCTAACTGTTTTATTTCAGGGACACATATAAAGATGGCGTTGATGGCTCCTATTTCCAGCTGAATCGGATCAATCCATACCTCATGCTCACACATTCTCCACACTATCAATGACGATGAGAGACTTGCTACAACAAATGTTGAGAGACTACCAACAACGTTTCCGCAACTCTGATGATAAAGTCTCCTGATCCACAACTCTAATGTAATGTCTCCTGATCCAGAAGGGTGTGAGCATGATGGTCCTTAAGTCACTACGTCACATGAAGGCGATACTACTATGGATGAGCTTGGAGATTTACTATGGCTGATGATCTCAAAGAAGCTCAAAGATCACATATAACAAAGGAATCCAAATCACAAGTTCGCTTGCTTGAAGTACAAAGTGTGCAGAAAAGTGAAGAATCAGAACCTACGAGCTACAAAGACTGAAGAATGCTTAAAGATCAAAGAGCTTAATCTCCAAGGTGACCTCGCTTAGGGGGAGATTGTTAGGAATACAAATATTCCTATAAAAGTCTCGGTCACCTAATTATTGTAATTGCATTAAGTTAGCTCATAGTCAGTTTATGTATTAGTTAGTAGATTACTAGTTAGTTAATATGTAAATAGTATCTGTGGAGTGAGTCGGGTCTTCACCCACTGTGCTCGCTCTACAGCCTGTTTCATGAGGCACCAAGTAGTTTGTATAAATACCCTCTCCCACCCAAGGGAGAGGGTTGGAACTTCAAGCAATCTAATATTCCACATTTCTCTTTCTCTCTCTAAGTTCCCAACTCTCTTCTCTCTTTCTCTATCTAAACTTTCTTCTCCACCTTCTTTCTTTCTTCTTAATTCAATCCACAATCACAATAACCATACATGTTTCAATTATGAATATATTACAAAAGGTAACCTAAATAAAATATAAATCGCTCCTAAATATATTAAAAACTTCCTAAGATAAATAAAATTTAAAAATCCACATTTGCCTAAAAAAAAGGCCTAGATGCTACACCCATAGGTTTTAAGAAGTGAAGCATCCAAGCCTCAAAGCACCAAAAACACCCCAGATGTGGCACTTATAGGTTTTGAGGGGCAAAGGCCTTATGGGTGATGCTAGTGGGTTTTGAGGTGCAAAGTATTAGACGATTCTTTGTCTTGTTCCCCCGTGGCTCCATGTGGTCTTCCGAAAGCTTCGTCATTCGATCCTCGTCCTCATCACTAACGCATATACCTAATCCCACCAGACACATAAAATTGTATCTCTCTCCTAAAACCTCTCAAAGAAAGTTTCTGCAAAATAAATAAAATGGTCCTTTCTCACAAGGAAGGACGGTGTTAGAGAGAGTCCCGCAAGGGAAAATGGACATTCTGGTAAGCACACCCCATGGCCTTGAAAATTTTCTTGTATGTAACCCTAAAGGAGGGCAACCTATCATGAAATGCTTGAGAATCTAAATAAAAGTTGTAGGGAGTTCAAGGTTTTATGATCACTTGAGTGAAGTTTCTTTTAAAATATAACTGTTTTCCTTTATATTTTATTTTATTTTATTTTTAAATTGGAGCAGTTCAAATTAAAGTTTTGGGTTTTTTCTTCGATATATAGGGTGAGTATAATAAAGATAACACAAAAATCAAATATTAAATGGAGCAATTTTGGCTACTCATTTTTCAAACAAATTTGAAAAACTCACTTTCCTCTATAATCTATATATATATATATATATATATATATATATATATATATATATATATATATATATATATATATATATATATATATATATATATATATATATATATAATACATATATATATAATACATTATCGGCAAAAGAATTTTTTATATTTCTTTAAAGAGGCATTTCGATATACTTTCAAAAAACTAATAATAAAATTAAAAAAAAAAAAAAAAAAAAAGTTCTTTTATGAGTTTTAAAGTTCAAATCACAAATCACATGTGATTTTTAAAGTTACGAATCATATGTGATTTTTAATTTTATTTAACGATCAACAGTTTATAAAATATTTAATTTTTTAAATAAGATGTAAGTATGTTTTTAATGTTAACTAAACATGAAAAAATAAGTGATTGTCATTGTATCATTTGATCTTTGATTTTTTAGTGATTTTTGTTAGAACCAAACTCATATCATCTGTAGCTTTTCTAAAAATGTTAAGAAAAAGAGACATGACTAACGACAAAGATTATGTGAGTCTTCCTTATATAAGTTCTCAAATATATTTACGTTGCTATTGAATTGTGCTGATTATCTGTTATGCATGGTAAAATAAATTACTGTAGTGGTTATGGATAAATATGTGGAAGATAAGGTTATAAATAAAACATACCATGTGTTTGGAGTTCTAAACGCGGAATTTTATGACAGAAGAGCAATAGCTGGTGGTTTTAATTTTACAAGGGCGGCAGGGGGTTTACTGTTTCATTGCGCGTCATTATGATGCTTCTTTTTTCTTTCCTTTTTTTGCCTTTTCTCTGCTATAAAAATAGTTTTCGATTGATATGAGGTAAGCAACCAATTAACTATCGAGAATCATTTGTACGTATTGGCTTGGTTCTAATTGATAATGACACATGTGAATATTTTAACAAACTAATATAGAAGAAAACATCACTCGAATAAATAAGATATTAAGGGCAATTGTCGACTATCATAATTTATTAACTACGGTAATTCGTGGATTATATAGGTACATTATGTAAAGGTCATAGGGGATGTCTAAACACGTTTTGATCATCTCGATCTTTGATGCCCTAGTTTCTTACTGGAACTCTATTATGACTATATAAATGTCGTTAAAACAATTGCATGCACATCTATTTTAGTTGATGTTCAATTCTGAAAGAAAATATAATTATGAAAATATCATAAACCATAATTATCCCCATCTCCACACCCTAAAAAAAAAAAAAAAAAAAAAAAAAAAAAAAAAAAAAAAACTAGTTGTTACCCTATCTCTTAAAGTCGAGATAGCATTAGAAGGGTTTTGGACGGAACCAGGGTGGGTCCTGGGATACTCATGGAATTTTGCGACGTAGTGTTAATTTTTGTAAAAATCATCGATTTTTCTTAAATGCATCTAGTCAAATAAAATTGTGTTCCTTGTACGTATATTTTTTTTTTTCGTAAATGCACTTGATGAAATTGTGTTCTGGTTCCGTTCCATTACAAATATATACTTTTAGCCTTTTAGGAATACAAATATAACAGTTGAAAATTCGAAAAATCTTTTAATATATTCTTTCACAAGTTAATGCAAAATCCAGGAAGCTACATACAAGTACGGAATCCTATGTCAAATGTTTTCTATCATCCTAGAATACGCCCATGTGTTTTAAGCGGATTACTAATTTGCCCCTGTCTTTATTTTTTTTTTTTTTATTTATTTATTTATTTTTTTTTTCCGCTTTTCTTTCAACATGTGAAGGGTGACTTGCTCTCTAAGCCAAAACTTCATGCAACAATTTACTTGTAAAAACTCGGCTACTCCCAGTAGGAGCATGAGGCCACATTTTTTGCATGTAGTCACGCATGACTCCTATTAGGGTTGTTTGTAATGCTGCACAGGACAGATCTATGTAGGAAGTGTGGGGCGAAGTGTTTTTATTGCTAGCTGAAAAAGTTGAAATTTTAGTATATATATATACTCTTTGCATCTTAAAATTATTGTCTCTAAACAAAAACACACAATTTAAGAAAAGACCATTTATTACAGTTTTATCTTTATTACTTTTTTACAAAATAACAATTTTGCCATTAGGTAATTAATTAAAGACTTCTTTAAGGTATGTAATAATAATTTTAAACAAGAGTAATATAGTAAACTTGGTTAAACTTCTATACCTATTTTTAGTAGTTGACAATAAAATTGAGACATCCCAAAAAGAAAACGTGGACAATAAAATTGGGACGGAGGGAGTATATTTTTTGAATTTTGACATTTTTTTAAAAGCTTCCCCCACAAAAAACTCAAATTAACTCCCACCCACAAACTAAAATCTAACATTCAACACTTTAGACTATCACTGTAAAATGTGCGAGGTCTCAACTTCAGTTCCTTGCTAAGTGCAAATAACCTTAAATGGCCACGCCACCCGCCTGAAAAGAGATGGCTTTACCTGGTTTGAGTCTGTGTGGTGGTGAATTCAAAACCCGTGAATTAGTCGGTCAAAAAGTCGGAAATCATAGTTACCAATATATATATATATATATATATATATATATATATATATATATATATAGTGAGGATCATGTGCGGATTTTTAATTTTAGTGTGGATGGATCTAGACCACCCATTTCCAGACCTAATCTTGACTTTTGTAAAAAAGTCAATATATAACGCAACGATCACGGTACCAATTGATCATTAATTTTTTTTAGCGATCCTTACTATTGTTGTCTTTTTTACTTTTTTTATTTTTTCAAATTTTTCTGAGCACTTTCGTTTTTGTGATTATTTGTCCTACCGTGATATTAAGGATATTATGAAAGGGTTTTATGATAGTTACGGTGATATTATAAAAGCAACGTGATATTAAGCTTTTTTACATGTAAAAATAAACCGTGATATTAAAAACCTATGATAGTTATGGTGATATTATAAAACCAACGTGATATTAAGATTTTTATATGTAAGATTGAACCATGATGTGGAAAACTAGAAGATGGGGTTGAATAGTTTTACTGATTTATTTTTCTTTTTTAAAAAGTTTCTTTGAAAAACTTTGATTCAACTCTTTTGTGAAATCAATCAACACAAATGTGAAATTTACACTACACTAACTAATATAAGTATTAAATATAAAGAGATGAGATGGAAAGATCAAACCGAGACAAAGAGATTTATAGTGGTTCGGTCACGAAACTCTTCTTCACCCTACTCCACTCCCCGAGTACCCAACTCGAGAGTTCTAAGTACTATGTCAACAAAGCTCCCTTCAGGCGGAGAAAACCGTACACGTCGCTTATCACGATTTCCGACACTAAGATAATAATCGAGTACTAATCTAGCGAGTACTAATCTCACACGATCCACATGATCTACACGATCCTTACACGATATACACGATCCACACAATCTACCTTTGATCCACTTGATCAACATACTATCACACAAGCTACAAGTGATCTACAAGATCTCAACAAGATCACAATGATCAACACAAGAAAACTTGGACAAGACTATAACACTTGTTGTATATCAAGATACAATCAAGTTGACAAACAAGTAATGCAAGTGCACTACACAAAGACTCTTAACACTTTGTATCTTCTTGATACTTTGTGTTCTTCTCTTGACAAGTAGAGGAATGATGGTGATCACTTGATTGGAAGAAAGAATCACTCTTTAAAACAAAAATAACCTAACTAAATGATCAAAGAAGAGTTTAGGTGATAACGGATTTTATCACAGAAAGTTGTGTGTGTAAAGGATAACTAAAATATGTGGAATAGACAGGTATTTATAGGCGAAGAGAAATCTGACCATTTGAGGAACACGGTACCACTAAATATATCACGTTAACACTAAATTTAGTGGTACCGTGATACCGTGCCAGACAAGGACGCTCCAAATTTTGTTTTTAGTGGTGAAGGTTTATTTGAGGGAGTTTGGAGCTAATTTGGAGGCAGAGGAATAGCTGTTATGTTTTTAAACTTATTTTTTCAAATAAAATATTTCTTTATAATTCAAAATAATTTGTAATGTGTTTTTGAAAAGAAAGATTTGTCACATTAAAAATGTGAAGTTTAAAACACAAATTCACTTATTTGATCATTTGTCAAGTTGTAAATTATTTGTACTTACCTAGAGTGATTTACGAAAAAACGGGATCTTTCGACTAAAAACTTGTTGACGTTAATTTTTACGTAAAGTGTTTTCATATTTTCTTATCATCAAAACATACAAATATCGAAAGATAGAAATAACATTTTTAAACATTATTTGCATCAACAATCTTCCCCTTTTTAATGATAACAAAACATAAACTCATTTTAGGTGAAAAATAATTTTGTTTTTAATATGAGTTTATATCCCATTTCTCCCTCTTTTTGTTGAAGCAAAAAGATAACAAAGGCTCCCCTTGATGTATACTCCCCCTCATTTGGAGAACACCAAGGAATCGAGCAATGGTTCACGCTACAAAACAAAGTTAGATGACACAATTACAATATCTAACATGTAGCACTCAAGACAAATATCCAACTATAATGTAAAAAAGCTAAGTGATAACATTAAATTTACCCCCAATCTAAGTGTTAATTTCCCACATAAAATACTCATCTTTTCTACTTTTATGAAGAATATATACTCTTATTTCTTCCTATTTTGGTTTCAGGGTAAAGATGAGAAAAAGAACGAACTTACGCGGAAATGGAAGGACTTTGGAGCAAATATGTGGAAATTATGGATTCTGCACTAACTACGGCGTAGAGGTTCATCTACCTATGCAGTAGCAAGGATTCACGAAGACTACGCCTTAGAAGTTCTCCTATCTACGTCGTAATGAAGAATTTATGAAGACTACGGCGTAGCCCAACAACAGGTTACGACGTAGAAGTCCACTAAAGAACACTACGGAGTAGGCAACTCTCCAAGCAACGACGTAGGATCTCATTTGAGGCAGTAAAGAACTAATGAGACCAAGGAAGAAGCTATGGCGTAGCAACTTTATCTACTACGCCGTAGGACGCTTATCATGAAGACTTTACGCCCATAACACTTGATCAAGTTACGGCGTAACACAATTTGCAAAGGTTACGGCGTAGCAACTCTAATACGCTACGCCGTAACATAGTCGGGGCCTATAAATACCAACCCTAATTCCGAGTTTTTCATATCACTTCCCATCTCTTCACCACAACAACGTTGGGAAAAACTCAGGAAGGAGGGAGAACAAAGTTCTATCCACATCCTAGTCAATTCCAAGGGAGGAACCACACACCGATCATAAGTGTTTTCATTCCTTTACTTTGTATTCGATTCATGCTTAGATTTGTATTAACTCAACATTGTTTTACTACAATTATGAACATGAGTGGCTAAACACCTTTTGGTGTTAGCCTATTTATAAAATTGTTATGTTATTGATTTAGTTTTCCACGCATCTATTATCTATTGTTTGTTTACTTTCATGGCGAGGCTTGGGACACTCTAGTTCCCGTAATGATTAGCGTTGGTTGTTCTCTAAATACTTGTGGAATTAACTCTAGGAAGCAACTCGCTAGGGATGTGACTTGGTGAAAGCAATATCACCATACATGTGCAAATTAACCCTATGACCACCTATCAATGCTAGACACTTAACGGAGTTAGAAGGGTGTAAGATCTGACCATGCCGCATTCATTAGCCTTGTCCATGTTAGTAGAGGCACTTAATGACTCTTATGTCTTCGTACCGATGAACCCAAGGCTTTACAATATCTTTGGATAGGACAAGGTATAAGATAGATCTAGGCGAATTTGACCCGAAATGAATATCGAATCCCCGAACAATATGATAGGATGCACCTATAGGAAAACTAATCATGATCATAACAAGTGTAGTAATTAGGTTAGCACTACTTCTCCTTACTGATTTTCTTCTATTTACTTTATTGTCTTGTCATTACTTTTAATTAGTTTAATTAATCTTTCAACTCAAAACCCCTTTTAAACGTGACACAACTTAGATAATTTCCGCACCTTAGCTCTTGGGACGACCTCGGGTTTACCATTTGACTATACCATACACGATCGGATACACTGTCCGTTAGTGCGTATAAGGTAGACCTTAGGTAAACGAGACTTTATAAATATTAAAACCTGGTCAGTAAAACCTGCATCAAGTTTTTGGCGCTGCTGTCGGGGAGCTATTAGGATTTTATTTAAGTTTTTAAATTTTATTTTATTTTCTTTTCAGTACTCACGATTATTTTCAATTTTCAGGTGTTATGGCAGAAATTGACATTGACAACCTCACGCTTGATGAATACTTGGCTCTTACACGAGAAGAGCAAGGGCCTGGTTTGGTTAGGCCGGCTATTGGGGATGATGTGCAGTTCAAAATTAAAAATCAATTCATAAGGGAACTGCGTAAAGACCCATTTTGAGGAAGCAAGACAGAAGATGCTCACGAGCACATTGACAATGTTCTCTACATTGTCAGTTTGTTCAACATTCCGGGAGTATCTCATGATGCGATAATGCTCAGGGTATTCCTGATGACATTGACAGGAGCCGCAAAGAGATGGATCGATAGACTACCAGCAGGGACAGTGAACACTTGGGCTATTTTGAAGAAGCATTTCATCCAAAGATATTGCCCTCCTTCAAGGACGGCAAAACAACTTGAAGATATTCACAACTTCAAGCAAGATGGGGATGAAACATTGTACCAAGCTTTGGATAGGTACAATGATCTTTTATACAAGTGCCCTACTCATGATCTCAATAAGCAACAAATGGTCAACATTTTTTACAAGGGGATCAACATCTTAACCCGCCAAATGCTAGATTCTCAGGGACCAATCCCTAGCATGACTCCAGCTCAAGCTTTAAAAGCTATTGAAGATATGGCGAACCACTCTCAGAAGTGGCATGAAGGTGGAAGTAGTAGGAGCACTGCTAGAAACTCAGAAGGAATCACCCTTATCACTAATAAAATCGAAATCTTGAGACGTGACATTAGGAAACTTAAGGAAAATGTGCATGCCATAAGATCTGAACGTGAACACAGAAACGGAAAGGATGGGATAAAGGAAGAAGTCAAGAGAATATAAGAAACCATAGGAGCTAACAAAACACACATAGGGCCGAGAAATGGAGCCAAACATCGTGTGGGACCTCAGGGGTGGTACACTAAGGTTGAAAAAAGGCTACCCTATGAAGACAGAAAAATTAGCCTAGAAGAAATGGTAGATAAGCACAGCGAAGAATCCTCAAAGAAGAATGCAAAATTTCAAGAATGGATGAACGAGATGAAAGTTGACACAGAAAGGAATTTACGGAATCAGAGCGCCGCAATCAAAAACCTTAAGACTCAAATCGGGCAATTAGAAAAGAATATCCGAATTAAGACACACGGAGCTGAGCTTGAGGAGTGTAAGGTTCTCTCCTTAAATGAAGAGAGTGGAGAAACCAAAAGGAATACAGATTCCGAGAACAATTTTTGTGGAGTTAGCTACCTGCGGGAAAACAATGTTGCTTACGGAAGGATTCCCAGCCAACTTCCAGACAAAGGACCTAATCCAGGAAAGTTTTTACTTCCATGCACTATTGGTAATTTTGATATGTTTGCTCTAGCCGATTTAGGAGCCAGTGCTAACATGATGTCTTTTTCACTGTTTAAAAAATTAAAACTCACAAACCTTAAGAAGACAACATCAATGGTCGAAATGGCAGATATGTCTAGAACAACACCTAAAGGAGCAGTTGATAACATTTTACTTCGAGTAAATAGGTTTGTATTCCCGGGCGATTTTTTAGTTATAGACATGATTGATGAATGCAATAATAACCTAATCCTGACCATTTTTGGCAACTTCTCATGCTAATATAAAGGTTTTTGAAAACGAAATAACTTTATAAAATGAGAAGGAGAGAATTACATTCAATCATAATGGATCCTTGAAATCTGTTAACACTAGTCTAGAAGAAGTCTGCATGATTATGAATACTAAAGATACTGGTACCCCCCACAAATTTAGATATTTACACTAATCTTGTCTTATGTGGTTCTGAATCTTGTGAGAATTGTAATACTAACCATTTTGAAGAACGTGTTAGTTACTCTAAGCAGACACAGAACAGGCATGATAACCTTATGAGCAGGGTCATGGATGAAAGAACCCACACATTAAAAAACCATTATTGTAACCCAATAATCATGGTAAGCAATGGAACTAAACAAGCTTGCCCATCCTGCGGCCCCTTCCATTACGTTTGCAATGGGGGAGATAACGGAGAATTAGATCAAAATCAATGAGCAAATTTGGAGTGGACATGTTTTAATGAAACCGAGAGGCGTGACATTGATTTCGGAAACTTGTCATTTCATGATTGGTATAAAGTCAGGTTTGGGAAGGCTATTATTAACGAGCATGTGATAAAAGGGTTCCAAAGGGATTACGACTACTATCGATCAAATCTTTCATGTAATAATGACGAAAGTGATTTACCCGAAAAGGTTTACTCAGCAGAATCGGGAAATTGTTCTAGAGACATCACCCCTGAGAAAGATAGTCAGCAATTCAAGATAAATTGCATTGATCCGAAAGGTAATCTAAAATGGGGCTATTACTCGTTTGATGAATGGATTACAAAAAGGTTTGGCAGCGCAAATATCGAAAAGGAAACTAGATTAAAAGCATTTGTTGAATGGATGATCGATAGTTATTCTAATGAATCCGTCGAGTCAAAGGAATACGACGACCCTCTCGAAAGAAGTTTTGAAAAATTTAAATTAGAATTTGAAAGAGAGGTATTGCAACTCCTTGATGAATATGAATTTAAGATAGGAATAAAAGGTACATGCTCCAGGATATATGGGAAAAATGTAAAAGAACTTTAAAAAAAGGACGGAAGTTCTGGCATGAGGTTGAATTAGAAGCAATGGAAGTTCACGAATGCCAATTAGAAGGACGAAGGTATGATCCTCCGGAAATAAAAGTCGAAACTTTTGAAGTTCGAAAATACACTCTTGACGGTGTAGGAAGTTTCATTAGCGTCGATGAACCAATTGATAAGCTGTTACCAGTAGGAATGGTGAAAAATTTAAGGGTTTGATAAGAGAAGAAATGCACAACCAACTTGGTGTGCAACAGGTCGATTAACCATTACAGTGAGTCTAACTTAAAGACTCGATAATAAACAAAAGTACTCTTTCGGGAGACAACCCGAATTATCCTTTTTCCTTTTATTTTCTCTATCTTGTTGGTTTGGTATGCTTTGTACTAATATTTTACAGGTACTCAAGGAAGTATTGCGATGGGGAACAAATTTTTGGACTTTTACTCCAAGAAATATTCTCTAGGGCCTTGCTACAGCGTAGCTCTTCCATTGACTACGTCGTAGCACCCTCCAGGTTTCATACTGGATTTATTCAGTAACTACGGCGTAGCACCCCATTTAAGCTACGCCGTAGCTACTTTCTGCACCTTAAAAATGCTTTTTATTTTACAAAACATTCTTTAAACTTGTATTAGTTTTTAAATGAACTTTGTAGGTGTGTTCCCTGTAAACCCTCACGAGACTTCACTCGTCCACTGGGACACCAAGTGGTTTAAAAGGCTTGTTGCATACGCTAAATGCAACCGTGATTCCTACGAAAGTGAGTTAGGTTTTTCTTTATATATTTTTTTTTTCTTTTTAGGTTTTATGCTTTTGGTAGTTGTGTGATTCCAGGGAATTGAAATTTACTCATAAGGCGTAGTGAAGGCACGTTTCTCAACATGATCCTTCTATTTTCAAGAGTAAATTTCAGGGAAGTTCTCGTTCTAATTCTAGTTTTCCTCCTTATTTTTTATTTTATGTACAAAAGGGACTTTGTACAACTCAAGTGGGGGGACGGGGTAGAATTATTTACTTGAACTTTGTTTTGCCCTTAATTTTCTAGTTTATTTTGAAAAATTATGCCACTTTTAAAACTTTTGACATGTTTTTCTGAACCTAACTAGAATGGACCCTAGCCGAGCACATTAACCCTTAATACCATGGTGAGGTTTAGCCTATTTCAGTTTCACCCTGTTTTACCCCAAATCCACCAAAAATATGAGTGTGCCAGTAGTTTGTAAACTTTAGAACTTGGCTTTTACATCATTTTGAAACCGTGTACGAGTAGTGTATTGAGATTTCTTAATACATTTGGAAGAAACTTTTTAAGAAGGCAATATTTTAGGATTATCACCCAAATAACCTTTATGTGTGTGTTTATCAATTAGTCATATCGACTATTCGACCCCCGTGTTAAAACCCTTTGTTGCACTCACCTTTAATGCAAGATACCCCTAGATACACCCTTTTGAGCCTATCCTTTCGTTTCTTACCCATATTATTGTTTTGATACACCTTAGCCTACCGTGTAGTCTTTGTTTATGATTGGGAAGTTGCCACTTGTTCTAATTTGAGGTCTAAGTAAAGAGGTTCAAGAATCGCACCTACGTTGAAGACTCGCCATTGAAGATCATGAGGAAACCCACTATTGTACATGTATTGTTCATCCCAAGTGGGGGGATATGTTATGTTATTTAGTTAAAAAAAATGTGAATTTCCGTATGTAGATATGTTAACTTTGGTGCACCCTTGTATAGCACCGTTATAAGAGCTTTGAAAGATTTAGCATCGAAGAGGCCACTTCGGTCATATTTGAAGAATGAAGCTGTTGGTTCTTAATCACCAACATGAAGACCAAGTGTGGTGCCCCATCATGACGTCCTCTAATGGCACACACTTGTTACATGATCCCATTCTCACATTTCGAAACTTGGACTTTGGATGAACGGCAAATGGTAGCAACTCGGTTATAGGCCAAGACTATTTGTTTTCTTTTTCATTTTACACCATTATTGTGCATCCCATGTCTTATCCTACCCTTTAGTTGTGAATCATGCTTAGGTGAGGGATTTGAGCAGTCATTGGTGTCTTGCCCGGCGTTCCGGTCATGTACCATTGCCTTTGTCACCCTTGCCATAGTATGGTAGTAACAACGCTACACCCTAATAGCCTTATATGTGTTAACCCAATATTGCCTTTAAGAATTGTTTTGACCTTAGCTCTAGTGGTAGAGATTTGTGTAACTGGCAAGCCTATGATAGAATACATTCTATGACTGTGCGTTGAGTGATCACCCCAAAATTAACACTTAGATTAGGAGAGAGATGTGAGTGTTTGTTCCAATTTTGTGAGGTGTTCGGCTTTGATAAATTCTAGCGTAGGGAATTTTAATTCATATTCTCCAATTTCTTGAGGGATATCTTTTTGAAAATCATTCTTATAAGGTCTACTTGAGGGCAAGTAGAGTTCAAGTGGGGGGATATTTGATAACATCAAATTTACCCTCAATCTAAGTGTTAATTTCCCCCTTAAAATACTCATCTTTTCTACTTTTATGAAGAATATATACTCTTATTTCTTCCTATTTTGGTTTCAGGGTAAAGATGAGTAAAAGAACGAACTTACGCGAAAATGGAAGGACTTTGGAGCAAATATGTGGAAATTCTGGATTCTGCACTAACTACGACGTAGAGGTTCATCTACCTACGTCGTAGCAAGGTTTCACGAAGACTACGCCGTAGAAGCTCTCCTATCTACGGCTTAATGAAGAATTTATGAAGACTACGGCGTAGCCCAACAACATGCTACGGCATAAAAGTCCACTAAAGAACACTACGGAGTAGGCAACTCTCCAAGCTACGACGTAGGATCTCATTTGAGGCAGTAAAGAACTAACGAGGCCAAGGAAGAAGCTACGGCATAGCAACTTTATCTACTACGTCGTAGGACGCTTATCATGAAGACTTTACGCCCATAACACTTTATCAAGTTACGGCGTAACACAATTTGCAAAGGTTACGGCGTAGTAACTCTAATACGCTACGCCGTAACATAGTCGAGGCCTATAAATACCAACCCTAATTCCGAGTTTTTCATATCACTTCCCATCTCTTCACCACAGCAACGTTGGGAAAAACTCAAGAAGGAGGGAGAACGAAGTTCTATCCACATCCAAGTCAATTCCAAGGGAGGAATCACACACCGATCATAAGTGTTTTCATTCCTTTACTTTGTATTCGATTCATGCTTAGATTTGTATTAACTAAACATTGTTTTACTGCAATTATGAACATGAGTGGCTAAACACCTTTTGGTGTTAACCTATTTATGAAATTGTTATGTTATTGATTTAGTTTTCCACGCATCTATTATCTATTATTTGTTTACTTTCATGGCGAGGCTTGGGACACTCTAGTTCCCGTAGTGATTAGCATTGGTTGGTCTCTAGATACTTGTGGAATTAACCCTAGGAAGCAAGTCGCTAGGGATGTGACTTGGTGATAGCAATATCACCAAACATGTGCAAATTAACCCTAGGATCACCTACCAATGCTAGACACTTAACGGAGTTAGAGGGGTGTAAGATCTGACCATCCACATTCGTTAGCCTTGTCCATGTTAGTAGAGGCACTTAATGACTCTTATGTCTTCGTACCGATGAACCCAAGGCTTTACAATAGCTTTGGATAGGACAAGGTATAAGATAGATCTAGGCGAATTTGACCATCTGACCCGAAATGAATATCGAATCCCCGAACGATATGATAGGATGCACCTATAGGAAAACTAAGCATGATCATAACAAGAGTAGTAATTAGGTTAGCACTACTTCCCTTTACTGATTTTCTTCTATTTACTTTATTGTCTTGTCATTACTTTTAATTAGTTGAATTAATCTTTCAACTCAAAACCCCTTTTAAACGTGACACAACTTAGATAATTTTCGCACCTTAGCTCTTGGGACGACCTCGGCTTTACCATTTGACTATACCACACACGATCGGATACATTGTCCGTTAGTGCGTATAAGGTAGACCTTAGGTAAACGAGACTTTATAAATATTAAAACCTGTTCAGTAAAACCTGCATCACTAAGTAGCAAAGATCCAACCACAACCTAAATAAATAAAACCAAACTAAGAAGAAAATCCCATGCATTCATTCATAATAAGAAACACCATACTTAAAGTATGAGTACAACAACTAGACAAGTTAGCAACTACAAGAAGCACATAACATTTTTAGTGACTTTGAGGTCCTAAGATTTGCTTTATGGTTCACAAAAAGGGTCCTTAGGTTTTTTTTCTTGATGACTAAACATAAATGTTTAGTTGCTTGGGCTATTTGTTGGTGGAGGAGGTGGTATGATTGGTCCTTAAGGTGGTGTCAAGAGATGTTCAAGATAAGAGAACATGAGACCCAAATTATCTCTAAAGTTGACTATGAGGTTGCGGTTGTGATGACAACAAGCACAACTAAGGCTATGTGCTTCCTAATAAACTTGTTAACCAACTTGCTTCCTAACCAACCTGCTTCTTAACCAATTAATTTTGGAATCATTTCATAATAAGCAAGTAAAAATCTGAATTTTAAGCATTTCTAATTATAAAATAGTCGCAAAAGCATTATATAATAAATATAGATATACATTATAAATGTGATTTTGTAGTTTGCACATTACTTATGTTTGTGTACATATCACCTCTCTTATTTTAATGTTATACATATGATCATAAACACATGATTCTATTACTTTAACCTTTTTTATCTTTAAAAGGGGACTTGTTTACATTTTCGGTTCTTAGAAACTGAAAATTAAAACTAAAAAAATAAAAATAAAAGAGAAAAAGAAATCGAACTTGTCATTGTCAGTAGCAATTCTTTGCAAAATCTCTCGTTATATAATGCTACTACACATTGTATTTGAATAATGTGAACATAGTCGGATTCTATTTACTAGCTGTCAGACTACAAAGTAAATGATGTGAAGAAAACTGTATCGATCGACATAGATAAAATCAACCAATAGTAAGTCTATGTAATTTCGAAGTTAAAAACAAACTCATGGTCAAAGGGTTGTGTAAGTAACAAATGTGAACTGAAGGTATATCGATTTTTGTACTCCGTACTTAAAAAGTTTAAACAAATAACAAAAACACCTGTCACCCATTTTACTAGGAGCGAGCTAGCTCACTTGAAGACTATATATATAATAAGAACTTCCATTCAATTCATTTCATCTTCACCATCACACTTCCGCATCAATCAATCTCACTCACACACCAAACTTGATTATTCTTCATTTACTCTAAAACATAGTTTCCTTTAATTATTAAGACTTTAGTCCGAAACAGTTGAAGAATCACATCGTCGTGCTATTTGTCTTTGTTTGCTCGAGAAATGGTGAAAAAAGAGTTAAAGATTCAAACAGATTCATCTCATCAAACATTGTCGTCGACGATTAACAAGAAGAAATACAAAGGAGTAAGAATGAGGAGTTGGGGTTCATATGTTTCAGAGATTCGAGCACCTAATCAAAAAACAAGAATATGGTTAGGATCTTATTCAACTCCTGAGGCTGCAGCTAGAGCCTATGACGCAGCTTTACTTTGCGTCAAAGGCCCTACTGCAAATCTCAACTTTTCCCCTAGCCAATATGATCATGACTATTCCAACACCATCATGTCACCTAAATCCATCCAAAAAATAGCTGCAGCCGCAGCAGCAAGCACGACAATCACTGCTCCCACATCACCGCCGTCTCCATCATATTCGTCATCAATATCATGCTCCTCACCCTCCCCCTCCCCACCACCACCACCTATTTCTCCAATAGAAGATGATGAAACATTATTTCATGCAAATGACCCTCTTGATGGTACCTTGATGTCATTGGTTGCACCATGGTACACCTTTGATTCACCATGCTACAATGATGGGATGCCCGATGCTTCGTTTTTCGAGTTTGATGATCATTTTTCATCCATAATCAACCAAGATGTTTATGATCAAGAAGAATGTGATGATATCTACCTTTGGAGCTTCTGCAGATAAATTTTTATTTCGTTAATGATTCTTTTAATGATCTTCCAATTGAAGAAACATTTATTTACTGACTTTTTTTTTTTACTGATTTTATTTAGTTACTACACAAATATTCAGATTTATTCATTATAAGTAAAGGGGTGTGGGGGAATAATATTTTTTTGACGATCCCATGTGAGTCTCTTGCAAGTATAATATATTGTATGTCAAATGTAATGTTCTTTGTCTCCTTGATTTGAATAAAAAGAAAGAGAACAATATTTTATTGGTTATAAACTTTTCCTTTACGTTCTAGAATGAATATATTACAGTATTTGTGTATATACCTTTCCTAGTAGGTTACGGGTGTCATGCAACGGTATATATAATTTTGTTATTCAATGTATGCATCCTAGAAGGTTAGGGGGCACAATTATTTAATTTGTGTTTGAGCTTTAAGATTGTTATAGATAAATCAAAGGGAAATTGTTTTGCTTCAATTTGAATTGAAACTAGATGTGCACCGGCCGCCGCGTTGCGGTAGGGCGTCGGTTCTTTGGCATCTATAGTTGCCGCTTGTGCTGGTGTTCCTGGTATGTTAAAATTTTTTGGGTATCAACTTGCATCCATACTTTTCATGGCCTCGTTTACGATCACAAATACATAACAGATAGTCTTGAATCATACCACATTGATTCGGTACACGATGTTATATGGAATAACAAATACTATGTCCTATTTCAATGTTTGAATACTTAAATATGGATTAACATAGCATCACTGTTACCTAAATGCGCACCAAAGAAAAACACCAATACCAGGTTTAGTTGAAGCGTCAGTTTCAGCCGCGCAAATCATTGTAGTCTTTCTCTAGCTGTCTAGCCTTCCAACGTTCACGCCTATTTTGAAACCATGCTGCAAACAAATCTAATTGAGTACATGGTAGTGAGTAAATGTGAGTGAAACATATTATCCGTAACATGTTAGAATTCAGTACACATATTACCTTGGGTGGTTAGCCGTGCGCGTCTTGTATTCTGACTAACCCTATTAGCTTGTGTATCATTGTGGGTCGATACCTGTACCCTGCAGATGGAGTGATATAAAGACCGGGAAAAAAGGGCTTTCCTCAAGTTATCCGCTTGCTTTCCAACTTCACATACAACCATGGAATGAGCAACCTCTTCACGTTTAACATTTTGCTTTGGAGCCTTCAATTCTTGTATTTTTAAACTAAGACAAACAAGCTTCTTGTATTTTTTAAACTAAGGCAAACTTGTTTGTCATTCTTTTTTGACGATTTATCCATGACTTCAGCAGGAGCAACTTAATAGCTTTCGAGTATTCAGCACAATCACTGCAAGACCAGCTGGATTGTGACTTGCTTTCAACATAAGCCTACCATTTGCTTTAGATCCTTGAAATATTTAGGGTATTATGATTAATGTTTGAATATAAAGTTATATGAGTTACCAATATTCAAAAGTAAACACTTAGAAGTTCTAAACGAAAAATATGAGTAAACATCATATATGAGAAGGATTCAACTATTCAAAATCTAAAGTTAAGAATAAAAAACCTGCAAATTCCACTTTTAGCTGTAAAACTTTTTGAGCCGTTTGAGAGAAAGGGCTATACTAATTAAGAGTGAGCAAACGGACCGGATGGACCGGACCGAACCGGACCGACCACATTCGGTTTGGTCTCGGTCTAGGGTTTTTCATAATTTCGGTCTCGGTTCGGTTCGGTCCGGCTTAAAAATCGAACATTTAGCCTATTTGGACCGAAACCGGACCGAACCGGACCGACCACATTTGGTCCGGTCTCGGTCTAAGTTTTTTGCCGAATTTGGTCTCGGTCCGGTCCGGTTTTTCTCGGTCCGATCCGGTTTTGGACCGATGAGCAGCCCTAATACTAATCGACCCATTCATAAGTGAACGGGTTAACAATTGTCAAAAGCATTTGCTCCCCATTTTAAGAAAGTGTACTGTTCTTTATTCCGCTCTAGCTCTATTTCCATATTGGCTTGTAAAGCATTTTCTGATCTTGATACATCAACCTGGACTGAATGATCAATTAGAAGGTCCACCGGAACCTGTATATGCGACAAAACCACGTATTCATCCGTGCTCAAAAAGACAACCTTAAATGTAAACTAAAGAGTAACCTAGTTTTATTTCCAAACATAGCGTCTTAATGGTGTTGATATACATACCAATGGATTTATTTTATTAAGATCACCTCCAAGTTTGTCCAAAGCATATAACATATATCGTACCCGTGAATGTAATTAAAAATTTGTCATATCATTGCATGACTAAAACATAGCTCAATGTCTCAATGGTCACATCGTAATGGTAAACATACCTGAAGAAGGACATATACTAACCATAACATTCATACTTAAGGTATTGTGTTCAATAGACCTTTTCCGTTTTCCTTCTTTCCTAGAAGAAAACTACAACATCAGACACCAAAAAGATAGGAAAAAAACCCCAACTATAAATTTCTAGCATAAAAATTTAAACTTTACAAAAGAGGAATTTGCAAGAACATAAAGTCATAAAAGGTTACCTTGTCAAATATAGGTAAATTCTTAAAAATATACTTGTTAAAAAATCATGACTTTGTTGTTTCAAACTCATCACGAATAGTTCTAAAATTTGCACTTGCACTGATCGTTGGTGGTCAGATTTTCCATGTGTTGTGGTATGAACTAAAGTTTCCGATTCTATTCTGCTAAAGAAAAATTAAGGACAAGCTCAAGTGCTATAAACTTTAATGCATTTCTACAACACCAAACATTTCAACTATTAAAATTGTGGACTAAATATGATTTATATACCAAAAAAACAATGAAAGATGAATACCTTCACCACAAGGGGACTTTCTGGTTGTGATATTAAGAACCTTAGTTGGCATTGTAACTGGTCCCTTGACCCTCAAGTTCTTGTCCTTGGATCCACGGACCAAATCAACACACACTGTCATAAAATGAACAAATAAAAATAATAATTATAACTCAATCATAGAAAGACGTAAGTAACAGCAGAAGTATGTCGTAGAGACTACCTAAATGACTGATCAAAATACAATTACATAGAATGAGTCGAGGTGTAAAAAATAGTGACCTTTCTCGAGATTCTTAACGTTCTTGGAGGAAAGGGTAATCCTGATCTTGTAACTCTGTTCTTGGGGCTCTTGTAGCCCTGCCTTCGTTGGTTTCATCGCAACATATGTTGCCATCTTCTAGCTTCTGTTCAACTTAAACCACTATTTAATTGAACCTCTCCAGCATCGCACCGAGTGAGATGGTATGATGATGGATGGCATGGCTGCTCAAAGTAACTAAAAACCCTAGCTTTTCTTAATTCCGTCGGGAGCGCCATCCTCCATTTCACCGTCACTAACAAACCCTGGGCCAATGTAGAAGACTGAAGATAGTTCTGGAATCTCGTGGCTGATTTGTTATCATAAGGAAAAGGCAAAAAAAAAATTTGGGTTGGGCCAGAAAATACGGGTTGGGTTAACTTTGTTGGCATACTGTAGATACAATGTATAAAGAAGCGACATGACGTCGTTTCTTTCCGTGTATTATATATATATATATATATATATATATATATATATATATATATATATATATATATATATATATATATATATATATATATATATATATATATATATATGTTAATGTGTTGTCTTAAAAGGGTTACCCCGGTAAAGATATATTAAATCACCAAAACTATTAAGCACAAAAGGAATGGGGTTGAAGTACCACATCAACCTCAAGCAAAAGCTTGATAAAACACCTACCAAATGTGTTTATGACATGTCATAAACACTTGCAATTCTACCTATATACTAATCAAATCACTCATAACTAGGAGTAGACAATGAAAACAACTCCTTGGCAAAACCTTCAAGGCCAACCAACACGCCAACTAGCAGAACATACCAAGACGCCCACACGAACACGAACACATAGTAATCATGGGAATCTTCATATATCACAAACTATTAGAGTGCTCATAAACCACAAGAGATGTAAGCTTGAGATCATTTCACGAACGCGAAAATTATCCTTCTTGAAACGAAGAGATACAATCTTGAGACGTACATTGGTAATAATAGTCTCATAAATAAGAATAACCGACTTGGAATTGCTTTTAAACGCCCTTGCATTGCTTTCTTTCCAAATATAATAACATGTTGCAGCTAAGAGAATACGGGAGATCACGCTCCTAGCTAAACGACTCTTTGAACTTGGAGTTAAGAACGTAACCGCATCAACAAGATTAGGGAGAACCAAATCCATTCCAGATAGAGTGCGCACTAAAGCCCAAACCTGCATAGAGAAAGAACACTCATAGAACAAAAGGGGGTGAGAATCACGCACAAGCTCACAAAGCGGACAAAGAAGCAAGTTTAAGTTAGTTCCCGGACTAACATCCCATTGCTTCAACCGATATTGCGTCTTCAGTTTCTCATTCATAATGAGCCACATGTTAAGGCCTTGAGCATCACGCCAAAGTAACTCATCCGGTTATAATTTTTACTTTTTTTGTACACATTTCTTGAATTCCTAAATCCACCACATTAACCTTTATAAAAACGAATAGATATACTCTTCGAAAATAGGTTAAAAGGATGCCCGCCACATTAACCTTTATAAAAACGAATAGATAGACTCTCCGAAAATAGATTGTTAGGTCACCATTTGTGTAAACACAAGTAATAGAATGATAGAAATGAGATGAAGATAAGAGATGGTTGATTATGAGAATGAGAGAAAAGTAAAAGCAAGAGTTTCCTCAAGATATTCAAATAACCAACAAGTTTACATGAGACCTAAGCATACTATATATAGGGGAGGAGTAGGGCAACACTCCTACCTCCCTCATTCATCTAAATCGAATGGGCTTTGAGGCCCATGGACTTGTTACCTTAAGTCAAGTAAACTTAGCCTATTACATAAATGTAAGTAAATAATAACTAAGCAATCTAATGTTATTACAAATGACCGAGACTTGAAAAAATATTAAAACTACGTTCCCAACAATCTCCCCCTAAGGGTCGGTCATCGCGGTTGCTTGACGTCTTCGTCTTGTCTTTATCTTTGACATTCACTACTTTAGACGTCTTCAAAAAATCATAAGAAAGAAATCATTCATCGTTCTTTGTTCTTTGTTGATGTGATAGTGATCATCTCATGAAGTTATCTGCCATTCGTCACTTCTGCGTCTGTGGTGGTCGTCTGCCATTCCAGCATGCTCATAGATCTTTGGATTTTGACATTCACATGTACGTAGTTCCCTTTCATTCACTTAGATCTTTAGTCTTTGTAGATTCTTCTTTTTGGCGTAGAATATCTCTTTGAACTTTGTATTGCTTTGATCTTTGAGGGATCTTTTAATGACTTTAAGATGTATGTATGTGCATGTGGAATCCGTCGCCATGGAGGTGATATATAGCTACAGGTAAATAGTTAGCAATAAATCAACCGGTACTTACAGATAAGGAATTAGAGATCGTCAACAACATATTGTGAAGAATCCTTCTAACCCTTATCAAGGCCGTTCCCATGTCAGATACTCCCAAGGGAGCTTACAAGACCTACTTAGTAGCTCAATGACTGGGTGAGTCGCTAGGGATCACTCCACGACTGTAGACCATTTTGGAACCACCGCGAACACTAAGCATAACCCACAAGGAGCTACCGAAGTGACCTGCTGTCAGGGCTGTTTGATGTTGACCCTGGCAGGATTTCCGTTCAATCATTGAGAAATACTTATGTAAATTCTCTCATAAACGTTCTTGGCAGATTGCTAAGATCTGCGAAGGACTCGATAATTTACAGCTGATTTCCATTGATGTAGAACACCAGTTGTAGAAATTCTAAGTGTTCCTAAGAGATCTTTGATGTATCTCACGGCTCTAGACTCAATAAGTGTACACTTAGGTTTCTTATGCGGAGACTAGGGAGGGGCACTACTACAAAAAATCTCATGGAAACTGGTCAAAATAGCTCATGAAGAGTGGTTTTCGAACCACTCTCTGAAGGGGGGTATCTCCATGATCGAAACATATAGAAACCGGTTTGTCAACCTATCTCTATTAGAAGCATTGAAACTGGTTTTCTCCTTAAAATTGGTCTCCATTATAGAGTAAACAAACATATTTTTATTAGACATTGACACTGGTTCTCTCACAACTTGTCTTTTAGACGCATCCAACATATCTTTATACTCCCTACGTCCCTTATTATATATGTAAATGCAGCAAATAAATATAAAGTGATTAAAATACAGTACAAATGTCGAAATCAACAAAGTAAATAAAGATAATAAACATAAATCCTAGACAAAATCCAAATTAAAACACTAGAATTCAACAAACTATAAAGAAAACACTAGAATTCAACATAATTGAACATCATTATCTGAGATTTATCGCGCCACAATGTAAACCATGCACCAATAATGGCATAACTCTTTGTTCTCTAACGGATGCTCGTCACTCCAAGGTACCTATACGTTAATTAATGAAATAAAAATATCAACAATCTAAAAAACAAAAAGTTCTAGAAAGGATGAAGCTATTGTACGTCTAGTAAGTTATTCAAGAAGAAAATTGTAGATAATACTCTAATGATTTGGATAACTTCAAGTGTCCAATCAGTCATTTTTCTAGGGGGTGCTCGACAATATACTTTGAAAATGATTATCTTATAGAAATAATCAAATAACCGTTTTTGACAAAAAATTAAAAAAAAAAAAAAAAAAAAAAAAACAAAAACTGCAACTGACTTTTGTTTAAAGTAATTACAATGAAATAAGTTGAGGTATTTACATATGAAGTTACTAAATAGTCAGTTAACTTTTTCGCAACTTGCTACTCCTAAACTAAAGGGATTGTTTTAAAAAGTGCTTATAGCATTTAAATACAACAGTTAAGCTATTATGAGGGTATGTAAGATTTGATTAACCAACCTTTATCTGGTTTACTTATAAACATGCCTAATTATCCGAAACTAGTTATTTTTGACACCTATACAAAAATTCATAAGCCAAATTCTAATAATACAACAAATAAGGTTTTCAGTGCAAGAAACAAATTGCAAAGTTATTTAACAAGCACTTACTATGTTCGGGAAATTGTCGTTTTGATACTTTAGCATACAGTCATGCATCCATTTCATCACATAAAATCCACACTACCAATCAAGCGGCTGGCGACTCACAACAGAGAATTCCCACCTCAGACTACCAATGACACTAAAAAGGAAATAACCAATAGTGTGAGTTAAAATTTATAGAAACAAATGTTAATTCTAAAACAATTTAAGATAATTCTTACGACTCCACAAGTCCAGTGAGCCTATAATTTTCCTCATTCTTGCTTGAACCCTTAGAAGAATTCAAAATAAATGCCATTCCATGTCTGGGGCAAATTATGAAGAGCACATAGTGAACTAGTACCAAACGTTCTCCCCTATACTTTCCCACCGCTACACTCGTGCCATAAATCCAACTCTCCAAATAGTTTACGGGACTTATCTGGCCCATGCTTCATAAATAAGTTGTAAGTGAGTATCATCGAAATGAACTTGAAAACTAACAGGTGCCCCGTTGCTTTTTCCCTTAAAAATAAATAAATAAATATAACCCATAAGCACCATGTAAGTGATATAGGTTACATGTTTACCTTGTTTAGCTTATGTTGAGTCATGGTAGCTGAACCACATGTATGCTTCCCTACTGATCCATCTACTGTTGTGTTCCTATAAGCTTATCAAGTTGAGCTTGTGGTTTAAATAAAGTCATACGCTAAACTTGATACGCTCGTAAGCCGAAAACAGCAGACTTATGAGATTTTCAAACTTAACATAAGTTTATAAGCCCACTAAATAAGCGAAGACAAACCTCCCCTTGCTAGTTGGTACTTACTCAGAAAGATTAGAATGAAGTTTCAGCCATGATAAAAGCCATTCTGGTGCCTGAAAAATGTTGATAATCCTATGAATTTGCAGAAACAATAATTTAGGTAGGATACACACAACAAGGGAGACCTTTAGTTATAAAGATCAAGTTGCACATACCGTTAGCAACGAATGAAGAGCATGTCCAAATTCATGAAAAAGGTTATCTACATCAGAATGGTTAAGCCTCACAGCTGTTAAATTGTGTGACTTTGGAAATTACAAACAATGGCTATGAGGTGTTATCGGGTCTTGTCGGGTTGAGTCGGGTTTTGCTTTTTAAAAATTCACCCGCAACCCGACCCGATAAGGAATCGAGTTTTTGGGTTCGGTCGGGTGATTCAGGTTATCGGGTACAAAGTAATAATTTTTCTTGAACAGCAAGACCTGCAAAACATAGCGCATGATTATGTGTTGTAAAGTAGTTTGAAGTTTCAAGATTTAGCACATCACTCTTTTTCAGGAGTGCTTATGCTTCGATAATGTTAACATGTACCTTAAATCCAAGTTGAGTTATTAGTAACTGAGACAATTTCATTTTCAGCTAGTATAGTTAGTGTGCTGTTGTTGGTAAAAATAGAAGTCAATTGGGGAAGTTAGTAAAAAGAATGTTCATACATGAAATCAGGTAAAGAGTCCATTTTGCTCCTAAATTTTCTGTATTGGAGCAATAAAATCTTTCAGGACTTCAGTTTGTTCTATTCATTTTATTTCCGATTTTAAGAGAACTCATCCCGGAACAAATACTGAAAAAATGCTTCCATTCAGGTGTAGAATAGTACCTCACTGAAAGGTTCATGTATGTCGTCTCGCTCAACACGGCTCTCCTAAAACAACGAGAGGAGAGTTAGGGGTGGTAGTGATCATCACCGTAATTAAGTGCTTATGTTGAAACAAAATAATAAATACAAAAAGTGTGAAAAAGGGCACAAGAGAACTTACAAAGTTTGGAAATATAACCATATCAACATATTTAGGCACATCTAATAAAAGCTCTCCGAAAGAGTATTCTCAAGTGCCTGCTGGATAAATTAACTCATCCGTGTCCAGATGAAAAATCCAGTCCATACGAGCTTCTTTGAAATTAACAGATAAGGTCAAGAACTTCATAGCCTAGGACGTACAGAATAATTAACAGGACAACCGGTGAGTTTTTTCATGACAATGACATCATAAAACATAATGAGCGGTAGAAACATAACTGAAAATTCAAAGCAAGAGAAACTCTAGAAGAGGCCACTTTGACCAATTTATGGGCATATGGGTCGATTCAGATTTTCGTTATACCTTTTCTTCAATGAATCAAATAGGCAACGTCAAAAAATTTATCAAACATGGAAACGGGTTGAGCCGCGAAAGTTACCTAAAAGTATTCAAAATGATTAAACCCTCCAAATTCGTAAAAGGGATAAAAATAAGATGTCATTAGTTCTTATAATAGTACTTAAAACACTAATAATTTATATGTAGCTCTCTTCCTTTCTTTAACATGGTTGTTTTATGGTATAAAAAGGTAATTTTTAGTTAAAATACAAGGCAAAATTGAACTAGAACTACATTTCACTCGTTAACAGCAAACCATATTCCAAATCAAACCATTTATAAAAAAAGGGGTTAAAAAATGCCACCTCTATGATATTGAATAAACCATTAAGCATTCATATTATCAACCTTCAGACCCTCAATACATTGAGATAAAGGAAAATATGATGCGACAAAATGAATAAGGATATTATGAAAAATTATTTAATATCTAGGCAAGGGAAATGGTAGCACAAATAGATCATAACGACATGAAACTAAGTAACAAATAATACACAAAAGTAAACATACTGAGAAGTCCAAGTTATAGGCAGATGATTTCATTGACCTTGTAAAGAATGCTTCGTCCCATGGTTCTAATTGTAGATCTTGTGGAGCATAGATCGAGTATATAACTAAAAAAATCGACATGTAATGAGCAATAATTATTATAGAAATGATGTTACATGTTTATAGATTCGGGTATACATAAACCCTAAAATCAAAAATCAAAAAAATAAACAAATTCACCCATGAACACCTTAAATTGGTGATGGTGGCTGGTGAAGATGGGCAACTACACCATGGTTTGCATGCTTGTGATAGATATTATTTTGATTTTTTGGGAAAAGGATATGTGTGACTGAATAAGGGAAGGTTGGAGGAAATAAAAAATGGAGAGAGCTAAAAATGAGATTTTGATTTTGGGGAATATTGGGGAGGGATGTGATAGAAAAATTTTAGGGGGAAGATAATTTCTAAATTTTTAGGGAAGTGATTGTTTTTCTGCTCTAAGAGCAATAGGTATCGTAACATGGTAACATCAAAAAAGTGTCGCTATCTCATCGTCACATCACTTCAATACCAAAATATTTAACCCAAGAAAATAAAAAATAAAAAGTAATATATATATATATATATATATATATATATATATATATATATATATATATATATATATATATATCTCCCCTTATCATAACTGTGGAGTTTGTTAGACTCCTTGGACCGTTTTGAGCATCTAGGGTTAACAATAACAATGATAATAACATGCAGCGGAATAAGAATAAATCAAAGTTATTGACACAAAGTTTTTCACCATCATCACCTCCAATTACTATTTGATCAGAATAATAACGTGTTACCAATTGTAACAAGGATCTAAGACATCTCAGACCTTAGAGGTATCGAACACAAACAAACTAGTTCTAGGCATTTACAAGACATATGCCCTAGAACACACACACACACTTTTCTAGTCGACTACATTGTGGAAGACATAATTAAACATACGACCTGTATCCTCTTTATATATTAGAGGATTAGGTTTACAAAGAATATTTCTAAATAATAAAAAGATCCGTAGTAATCTTTTTCTTGCATTTGAAGTTTCATCCTTTGTCACATTAAGTCCCTCTTGTTTTCATTCTTTTATTTATTTTGTCACATCAAATTAAGAATCCCAACAATCTTCCCCTATTTGATGATGACAAAACAAACAAAGTCGTGTACGAACTTCCCTAGATGAAGTAGAGAAGTTGAGATATAAACATCTCCCTGAATGAAACAAGTATTGTCTTCCCCTTAATCCATGCCATGCCACTCCAAAATTTCTTCCCCTTTTTGTTATCAGCAAATAGGGAACGTGTATAATCTTCCCCTTGAGTGGTGCATGTAGATGGTTAAACATTTAATAAATAAGCTTCCCCTGAAACCAATATGTTTACCATCTTCTTGAATCTTCAATTCTGTAGGCCCTTATGTAATGATCACTGATGAAGAAAACTGAGTATAACGAATTTGATGTAATACGATCTTATATAGGATGCTTCCAAACACTTCAACTCTTTTGAATAACAAGGTTTTATCAATCTTACCCCTGCTGAACCCAGACTCTAGCAAGTAGGTTGACAAGGTGTCATACCAAGCTCTAGGAGCTTGATGTAGACCATACATTGCTTTATTAACCTTGTAGACTTTGTCAGGATGATCAGGGTCTTCAAATCCTGGTGGTTGAGACACATAAACTTCCTCAGTAATGGTACCATACAGAAAAGCACTTTTCACATCCATTTGATACACTACAAAGTCTTTGTATGAAGCATAAGCCAAGAATATTCTAATAGCCTCTATTCTTGCCACTGGTGCAAATACTTCATCATAATCAAGCCCTTCTTGTTGTGTGTATCCCTGTGCTACTAACCTTGCCTTATTTCTTATGACAATTCCTCTCTCATCTCTTTTGCATCTGAAAACCCATTTTGTGCCAATCACTCTTTTACCATTTGGCAGTTCAACCAAAGTCCACACTTCTTGCAGCTTGAATTGTAAAAGCTCATCTTGCATTGCTTCTACCCAACTTGCTTCTTGTAAGGCTTTGTAAGTGTTTTTGGGTTCAATTTGAGAGAGAAAACATGCAAACAGGCAATTTTGAAGATCTTTATGACTATTTCGTTGATGCAGAGATCTGGCAAAGAAACTTTGATGTTGAAGATCTTTCAAGGCTTTAGTCATCTGCCTAGTTTGAATGGATGATTGTGGATCACTTAAGATTTGATCTTTGGGATGATCCTTGTGTATTCTTGTGGTGGTTGTAGGACTAACAGGAATATGGAGTTCCAAGTTAGTATAATCAGCAGCAGCTCCAAATAACTGACCATCAAGAGCATCATTGTCTGTGTCATAATAGATATTTTCCAGATCAGGCATATTTGGATCATCAGGATAGATAGTATCATCAATAGATCTACCCTGAGTGTCCAGATTAGGAGACAAGAAAGTAGCAGTAGAGTTAGTAGGCTTTGCAGCAGTGTGTGTTGGAGCAGTAGTTGCATCTTTTGGCTTAGCAGTAGAGTCTTCTGATCTTATTTGAGAAATATCACCAACTACTTTGAGAGCTTCATTTACTTCTTTTTCTGCTGCAACAGGTATTTCAATACCTTCTTCAGTTTCCATAGGTTTTTCTTGAGAAACAACATCATCTGAAGGGCTTTGTTCTTTCTGAAAGGGTAAAAGAGTTGGACCAATCTTCAATTTCTCAATCACAACAAACTCTTCCTGTGGTTTATCAACATTGGCAATTACAGGAACATAATTCATTGTTTTGGCAAGAATATCAACATCAAATAGCCATTCTGGTCCTTTCCCTACAGAATTAAATGTGTTCTCACTAAACTTGATATGCAGATTCTCCTCTACATGTTTGGTTCTCTTATTATAAACCCTGAAGGCTTTACTATTTACAGAGTAACCAACCAAATTACCTTCATCAGCTTTTTCATCAAACTTGCCTAGCTGATCCTTTGTATTTAAAATGGTAACAGGACATCCAAATGGTTTGAGAAAATCAATCATTGGCTTCTTTCCATGAAATAGCTCATATGGAGTCTTGTTATGAGGCTTGACTACCTTACTTCTGTTCTGCACAAAGCATGCAGTGTTCACAGCTTCAGCCCAAAAAGGTACAGGTAGTTTTGAATCAGATAACATAGTTCTTGCAGCCTCAATAAGTGTCCTGTTTCTTCTTTCAGCTACACCATTCTGTTGTGGAGTTCTTGCTACACTGTACTGTCTAAGTATTCCTTTTCCCACACAGAATTGATTCATCTCACTATTCTTGAACTCAGTACCATTGTCACATCTGATGATCTTCACCTTGTGATTGTGCAGGTTTTCAACTCTTGTTATGAAAGCTTTGAGTATTCCTGGAGTTTCATCTTTGGTGGCTAGAAAGAACACCCAAGTAAACCTGCTAAAGTCATCAGTGACAACAAGACAATATGACTTCTTATTCAAACTTTTTACAAATACAGGCCCAAATAGATCCATGTGTAGCAAGTGTAATGGCTCAGTATTTGTGTTTACTGTCTTGGACTTGAAAGAAACTCTGTGTTGTTTACCCTTTTGACATGCAACACAAGTTTCACTGTTCTCAAAAGTCTTTGTAGGCATGCCTCTCACAAGATTGCCTTTCACCAATTTGTTCATAGTCTTGTAGTTCAGATGTCCCAGTCTTCTATGCCATAATTTGGACTCATCAATAGTTGCCTTTGCAATTAGACAAGTCAAAGCCCTCTTAGGAATAATATTCTTAATATGGTCACTGTATATATTTTCCTTTCTAGGGACCTTCAGTAACACAGATTTGTCATCTGGTAATTGAAAATCAGGAGAAAGAATCATACACTCAGTGTCTGTAAAAAGAACAAAATTCTTTTTGTCACACATTTGTGAGACACTAAAAAGGTTAAACTTAAGTCCTTTCACAAGAAACACCCTCTCAAAGTCCAAATTACCAGTCCTTAGAGTTCCAATACCAACAATCTTTCCACCTTTTGGATCATTCCCAAAAGCTACATAACCACCATCAAAAACCTCAAGATCTTCAAGTTGAGATTCATCCCCAGTCATGTGTCCAGAGCATCCACTGTCAACAATAACCATATCCTTAAGCTCATCCAGTAGATTGACCTGCACATGAAAAATAGAGAAATCAGTTTCTCTTGATGACCCAAGCCATTACTGACTTGGATCTGCCCTGTGCATCAGTATAATCAAATTTCTTCAAATCACTTGATGCACTACTATTCTTGGAAACAGAGTTTGAAACATTTGTTTTTGGTTTCCAAGTCCAGCAAGCTGAGGCCTTAACAGCATAATAGTGATTACCAACAACTGTATTTGGAAGATGTTTTGGCTTAGAAGTAGAAAATTTTGAACTAGCAGCAGATTGCTTACTAGCAGTAGAGCCATTTGAAGAACTAGTTGTTGATTTGAAAACACCATTTGATTTAGCAGCATAAATAGATCTAGTAGCACCAGATCTCAACAAAACAACTCTTGGAACCATGTTTCTATTAGGATGTGGGTGAGTTTGTTTAGTTACATATTTGTGATTCACCCTAGTGTATTGATTCCAAACAGGCTTTTGGTGTTCAGGACATCTAACAATCAAGTGGTCAAAGCTACCACACTTATAACAAGCCTTCTTTTGTAATTGAAACTGTTCACCTAATCTTTTTGAAACTAGGTTATTAAAGTTTCTTTGGTTACCCCTAGGCTTATTATTGAACCTTTTCATCTGTTCTCTAGGTACCTCATTGTACTCTACCAGTTTTCTAGAGAAGTTATTTCCTAACACAGGTTTAACAAACTTTACCTGTTCAACCTTAGGCTTAACCTGAGTAGGAATTTCTTCCTTTTTAAAACTTTGTTTTGGTTTAACCTGTTCCTCTTCACTATCACTATCACTATACCATTCCTCAATAATTGGAGCTTCAGGAAATTTTCTATCCTCAACCTTAGGTGTTTCAATTTTACTTGTGCTACATTCACCTACAGGTTTTTCAATATTTAGCTCACTAATGAAGGATAGTTCTTTTCCTGGTGGAGCAAAAGCACTTTTGGCTGGAGGAGCCACTTCATTATATCCAATTCCACTGCCTTTTCTCATCAAGGTGCTCTCTATAGACTTATTAACCATATCAGAAGCAAATTGTTGTTTTTGTACTCTTACTACATGTTTTTTTTTTTCAGCAAGAGCTTCCTCTTTTTCTTTTTCTGCTTCTACCAACTTATTTTTAAGAACTTCTACTTCACTGTTTTTCTTAAAAATTTCTATATCTCTTAGATTAAGTTGATCTACATATTCTTTTTCACACTCTTTGAGATATTCTAACCTCCTCTCAACATTTTGAATACCTACTTTGTAACCTAAGTTATCAAGTTTTAGGTGTTCAACTTCTCTATTTAAACTCTCATTCCTAGCCTTAAGAACTTCAATAGTGTCAGAACAAGATTTAAAAGAACAACCAGATGATTCAGAGTCATTAGATACCTCAGAGTCAGATCCTGATGATGAACCATATGCCATAAGTGCAAAGTTATGCACTTTGGGTTGAACAGCAGCAACCAAAGAGAAATTTGGTTCTTCTTCAGCCATATCACTCCAGTCATATTCTCCCAGCCCATCACATGCTACCATTGCAGACTTTGATTCTTCAGTCTTCTTTGGAACTTCAACATTCTTCTTTGGAGATCTACACTCTCTAGCAAAGT
Source organism: Artemisia argyi (assembly GCA_030686995.1). Classification (NCBI taxonomy): domain Eukaryota; kingdom Viridiplantae; phylum Streptophyta; class Magnoliopsida; order Asterales; family Asteraceae; genus Artemisia; species Artemisia argyi. The sequence continues at coordinate 114,324,449 of CM060695.1, forward strand.
GTCCCTTTCTGTTGCAATTGTAGCATTCAATCTTAGACTTGTCAAACCCTGGACTTTCCTTAGCCTTGTATTTAACTTCTCTTCCAGTCTTTTTCCAGAACTTTCTTGCCCTTAAAGTCAACATTGCCATTTGCCATTTGAGATCAATTTCTTCAAGATCATCTGGATCAATATGATCCAAATCTTGATTTATGACATGTGATCTTATGGTAGTAGTAAGCTCAGCCAAGAATGCACATAAAGCAACATCACTGGTAGAAATCTTGTCATTTGAACTAGCAGCAGATCCAGATCCATCAGCAGTAGATACTCCATAAGCAGTAGAGTGAGTATCTTGTGTCTCTTTGGATTTTGAAGACACAAAAGCAAGATTTTGTGTACTAGAATTGGGGAAAAGATCTCGCCGGTTTTAAAGATGGATAGTATTGATTATGATTGTGGCGTTTTTGAAAGAGATTAGGGTTTGATTGCATAATTTGGGGAAAAGATCTCGCCGGTTTTATAGGGATTACGGAGTGATATGTGCATTAATTGTTATGTATAGTTGACCAAGGTCTATAGTCAACTCTGCTGCTGGCTCCAGTTCACTCTGCTGCTAGTTCTATCACTCTGCTGCTAGTTGTGAATGATACGGTTCTGCTGCTATGGTTGTAAGTAAGAGGGTGTTATGTGTAACTTTCATCCATCCGTTTAAAACCTAATTGATTTTCATAATTGGTTTTTATATGTTCTCAATTGAAGTTATCACAAACCCTTACACCTAATCATTCGAATAATCACAAATCCCCAAATTCTCTAAAACCTAATTCATGGAGCTTACACGTACCTGGGTTGAGCAACACAACAGTGTGGTTGTTTTGAATGAAGAATTAGTTCCTGAAGGTTTCACAGACATGGTAAAATTTTTGAATGCTACTTCTCTTAGGTATGCACTCACTGTGAACCCTACTATATATGTTTCCTACATTAAACAGTTTTGGTTTACTGCCAAAATCAAAACTATGAATGGGGAAAAACATGTCAGTGCTTTTGTAGATGGGCAAAAGGTTCGTGTAACTGAATCATCAATAAGGGAATTTCTTCTCTTAGATGATGAGACAGAGACCACGTGTCTTGCAAATGATGCTATTTTTGCTGGTTTAAAAGAATTGGGATATGAGGGGAAACATAACAATTTAAAATTTCAAAAAGCTCTTCTCTGTCCTCAATACAAGTTTTTGGTACATCTATTCCTTCATTGTTTAAGTCCTAAAACATCTGGGTGGCATGAGTTCAGTACTACCATTGCTTCTGCAATGATATGTCTGTGCAAAGGTCAACCATTTAATTTTTCAAAAATGATATTGGCTGGGTTGTTTAAAGGTGTTGAAGATGGTTCTTATTTGTTATATCCAAGATTTCTTCAAATCTTTATTGAAAAACAAATTTCCAAAACAAGAACCCATGTTTCTGAATATGATGCTCCAAAATTGGCTTCAAGGACTTTTACCTTTTTGATTAAGCATGGCAAAGGTTTTTCTGGTGCACATACAAATCTTACATCTTTCATGGAACAAATTGTGCACAACAACCAGGGTGAAGGATCAGGAAATCCAACTGATTCCCATCACACACCCAATGTTACTACATCTGATACACAACCTACAAAACAATATACACGTAGGAAAACCAAAAAGAACACTAATCTACCTCAGGATAGTGTTAGTATGGCTGTACCAGATGAGGCTGTCCTAGGTGATGGAGAGGACATGTTGGTAAGGGCTGTCACTACTGCTTCTAGCTTAGCAGCAGAGCAGGATAGTGATAACATCATTAAGACCCAAACCAAGGCAACATCTAGAGAAAAGGATTCTTATGAGTCTGCTTCTCAGGATGGTAACCCTAGTCAAATGGAAAATATAGGGGGCTCAGATGATCAAACTAGGTTTGATACTGAGTTTTGGTCCCCAGATTCACCTCTCGGACCAGGTAACACAGGTCGAAGTGATGAGGACAGGCCAGTGACTCATGAATTGACGGATCCACTTGTACATGATGACAATGTCAGTGATTCACCTCTCGGACCAGGTAATACAGGTCGAAGTGATGAGACTACAATGCAACTTATACAAGAATTGACGGCTACTTGTACCGCTTTGGGGTTGAAATGTGAGTCTTTGGAAGATAAGGTTCTTAATCTATCTGATGTTGTTGCTGGTCAAGCCAAGGTCATCATCAAAATGCGAAATCAGATTAAGAGCTTCAAGAAATCAAGATCTTCAACCTCCTTGAAAAGATTGAAGAAAGTGGGGACAAATCAGGTTGTAAGTTCTTCTGAACCATCTACTCATTTGGAAGAGGATGCTTCCAAACAGGGGAGGAAAGAGATTGTCATGGATTCAGGGGAGGTAAATCTTGAAAAAGTTGATAATGTTCAAGATATGGATGCTGGAATAGTTTCAGGGGAGGTTCCAGTGATTGATGAAGACTTTGTAGTTGCTGATAAGTCTGGGAATGAAGTTGTTATGGAAAAGGTGGTTGCTGTACAAGAAAAGGTGGTAGATACTCTTAAAACTTTGGAGTCTGAGCAACTAGTGAAGGCAACAGGGTTGATGGGTAATGTGTTAAAGACTTTGGAAGATTCAGTGGAAAATGCTGCTGCTGACTCTACTGCTATTCATAATTCTGCTGCTAAGACTTTTGATGGTTCTGCTGCTAGTGGAATAGTGAATACTGCTGAAGTACAAGACTCTGCTGCTGGATCTATGGATAATGCTGCTGCAGAGGCAATGGTTTTGCTAAGTAAGAAGACTACTGCTGACTCACATACACCTCAGTTACCAACTCAATCATCATCACAACCTATCACAACAACTAACATAACTTCAGCAACAAGAAAACCTCAAAAAGGAATAACAATAAGAGAACCTGCTGCTACTCAAAAGAAGACAATCACATCATCTTCTACAGATAAGGGTAAAGGCAAGCAAGTTGATGTTCAGAGGTGGATGTATAAAGGGATTGATTTTACTGATGTACCTTTTGATTCTTGGCCTAAGCCATTGCAAGTTGAGCATGATGAAGCTGCTGCTATTAAAGCACAAGAGGTGTTTAATTTGGAAGATCAGCAGCTGGCTGAGAAAGAGGCTGAAGGTTTAAGGATGTATGATGAATGGGATGATGAAAAGATCAGAATTGCTGCTGATATTGAATTAAACAAGCTGATCAATATTGAAGAAAATGAAGTTCCAAATTTTAATGTGCAATCTTGGTATAGTAACTTTGCTTCTAATAAGAGAAAAGAGAATGCTGCTGCTAGAAGAAAAGTTAAAGTATTCAAAGGTCCAACAGTTAAACAGCAAAGGAAAGAATATGAAAGGTATCTAAAGAATATGGGTGGATGGACATTGGTGCAGTTGAAAGCTTATTCTGACAAAGAAGTTTTTGATATGTATCAACAAACAAAGAAGAGAACATATACTTTTTATACTATGGGATGTGCTGAGGACTTGGAACAAATTGCTCAGATGAACAAGAAGTTGGTGCCTGAAAAGATAGTTGAAGCAGAGCAAATACAAGAAGCTAATGTTGTTGAAAAGCTTGAAAGTGATGTAGCAAAGATTACTTCTTCTGTGCAGGGTGATAAAAGAAAAGGTGTTATTCATAAGTCAGTTGCAAAGAAGAAGAGAAAGATTGGAGAAGGAAGTAGTTCTATGCCTGAAGGAGATGAGTTTAAATATGGTCTTGATCATATTCCTTCTGAGCATCAAAAAGAACAATTGAAGGGTTACACTGTGGTTGGCAAGATGGAAGATTCTGAAGTGGTTGATGCCAAACCATTAGGAGTTAAATATCCTATCATCAAAGTAACTACAGGTTATGATGCTAACATTGGAGTATTTCATGATGTTCAGAGATCTGATGGTAAGTCTCACAGATTTCTCAGATTTCAACAAATGTTACATTACTTTGATAGAGAGGATGTTGAAGATTTGTGGAAGTTATACAAGGCAAAGTTTGGGGCTAAGAAATTTGATGGTAAAAAGTATGAGGTAGATCAAATTGATCATATCTTAACTGCTTCTGATAATGTTATGTGGAGAGCTCTTAAACTTATGTTTGAACCTTCAATGGATGATTCTGAATGGACAGAGATAGTAGAATACAAAGTAAGAAAATGGAGACTCTTTCAAGATTCTGGAGTTCATGTACTAGAACTTGGACCAACTACTTTGTATATGCTAGCTGAAGTAGATTATCCAGTGGTAAGATACTGGAATATTGTCAATCAGATGGTTAATGGTGATAAAACACTTAAGCTGCAGAAAGATTATGATTCTGATGATCAAGCATTCAATTTGCTGTCAAAGTATAAGAAGATATTTGATCAACTGAATTCAAAAGAGTTGAAGTGTTTGGAAGCATCCTATAAAAGTTAACTTAAACAAATACTTAAGCTTAAATGCGGAATATAAAAGCTTAACTTAAGAAGATTAAGAATTCTCTTTCAACACTTCAATATTATTAATACGAGCACTCAACAATGCTAGGGTTTTACAACCTTGAAGTGAATAATAATACGTACATAATCTAACCCTAGGATCCTCCTTTTATAGGCCAAGGAGTCCTACTAGGTTTACAATACCTTTCTCTACAAGATAAGAATAATCTAAATAGATAAACTATACAAAGAATCTATTCCATAATTATCCCATCGTATACAATGTTAATCCCTTCAGCAGTAGTTTCACCAAGCAGCAGATTGTCTTCAGCAGCAGAGTCATTAATACCAGCAGCAGTTTCATTGTAACAGCAGTATTACTCAGCAGCAGAGTTACATAGCAGCAGTGTCACTTGGTCAAAACCCAACAATCCTCCCCTAAACTTAATATTTATTTCTAAATATTTAAGTTTCTTTAAAGCTCAATTCATCACTTGGAGGATGCTTCCAAACACTTCAACTCTTTTGAATTCAGTTGATCAAATATCTTCTTATACTTTGACAGCAAATTGAATGCTTGATCATCAGAATCATAATCTTTCTGCAGCTTAAGTGTTTTATCACCATTAACCATCTGATTGACAATATTCCAGTATCTTACCACTGGATAATCTACTTCAGCTAGCATATACAAAGTAGTTGGTCCAAGTTCTAGTACATGAACTCCAGAATCTTGAAAGAGTCTCCATTTTCTTACTTTGTATTCTACTATCTCTGTCCATTCAGAATCATCCATTGAAGGTTCAAACATAAGTTTAAGAGCTCTCCACATAACATTATCAGAAGCAGTTAAGATATGATCAATTTGATCTACCTCATACTTTTTACCATCAAATTTCTTAGCCCCAAACTTTGCCTTGTATAACTTCCACAAATCTTCAACATCCTCTCTATCAAAGTAATGTAACATTTGTTGAAATCTGAGAAATCTGTGAGACTTACCATCAGATCTCTGAACATCATGAAATACTCCAATGTTAGCATCATAACCTGTAGTTACTTTGATGATAGGATATTTAACTCCTAATGGTTTGGCATCAACCACTTCAGAATCTTCCATCTTGCCAACCACAGTGTAACCCTTCAATTGTTCTTTTTGATGCTCAGAAGGAATATGATCAAGACCATATTTAAACTCATCTCCTTCAGGTATAGAACTACTTCCTTCTCCAATCTTTCTCTTCTTCTTTGCAACTGACTTATGAATAACACCTTTTCTTTTATCACCCTGCACAGAAGAAGTAATCTTTGCTACATCACTTTCAAGCTTTTCAACAACATTAGCTTCTTGTATTTGCTCTGCTTCAACTATCTTTTCAGGCACCAACTTCTTGTTCATCTGAGCAATTTGTTCCAAGTCCTCAGCACATCCCATAGTATAAAAAGTATCTGTTCTCTTCTTTGTTTGTTGATACATATCAAAAACTTCTTTGTCAGAATAAGCTTTCAACTGCACCAATGTCCATCCACCCATATTCTTTAGATACCTTTCATATTCTTTCCTTTGCTGTTTAACTGTTGGACCTTTGAATACTTTAACTTTTCTTCTAGCAGCAGCATTCTCTTTTCTCTTATTAGAAGCAAAGTTACTATACCAAGATTGCACATTAAAATTTGGAACTTCATTTTCTTCAATCTTGATCAGCTTGTTTAATTCAATATCAGCAGCAATTCTGATCTTTTCATCATCCCATTCATCATACATCCTTAAACCTTCAGCCTCTTTCTCAGCCAGCTGCTGATCTTCCAAATTAAACACCTCTTGTGCTTTAATAGCAGCAGCTTCATCATGCTCAACTTGCAATGGCTTAGGCCAAGAATCAAAAGGTACATCAGTAAAATCAATCCCTTTATACATCCACCTCTGAACATCAACTTGCTTGCCTTTACCCTTATCTGTAGAAGATGATGTGATTGTCTTATTTTGAGTAGCAGCAGGTTCTCTTATTGTTATTCCTTTTTGAGGTTTTCTTGTTGCTGAAGTTATGTTAGTTGTTGTGATAGGTTGTGATGATGATTGAGTTGGTAACTGAGGTGTATGTGAGTCAGCAGTAGTCTTCTTACTTAGCAAAACCATTGCCTCTGCAGCAGCATTATCCATAGATCCAGCAGCAGAGTCTTGTACTTCAGCAGTATTCACTATTCCACTAGCAGCAGAACCATCAAAAGTCTTAGCAGCAGAATTATGAATAGCAGTAGAGTCAGCAGCAGCATTTTCCACTGAATCTTCCAAAGTCTTTAACACATTACCCATCAACCCTGTTGCCTTCACTAGTTGCTCAGACTCCAAAGTTTTAAGAGTATCTACCACCTTTTCTTGTACAGCAACCACCTTTTCCATAACAACTTCATTCCCAGACTTATCAGCAACTACAAAGTCTTCATCAATCACTGGAACCTCCCCTGAAACTATTCCAGCATCCATATCTTGAACATTATCAACTTTTTCAAGATTTACCTCCCCTGAATCCATGACAATCTCTTTCCTCCCCTGTTTGGAAGCATCCTCTTCCAAATGAGTAGATGGTTCAGAAGAACTTACAACCTGATTTGTCCCCACTTTCTTCAATCTTTTCAAGGAGGTTGAAGATCTTGATTTCTTGAAGCTCTTAATCTGATTTTGCATTTTGATGATGACCTTGGCTTGACCAGCAACAACATCAGATAGATTAAGAACCTTATCTTCCAAAGACTCACATTTCAACCCCAAAGCGGTACAAGTAGCCGTCAATTCTTGTATAAGTTGCATTGTAGTCTCATCACTTCGACCTGTATTACCTGGTCCGAGAGGTGAATCACTGACATTGTCATCATGTACAAGTGGATCCGTCAATTCATGAGTCACTGGCCTGTCCTCATCACTTCGACCTGTGTTACCTGGTCCGAGAGGTGAATCTGGGGACAAAAACTCAGTATCAAACCTAGTTTGATCATCTGAGCCCCCTATATTTTCCATTTGACTAGGGTTACCATCCTGAGAAGCAGACTCATAAGAATCCTTTTCTCTAGATGTTGCCTTGGTTTGGGTCTTAATGATGTTATCACTATCCTGCTCTGCTGCTAAGCTAGAAGCAGTAGTGACAACCCTTGCCAACATGTCCTCTCCATCACCTAGGACAGCCTCATCTGGTACAGCCATACTAACACTATCCTGAGGTAGATTAGTGTTCTTTTTGGTTTTCCTACGTGTATATTGTTTTGTAGGTTGTGTATCAGATGTAGTAACATTGGGTGTGTGATGGGAATCAGTTGGATTTCCTGATCCTTCACCCTGGTTGTTGTGCACAATTTGTTCCATGAAAGATGTAAGATTTGTATGTGCACTAGAAAAACCTTTGCCATGCTTAATCAAAAAGGTAAAAGTCCTTGAAGCCAATTTTGGAGCATCATATTCAGAAACATGGGTTCTTGTTTTGGAAATTTGTTTTCAATAAAGATTTGAAGAAATCTTGGATATAACAAATAAGAACCATCTTCAACACCTTTAAACAACCCAGCCAATATCATTTTTGAAAAATTAAATGGTTGACCTTTGCACAGACATATCATTGCAGAAGCAATGGTAGTACTGAACTCATGCCACCCAGATGTTTTAGGACTTAAACAATGAAGGAATAGATGTACCAAAAACTTGTATTGAGGACAGAGAAGAGCTTTTTGAAATTTTAAATTGTTATGTTTCCCCTCATATCCCAATTCTTTTAAAACAGCAAAAATAGCATCATTTGCAAGACACGTGGTCTCTGTCTCATCATCTAAGAGAAGAAATTCCCTTATTGATGATTCAGTTACACGAACCTTTTGCCCATCTACAAAAGCACTGACATGTTTTTCCCCATTCATAGTTTTGATTTTGGCAGTAAACCAAAACTGTTTAATGTAGGAAACATATATAGTAGGGTTCACAGTGAGTGCATACCTAAGAGAAGTAGCATTCAAAAATTTTACCATGTCTGTGAAACCTTCAGGAACTAATTCTTCATTCAAAACAACCACACTGTTGTGTTGCTCAACCCAGGTACGTGTAAGCTCCATGAATTAGGTTTTAGAGAATTTGGGGATTTGTGATTATTGGAATGATTAGGTGTAAGGGTTTGTGATAACTTCAATTGAGAACATATAAAAACCAATTATGAAAATCAATTAGGTTTTAAACGGATGTATGAAAGTTACACATAACACCCTCTTACTTACAACCATAGCAGGAGAACCGTATCATTCACAACTAGCAGCAGAGTGATAGAACTAGCAGCAGAGTAAACTGGAGCCAGCAGCAGAGTTGACTATAGACCTTGGTCAACTATACATAACAATTAATGCACATATCACTCCGTAATCCCTATAAAACCGGCGAGATCTTTTCCCCAAATTATGCAATCAAACCCTAATCTCTTTCAAAAACGCCACAATCACAATCAATACTATCCATCTTTACAATCAATTCACCAAACAATGAAATCAACACCCGAAATTATCAATATCTCATCCGATTCATCATCCGAAGATGAGAGCCCATTTGAAACCTATGTACCGCCATTCCGTCCTCCTCATGGTGGTTGTAGAACCAAAGAGCAAGCAAAGAAGAGAAAACATGATCTTCCGGTGTTCAAAGATCTCCTCAATTTGAATCAAACCCCTAGCACATCCAGGGGTAAAGCTGTGATGACCCCACAATCTCCATCATCTTCAGAGTCTTCAGAAGATACAGCTTGGATCCCTGTTAGGCAATCATCCCCAAAAGAGCTTGTATCCCCTTTCATCTACACATCATCAGATGAAGATGAGGAAGAACCACCAACCAATCCACCTGCCACTCCTGAGAGGCCACAATCTTCAAGGCCAAGGCCACAATCATCAAGGTCGAGGCCACAACCATCACCTGGTCTTTCTCTTGGACCATCAAGACAAAACCCTCCTCTCCCAAAGGATAGAGAGGTTGTGCTTGGGCTTCCATGCCCTAGGAAGATGTAGGTTTAGGTGTTAGGTTATGATATCAGCTTTTGTATTTTGTCTTTTGATGTTGAATCTTTGTACTTTTCTGGAATGAATGAATGAACTTTCTTGTTTTAATTCTTGCAAATCACCATTCATATGCCTGCAAAATGTTAGACCAAACACCACAAAGCAAACAACCAACATATGTACTAGCAGTAGAGTTAGAAAGTCAATGAGCAGCATAGTACATTATATCTCAAGCATATACACATTAACAAGCAGCAGAATAACAAGCAGCACATGCATTACAAACTTTAACAAAAATAAAGAGATAAGTTTTTTCAAAGATTAATCATACCAATGTTTGCAATTAAAAATTGAAACCTCCCCACATCAAACTGTTTAGTGAGAAGATCAGCAACATTGTTATCAGTATGAATTTTAACAATTTGAATTAACTTCTTTTCATAGCAATCCCTTATAAAGTGATGCCTTATCTCAATATGTTTTGTTTTAGAATGAAACACTGGATTTTTAATTATGCAAAGTGTGCTGTTGTTATCAATATGGATTTTAGTATTCATGAAATTGTACCCATAATCCAATAATTGATTCTGCATCCATAAGACCTGTCCACAGCAACTTGAAGCAGCCACATACTCAGCTTCTGTAGTTGAATTAGCCACCACTGTTTGCTTCTTGCATTGCCATGACACCAACCTGCTTCCAAGGAACTGACAACCCCCTGTTGTAGACTTTCTATCCAAATAAGCTCCAGCATAATCACTATCTGAGTAGGATACCAAATCAAATGGTGAATCCTTAGGATACCAAAGGCCCAATTTTGGTTGATACCTCAGATATCTAAAAATTCTTTTCACTGCATTGAGATGTGATTCCTTGGGACACACTTGAAATCTTGCACAAGCACACACTGCAAACATAATATCAGGCCTTGATGCTGTAAGATACATCAATGATCCAATCATAGACCTGTACAAGTGTATATCCACTTCCTTTCCATGTTCATCCTTCAGCAATGGCTTATCTTTTTCCATGGTAGTCTTGGCAGGCTTAGCATCTTCAAAGCCAAACTTCTTCAAAATATCATTGACATACTTATCCTGACTGATAAAGATGCCATTCTCTTTCTGTGTAACTTGCAGACCTAAGAAGAAGGTGAGTTCTCCCATTGAACTCATAGCAAACTTGTCCTTCATAAGCTTCTCAAAACTAACACACATAGCTTTGTTTGTAGACCCAAAGATGATGTCATCAACATAAATTTGAACCAGCAAAATATCAGCTTTTTGTCTTTTGAGAAACAAGGTTTTATCAATCTTACCCCTGCTGAACCCAGACTCTAGCAAGTAGGTTGACAAGGTGTCATACCAAGCTCTAGGAGCTTGATGTAGACCATACATTGCTTTATTAACCTTGTAGACTTTGTCAGGATGATCAGGGTCTTCAAATCCTGGTGGTTGAGACACATAAACTTCCTCAATAATGGTCCCATACAGAAAAGCACTTTTCACATCCATTTGATACACTACAAAGTCTTTGTATGAAGCATAAGCCAAGAATATTCTAATAGCCTCTATTCTTGCCACTGGTGCAAATACTTCATCATAATCAAGCCCTTCTTGTTGTGTGTATCCCTGTGCTACTAACCTTGCCTTATTTCTTATGACAATTCCTCTCTCATCTCTTTTGCATCTGAAAACCCATTTTGTGCCAATCACTCTTTTACCATTTGGCAGTTCAACCAAAGTCCACACTTCTTGCAGCTTGAATTGTAAAAGCTCATCTTGCATTGCTTCTACCCAACTTGCTTCTTGTAAGGCTTTGTAAGTGTTTTTGGGTTCAATTTGAGAGAGAAAACATGCAAACAGGCAATTTTGAAGATCTTTATGACTATTTCTTTGATGCAGAGATCTGGCAAAGAAACTTTGATGTTGAAGATCTTTCAAGGCTTTAGTCATCTGCCTAGTTTGAATGGATGATTGTGGATCACTTAAGATTTGATCTTTGGGATGATCCTTGTGTATTCTTGTGGTGGTTGTAGGACTAACAGGAATATGGAGTTCCAAGTTAGTATAATCAGCAGCAGCTCCAAATAACTGACCATCAAGAGCATCATTGTCTGTGTCATAATAGATATTTTCCAGATCAGGCATATTTGGATCATCAGGATAGATAGTATCATCAATAGATCTACCCTGAGTGTCCAAATTAGGAGACAAGAAAGTAGCAGTAGAGTTAGTAGGCTTTGCAGCAGTGTGTGTTGGAGCAGTAGTTGCATCTTTTGGCTTAGCAGTAGAGTCTTCTGAGTCAGCAGTAGAGTCTTCTGATTCAGCAGTAGAGTCTTCTGATCTTATTTGAGAAATATCACCAACTACTTTGAGAGCTTCATTTACTTCTTTTTCTGCTGCAACAGGTATTTCAATACCTTCTTCAGTTTCCATAGGTTTTTCTTGAGAAACAACATCATCTGAAGGGCTTTGTTCTTTCTGAAAGGGTAAAAGAGTTGGACCAATCTTCAATTTCTCAATCACAACAAACTCTTCCTGTGGTTTATCAACATTGGCAATTACAGGAACATAATTCATTGTTTTGGCAAGAATATCAACATCAAATAGCCATTCTGGTCCTTTCCCTACAGAATTAAATGTGTTCTCACTAAACTTGATATGCAGATTCTCCTCTACATGTTTGGTTCTCTTATTATAAACCCTGAAGGCTTTACTATTTACAGAGTAACCAACCAAATTACCTTCATCAGCTTTTTCATCAAACTTGCCTAGCTGATCCTTTGTATTTAAAATGGTAACAGGACATCCAAATGGTTTGAGAAAATCAATCATTGGCTTCTTTCCATGAAATAGCTCATATGGAGTCTTGTTATGAGGCTTGACTACCTTACTTCTGTTCTGCACAAAGCATGCAGTGTTCACAGCTTCAGCCCAAAAAGGTACAAGTAGTTTTGAATTAGATAACATAGTTCTTGCAGCCTCAATAAGTGTCCTGTTTCTTCTTTCAGCTACACCATTCTGTTGTGGAGTTCTTGCTACACTGTACTGTCTAAGTATTCCTTTTCCCACACAGAATTGATTCATCTCACTATTCTTGAACTCAGTACCATTGTCACATCTGATGATCTTCACCTTGTGATTGTGCAGGTTTTCAACTCTTGTTATGAAAGCTTTGAGTATTCCTGGAGTTTCATCTTTGGTGGCTAGAAAGAACACCCAAGTAAACCTGCTAAAGTCATCAGTGACAACAAGACAATATGACTTCTTATTCAAACTTTTTACAAATACAGGCCCAAATAGATCCATGTGTAGCAAGTGTAATGGCTCAGTATTTGTGTTTACTGTCTTGGACTTGAAAGAAACTCTGTGTTGTTTACCCTTTTGACATGCAACACAAGTTTCACTGTTCTCAAAAGTCTTTGTAGGCATGCCTCTCACAAGATTGCCTTTCACCAATTTGTTCATAGTCTTGTAGTTCAGATGTCCCAGTCTTCTATGCCATAATTTGGACTCATCAATAGTTGCCTTTGCAATTAGACAAGTCAAAGCCCTCTTAGGAATAATATTCTTAATATGGTCACTGTATATATTTTCCTTTCTAGGGACCTTCAGTAACACAGATTTGTCATCTGGTAATTGAAAATCAGGAGAAAGAATCATACACTCAGTGTCTGTAAAAAGAACAAAATTCTTTTTGTCACACATTTGTGAGACACTAAAAAGGTTAAACTTAAGTCCTTTCACAAGAAACACCCTCTCAAAGTCCAAATTACCAGTCCTTAGAGTTCCAATACCAACAATCTTTCCACCTTTTGGATCATTCCCAAAAGCTACATAACCACCATCAAAAACCTCAAGATCTTCAAGTTGAGATTCATCCCCAGTCATGTGTCCAGAGCATCCACTGTCAACAATAACCATATCCTTAAGCTCATCCAGTAGATTGACCTGCACATGAAAAATAGAGAAATCAGTTTCTCTTGATGACCCAAGCCATTACTGACTTGGATCTGCCCTGTGCATCAGTATAATCAAATTTCTTCAAATCACTTGATGCACTACTATTCTTGGAAACAGAGTTTGAAACATTTGTTTTTGGTTTCCAAGTCCAGCAAGCTGAGGCCTTAACAGCATAATAGTGATTACCAACAACTGTATTTGGAAGATGTTTTGGCTTAGAAGTAGAAAATTTTGAACTAGCAGCAGATTGCTTACTAGCAGTAGAGCCATTTGAAGAACTAGTTGTTGATTTGAAAACACCATTTGATTTAGCAGCATAAATAGATCTAGTAGCACCAGATCTCAACAAAACAGCTCTTGGAACCATGTTTCTATTAGGATGTGGGTGAGTTTGTTTAGTTACATATTTGTGATTCACCCTAGTGTATTGATTCCAAACAGGCTTTTGGTGTTCAGGACATCTAACAATCAAGTGGTCAAAGCTACCACACTTATAACAAGCCTTCTTTTGTAATTGAAACTGATCACCTAATCTTTTTGAAACTAGGTTATTAAAGTTTCTTTGGTTACCCCTAGGCTTATTATTGAACCTTTTCATCTGTTCTCTAGGTACCTCATTGTACTCTACCAGTTTTCTAGAGAAGTTATTTCCTAACACAGGTTTAACAAACTTTACCTGTTCAACCTTAGGCTTAACCTGAGTAGGAATTTCTTCCTTTTTAAAACTTTGTTTTGGTTTAACCTGTTCCTCTTCACTATCACTATCACTATACCATTCCTCAATAATTGGAGCTTCAGGAAATTTTCTATCCTCAACCTTAGGTGTTTCAATTTTACTTGTGCTACATTCACCTACAGGTTTTTCAATATTTAGCTCACTAATGAAGGATAGTTCTTTTCCTGGTGGAGCAAAAGCACTTTTGGCTGGAGGAGCCACTTCATTATATCCAATTCCACTGCCTTTTCTCATCAAGGTGCTCTCTATAGACTTATTAACCATATCAGAAGCAAATTGTTGTTTTTGTACTCTTACTACATGTTTTTCTTTTTCAGCAAGAGCTTCCTCTTTTTCTTTTTCTGCTTCTACCAACTTATTTTTAAGAACTTCTACTTCACTGTTTTTCTTAAAAATTTCTATATCTCTTAGATTAAGTTGATCTACATATTCTTTTTCACACTCTTTGAGATATTCTAACCTCCTCTCAACATTTTGAATACCTACTTTGTAACCTAAGTTATCAAGTTTTAGGTGTTCAACTTCTTTATTTAAACTCTCATTCCTAGCCTTAAGAACTTCAATAGTGTCAGAACAAGATTTAAAAGAACAACCAGATGATTCAGAGTCATTAGATACCTCAGAGTCAGATCCTGATGATGAACCATATGCCATAAGTGCAAAGTTATGCACTTTGGGTTGAACAGCAGCAACCAAAGAGAAATTTGGTTCTTCTTCAGCCATATCACTCCAGTCATATTCTCCCAGCCCATCACATGCTACCATTACAGACTTTGATTCTTCAGTCTTCTTTGGAACTTCAGCATTCTTCTTTGGAGATCTACACTCTCTAGCAAAGTGTCCCTTTCTGTTGCAATTGTAGCATTCAATCTTAGACTTGTCAAACCCTGGACTTTCCTTAGCCTTGTATTTAACTTCTCTTCCAGTCTTTTTCCAGAACTTTCTTGCCCTTAAAGTCAACATTGCCATTTGCCATTTGAGATCAATTTCTTCAAGATCATCTGGATCAATATGATCCAAATCTTGATTTATGACATGTGATCTTATGGTAGTAGTAAGCTCAGCCAAGAATGCACATAAAGCAACATCACTGGTAGAAATCTTGTCATTTGAACTAGCAGCAGATCCAGATCCATCAGCAGTAGATACTCCATAAGCAGTAGAGTGAGTATCTTGTGTCTCTTTGGATTTTGAAGACACAAAAGCAAGATTTTGTGTACTAGAAGATGAAGTAGAAGAAGTAGCCAATTCAGATTCATACACCCTTAAATTGTTGTAGAGGCTCTCCAACTTCATTGTCTCAAAGTCAGGCTTATTTCTCCACACCACTGTATGCATGCTCCATTCAGGTGCAAGACTTCTTAGAAACTTGAGATTCACATCTTCCTGTGGAACAACATACCCAACAAGCTTTAGATGACTAACTAGTTGATTTAGCCTGTTGTATGTGCCAATTATCTTTTCTCCAGGTTCAGAAGTAAAGTTTTCAAACTGATGCTTCAACATATTCTTTCTGGACTTCTTAGTAGCATCATTCCCTCCAAACCTGAATTCCACAGCATCCATCAATGCTTTTCCTGTTTCACAATCATCAAAGTCCATTTGAAATTCATTAGGTATTCCCATTAAGAGAATACTATGAGCCTTGATTTCCAGCTTCCTAGTTGCATTAGCTTCAGCAGACTTGATTGGTATCTCCTTACCATCAGCACTCTTTTCTGGTTCAGAATCACCATTAACAATCACATTCCACATGTTGAAGTCGATCATGCGAATGTATTGTCTGATCCTCCTCTTCCATAGCTCATACTCAGAAGGATTGAGCATAGGTACCCTTGAAGCAGTCACCATGTGAGTTTCATCACCCATCTTAAGCAAACGATTTGGAACAGCAAACTTTAAAGAAACAAAATCTTCTTGATTATAACTTCTAGATCACAAGCTCTGATACCACTTGTTGAGTTTGTTAGACTCCTTGGACCGTTTTGAGCATCTAGGGTTAACAATAACAATGATAATAACATGCAGCGGAATAAGAATAAATCAAAGTTATTGACACAAAGTTTTTCACCATCATCACCTCCAATTACTATTTGATCAGAATAATAACGTGTTACCAATTGTAACAAGGATCTAAGACATCTCAGACCTTAGAGGTATCGAACACAAACAAACTAGTTCTAGGCATTTACAAGACATATGCCCTAGAACACACACACACACTTTTCTAGTCGACTACATTGTGGAAGACATAATTAAACATACGACCTGTATCCTCTTTATATATTAGAGGATTAGGTTTACAAAGAATATTTCTAAATAATAAAAAGATCCGTAGTAATCTTTTTCTTGCATTTGAAGTTTCATCCTTTGTCACATTAAGTCCCTCTTGTTTTCATTCTTTTATTTATTTTGTCACATCAAATCAAGAATCCCAACAATAACATCACCTCAACAGCACCTTTTGGGACCCATTTTTTTTTTTATAAATACAAATTACGGTAACCTAGACATAACTTGGGCATATCGCGGGGGTATGGTAACTCGGTTATAACTTGCTTTTCCTCCCAAGTTACTATAATAACTTGAGTTATAACGCCACCATAATGTAGCCCAAGCTGGTATGGCAACGCGGCTTCAACATCGTCCACATCAGCCCAACGCATGTTATTATTTTATTGTACCGTGTGCTATAAATAAGAGTTGAGATTTTAAAAACCCGTCTATATAGAGTTATATTTTTCTTTATTAAAAAAATAAAAATATGTTTAGACGAAGCTCTTTTCAAGAAGTTTTCTTTTTATAACAAACTTTTTTTCATATTGGATCTGCGTACGTTTTATCCATTTTATACGTTTTTGTACGGTTGCATATGTTATCATCCGTTTTATCCATTTTTATACGTTTTACACGTTTTTACTTTTTCATCCGTTCTCGGCCGGTTTCAACTGTTTTGTACGCTTTTGTAACTTTTTATACGTTTTTTACCGTTTTTATACGTTGGCATGTGTTTTCGTCCGTTTTATTTTCTTTTAGATGGTTTTATATGTTTTCATCTGTTTTCGTCCGTTTTTATACGTTTTCGTCTGTTTTAATTCGTTTTTATCAACTCTTATATATTTTCATCTGTTTTTATACGTCTTTACACGTTTTTATACTTTTTCATCCATTTTCATCCATTTTGATCTGTTTTGTATGTTTGTAAACTTGTGTACATTTTTAGACGTTTTCATCCGTTTTGACCGTTTTTGTATATTTTTGTTATTTTATATGTTTTCATCCGTTTTTGTATGATTTTGTATGTTTTTATACGTTGTCATACATTTTCATTTGTTTTCGTCCGTTTTTATTCTTTTTGTCTATTTTTGTTTTTTTTTTGTACGTTTTTGTACACTCTTGTATGTTTAAACGTTTTTTGATGGATAAAACGGATTAAACGTAAGAGAACGTATTCAAACATACAAAAATGTATAGAGCGTAAAAAACGCAAAAAAAAATGGACGTAACAGATGTAAGCGTTTAAAAACAGACGAAAACCTACGAAAACGGATGTAAATGGTTAGAAATGGATGAAAACGTATAAAAGCGGATAAAACGTATAAATGCTTGTAAAAACGGACGAAAACGTTTAAAAATGGATGAAAATGGACGAGAACATATAAAAACGATGAAAATGTATAAAACATTTAAAAACAGATGAAAACGTATAAAAACCTATAAAACGGACGGACATAGTTGAAAACATATAAAAACGGATGAAAATGGATGAAAACGTATAAAACATACAAAAACGTAAGAAAATGTATACAAACGGACGAAAACAGCTGAAAACGTATAAAAACAGACGAAAACGAATGAAAACGGACAAAACAGATGGAAACGTATTAAAAACGGATGGAAACATATAAAAACGTATAGAGATAGACGAAAACGGCTAAAAATGTATAAAATGAAAACGTATAAAAATGGACGAAATTAATGAAAGCGTATAAATCTTTGATCACACCGGTTGTTTCTTCAAAATAAAGAATACTCACACCGGTTGTTTCTTCAAAAACGGTGCCTATAACATAAATACATAGAGACATGTTGTTACATACACAGCAGTGTCTTTGACTGTGTAAATAAACCGGTTTTTACCCGCAAACCCAGTTTTTATGTGTTTTGTGTTATGAGAACTGGTTTTTTCAAGAAAACCTATCTCAGTTCATTCCATTCCCACTAGTTTTTTATCATAGGAATAGGGTATTATATAACCGGTCTCTATTTGGGGGTGTTTATAGCCTTTTGTGTAGTAGTGGGTCTCCTGCTTCAATACCAACCATCTCTAAGAGATAAGTTTATAGATTACATCGGTTCCCCGTGAGAATGAAACAAGCTTTTTTAAGAGAACTTGAGTGGTTAAGAAGGTTTAGTGCATTGCGTCACTGGGTCCATGACGTCTTTATCTTCAATACCGGTGTTGTTTTTGCAACACCCAGTAGCATATGAATTGAACCCAGTGTCTGCCCTAAGGTTGAACATATGGAGGGCTATTTCTTTTCACCCTTTTCTTTACTTTTCTTTTTAATTCTTCTACTCCTTCTTTCCCTTTTCATTCTTTTCTCCTTTTTTCGTATCATACCTAAGGACTTCTAATTCTAACTATTGGTGATGTCCTTGGGTAGATCCCTCTGGTTCTGGCGGATCATAGGACGGTTTTTCCTATCTTAGTCACCTTATAACACCATGACTATCCTATAATTGCCAAGAAAACTTTGATTGAAAATCTCTCAAAGTGTTTGTGATTATCAAACATTTTGTTTAACACTTTGAGAGTGATGTGTGCTTTTTCACACATCCTTTTCAGACCTAAAATCAGACCAAATACACCAAATACTTACCAAATATGCCAAGAGAATGTGTGTTTTTGTATTTGTGTATGTGCAGGTACGGATATGTGAAAAATGAACAAAAACAAAACAAAACCGACAAAAACGAGCACGTGAATGGAAAGTGTTAAAAGCCGAAGCCGGGGAAGTCAAATGGTCAAAGTCAAAGCTCAAAAAGACAAAATCAACTTTGGAGTTTCATAAAGTTTCAAGAATAGTCCTTGGTGAAAGTTTGAAGAAATTTACAACATTGGTCCCTCATCTTTCAGAATTTGGCAAAAATGGTCCCTTGAAGAAAAATTTGAAGAAAAGACATAAGAGACCCTCCATGATTCAGAAAGTGACAAGAAATACCCTTGGAAGAAAGTTTGAATAATTTACAGTTTTGATCCTTGGATTTTCAAAATTACAAACTTGGTCCTTAAATAATACTACTCCTAATAAAATGATACAACCGGATCCAATAAACATCCTTTATCCAATCCCTAGCCCAAAACAAAACCAAAAGCCCATTCTTTATTAATCCTATACCCGGTCCACTCCCTTTACCCGAGTCAAACTACCATTAACCCGGTCAATACCCAAATGAATAAAAACACCCCCAAAACCTTTCCCGCCCCTCTTTTTACCCCAAACCCATATTTTCACTGTTCCTATAAACCCTAAATTTACCCTCCCACTCAATTAACCTCGTAACTAATTATTACCTAAATAATTGGTGCTTCTAGAAGGGCCAGGGAATGTCAGGTTATGTCAGGAGGGCACGTGGACCAATAGGAATGCACACGGAGGATTCACAATCACATCACACACGCAATCCAAGGGTGTAGATTAAAAGATGAATGATATGAGATGATCAAGGGCTGAGATAGATTTGAAGAAACACAAATTCACGAGGATTGCCAGCATGGACTATGAAGACCTCACTCATGCTCATGCTATATAATCCCCTCTCCTCACTCATGTAAACCTGTCCAATTTTTCATGTCTTAGAAAGATTTTGATCATTTTAATTTTATTGTCATTTAAATTTTAGCACTTAAATTCAGTTTTGTTGTAATTTTCCATTCCAAAGCCTTGTACTCAAAATTTGCAGAATTAATACAATTTAGCTTTTATTTACTGCTTATTGCTTTTATTTTTCTTATAGTTTATTTCAATCATTTACTTTTTAATTATTTTAAGTTTTCAATTGTTAGTTCATTTCTGAATTTTATTTGAGTTCCTTTTTCTGTTTTCACTTATAATAAAAAAAATATATATATAAAAATAAAAAACAAAAAATAAAATAGTTTCAATTAAGATTTCAAGTCTAAAATAGCTTGTTAACTGTTAAATAAGTTTCCTCTTAGTTTTTGAAAGTTTATTCAACAAATTGTATCAAAATCACATAAGGTCAACTATTGAGTGCTTATTTAATAAGCACTGCTTATTTGGAATAAAGGTAGCCAAAGAGGAGCCATTGGTCTGTCTAGAGACAGGCTGTGTGGGAGACCACCTCTGTTTGGCTGAGGTGGATTTGTAAGTTAAGTTGTTTAAATTTCACTCAATATTGCATTGCTAGTATTATAGTAGTGTAGACTTGATTTTATCTGTTTATTATTGCTTGTTTATTGTTTATTTAGACTGCTAATTTCTTGTTATTAGTTCATTAGTGTTAGATTGATATCTAGGATTCTGTGCACTGTTTCATTGTTCTTATTGGATTTTATCTGTCATAAGTTTAGATCTGTGTTGTGTTATTTCTGTTTGAGTTTTACATCTGAGATCTGTGTTTCAGTTTCAGTTTAGTATTGTTGAATCATATTAGGTACTGAGGATTGAGCTTAGGTTTGAGTTGGAACAGATTTAAGTGGTGAATTAAGTAAGACAGACCCTTAAGGGGTGTTTGGATCTGTTTGCTTTTATATGTTCTGGTTGTTCTTATTCTGTGGTTGCTGCATAATTAGCTTAGCATAGGTATATCTAGAATAGTAGAGGCTAAAAATAGATAGGTTTCTAAGCTGAAAGTCAAAATCACATTTTAAATCAAAGTCTTTGGACATCTCTAAGTTTTAGCTGCTATAATCTTTGAGATAGGTATACTATCAGTTAACTTAGCTCACTTAGGTTAAAAAATAGTTTAATTTTTCATAAATAATAAGTAGTGATTGCTGGAAGTTCTTTTTGGTCAAACTAGGATTGCAATGGAAAAAAGTCAAACATGCAGTCTGGTTGATGATTCTCAGGTCCCATTTATGGTTCTAATTGATTTTGAAGTTTAAGCATTTTGTTTTGTTAGGTACTCAGTAGTATAATCTTGCATTTGCCCCATTTAGGTTTCACTTTTTAGCTTATTAAGTAGCTTAAATAGAGTCTGCAAGTAGGTACTCTACATAGTGTAACCTATCCCAATTAGCCCTTGTATAAGCCTTTATCTAGCTGGTTACTTGAGCTTATGATGTGAATATTGCCTTTATGATAAGCTAGTTGTACTGTCTTATTGGATCTTTTCTTCATTTGCTGTTTAGAGCCTATTTAATTAGCTTATTAGGCCTGATAAGTTGCGTAGTTTAAACGAGTTCCTGTTTTCATCATATAGGCCTGCTAGTGTGGTTTTGAGCTCATATCCTAAGATTTGTTGCTAAATACAGTTCATTAGTGCCCCTAGTTGCTTATTTCTCTGGTCAACCTTGGTCAAGGAGTGCTTATAAATAAGCACTCCAAATAAGCTGTTTTCAAGCTTATAAGCACTTTTCTTGCTTATTTTCTTTTCAAAATTTTTTCTCAAGCTTATTTTAATATTTTAGAATTTCTGTAATTTTTTCAAATTTTTCTGAGTCCATTTACTATTTTTCTTATTTAATTTTCATTTTAAATCAATTTTTAATACATTTTAATTACCAAAAAGTCCAAAAAAATCAAAAAAAGCCAAGAAAAATCTAAAAATATTTTAGAAATTTATTTTCATTTATTTTAGAATTTTGGAAATTTATTTTGCATTTTTCCCATTAATTTTGAATTTAATTTGAATTTTTATTTAGATTTAATAGTTTTTAATTCTCAAAAATTACATAAAAAGCCAAAAAAATTAGTTTTTAGTTTTAAAATTACTTTTTAGTTATTTTATAATTTTCAAAATTTATTCTTCATTTTTCTCACCTTATTTTCATTTTCTTTTAATTTTTAATTAGATAAATTAGTTTTTAATTCATAAAAAATTAATAAAAAGTCAAAAAAATATTTTTCTTTTTTCTCAAAAATTTTCTTTTATCATTTTTAACTTTTCAAAATTATTTCCAAGTTCGTAGGAGTCGTGTAGCTTAAAAGTCGCGTTTTATTTCGTACGTTTACGTTTTATTTATGTTTTAGCGTACGGTTTCGATTTTACGTTACGTTTCTAGTTGCCTTACTTGAATTACGTGTTTAAGTGATTATTTGTGCTTCATTTACTATTTCATTAGTATAATCTCATTCAAATCACTTTTTACCACTTTCACGACACGTTTCACGAATCGGGAATTCGAAATTCCATTCATCCTTCACACGGACTACGACCTCGGGTTATCCGTATTTCTTTGCGGATCTCTTGAGTAATACTTATACTATATATATAACTTGATTTTCACGAATTAAATTTTGGCGGCGTTGCCGGGGAAGGTTGAAGTGAATTTTTCGTTTTCGTTTTTCGAAATTGTGTTTTGAAAACCTTCCTTGTATATATTTTCTATAAAAACCAAAAAAATTGAAAAATCAAAAACACTTTTCCTAAAGTGTTTTCAAAAATACCAAAAAAAATAATAAAGTTACAGCCTCGTCTCGACCGAAAGGAAGAGCATTGTAAACCAAATAAGCTTCTCAATATAACAACGCGTGAAATTAGTTGCTAATCGGATTACTTTAATTATACGACCGAATAAGCGGAAAATAAGGAAGCTTTGACATTAAATTGCAAGTTGAAGAGAGATCCATTCTTCTCTCCCGTTTCGTCGCGAGTAGATTTAAAGGAAACGGTTTACGATTAACGTAACGTTTGAAAAAAAAAAACAAACAAACAAATAAAACAAAACAAAATAAAAGTTTTAAGTTTTCGAATTTTGTTTTCTAAAAAAATAAAATACAAAAAGATTTTCCTTTTCTACTTTGATTTTCTTTTTCAATAATTAAAAACCAAAAATAATCTTCTTATCCTCTTATCATTTGATTCTTCTTCTTTAGCCCTCTATACCAATAATTCTTATGGATCCGACTTGTTTTAAATGTGGAGAACCGTTCTTTGAAGGTTCTTGTGTTTGGTGTACATGCGGACGGTGTGGTAACAATATTCGAGACGGAAGTTGTTTGTTTTGCAATTCATTTGCTTATGCACCTAATTCGTACAACAACTTTCCAAAATTTTCCGACTACCCACCTCAGCCTGATTCATTCAATCAACAAATTTGCAAAGAATGTGGATTTACTCATGGACTTTGTATGTGTTATGCTTCGAAAGCTGAACCCACATTCATCTCCGATTATGATCCGAACTTTTCCAATTATTATCACAACGATTTCAATTCATATGAGCAAGTTCCGTACTTCAATGATGAATCGTTTCAAAATGCACCGACTTCACAACAAAATGGTTGTGAGTATTGTGGAGGTCCACACTTTAGCACCGATTGTCAAACAAGGAAACCGTTTCCTTGTAACAATGATTATCATGACCAACCTCCACAATATGAAATGATCACTAAAATGATGACTGCTCAAAATAACTTTACCGAGTTATTAGATCTTTTTAAAGAAGTAATTCGTGTGAAAGAACAAGTTAACACCATTAAGAGTGACGAAAATGAGCCTTATAAAGAAGAAAATTCTACGATTAATCCCACTCCGTCTTGTGAACCTTTAAATGTTGAAGATTGTTCAATGACATTTCTCGACGACGATTTCTTTAAACGTAAGGTTTTTAAAATAAAAATGGAACAACTTTACGCCTCATCAAAAATTGCAAAAATTCGTGTTGATTATGATGGACCATCGGTTCCTACTCCCTCTCCGGTGAGGGAAATGGAACGAGAAACCAAGGTGACAAAGGACTCGGTACTTTCCACTGATAATGAAAGTGCTAAATACGTCCAACCTACGGTTGTCCAAGAATCAATTGTTCCTAAACCGTCAAGATTTGATCTTAACCTTTCTCGATTTACGGTTAAGAGTTTGTCAAGAAAACGTGCTGAGCTTAAAACGGTGTTTAGAAGAAACGACTTACCTAATCTGCACGAACAAGAACCGGAGACCATAACGGAAGTGGTGGAAATTCCTAGCTCTGAGAGCACACCACTTGTCCCACCTCCGGATTCTTCAAAATGTTTTTCAAGACTTGAATCAATAACTCCCGACTCTTCTCATCCTTCTCTCACACCGGATGAGGGAAGTGATCCCATTTTGGAAAAAGTCGATATTTTTCTTGATAACAATGATTCTATTTCTATTGAGATTTTTACGCCGTCAGATCCTTTGGAGCCCGAGCTCAAGGATTCTTTACCCGATTTTGAGAAATATGTTTTTGATACGGCTGAAGAATGTGAGTTATCTCCAAATGATAATTCGATTGATCCTGATGAGATTTTCTCTGATTCTGACAATGATGATGCTATATCTTGTGGAGACATCGAATATGTTGATGAAATACCTTCTGAGCTCGTCAGCTTAGAAGAAGAGAATGATGAAGAAGTTGAAACGGAAATCCAAGATGAAGCTCTTCGTGAAAAATTATTGAATATTAATCTTCTCATTTCTAAGATCGAGGCATTGAAATATCCTCCGACTTTTTCTTCTATCCTCGTTATGGATAGTGATTTCTTACCCGAGCTTGAAATTTTTCGATTTGAAGAGACGAGTAGTGGCAATCCCACTATTCATGCTGATATCTCTCTTCCGGATTATGAGTGTTTTGATTTTGAGATTGATTTTGTGCTTATTTCCGATAATCCGTCACGTGACCCTCTTTTAGAGGATGCCAATCCATTTCTTGCTGCGGATAACTTGATACCACCGGGTATTGAGAATGACGAGAATGACGTTCAAAGAAGTATTCTTTCCGATTTACCATCTTCTCGTCCACCGGCGAAACCACCCGATGTAGATTTTGAATCAGATATTGATGAAGAAATTTTTGGAGTGGTGGACGAGATTTCTGAACATGATGTTCCTATGCTTGATATTTTACTCACCCAACCCACCCGTGATTCTGAACTTGAATTCGCTTTTATCATCTGGGTGTTTCAACCATACTTTACTTATCCCCTCATTTAAACACTTTTCCACTCCACCGAGAGTGAGGATACCATCTTTGACCCCGGCATCTCCGTTTTACATACCGGGTGTCCGTTCCATCTGCTCTCCCCAAGGACGAATTAATTCGGGGATCGAGTCAAGCTCATGTGACTCGGTGAACAAAAACAAGCGCTTCGTGGGAGGCACCCCATGCTTATCAATTTCATTTTCTTTATTTTCTATTTTCTTTAATAACGTAACGTGAGGGGGGCGACCCTTTCCAAACTCGTGTTTTCGTGGTTGTTTATGAATGTTCAGGAATTTCCCCGAAGTAGAGGACTCTCGTGCTCGTGGTTTGACGTTCTCTCCACTCGAGTCTCATTCTTCGCTGCTCTTTCGGAAATTCACCATATCCAAAATCTTATCGACTAACGTTTATCTCTTTGCATACTTAATAAACGGCCTTAGATATTTCGTAGGATTACCTTTACCCTTAAAACATTGAGGACACTGTTTCACTTTAGTCTGGGGGGGGGTGAATCTTCGATTCAATTTGACCTGTACCTTCGTCTGAGCTGTTAACTTACGCAACTCCGTTTTCCACCAAAATTTTAAATTTTTCTCACCTTTTTATATGCACAAAAAAAATGAAAAAAAAATGAAAAATGAAAAAATGAATAATATATATGAAGTAATAATAAGATTTGACACCTTGTTTTGACTTTCCTACCGGCGAGAGTAGAAATAAATATTTCGACTTGACCGGGCGTGTTGAGCCCTAGCTCGTCTCCCTTAATCGATATAATCAAAAGATTATGGCTAAGCATCCGCGGATCTCATTACTTGGGATTTTAAATTTGCAGAGATCGAGGAATGATAGAGTTTATTTAGAAGTTTCGTGCTAAACGTGGAGTAGTTGGATCTCTTTAGAGCCCACGAAAGGTACTTGTGGCCTCCTTGTTCCCACAAGCTTGCACACCAATAATAATAGATCTCTAGGTTTAATTAAGGGTATACGGTTTGGGCAATACTTAGTTTTTTTCTCGTTCCCAACAAAATCTCTGCATATGGGGGTTTGGTACACATAGGGGTACTGCCAGTGTTACGGTGAAATAGACTATTGCATCTTGCCGGTTCGCAGCCGATGTTGTGATCTTAGTAAAGGCCGTAGGACTTGGGGTTTGGCATATGATTATGAATATCAATAATAATAGTCCAAAGCCAAATAAAAAGGCAGAGGAATCCAAAGCTATAAAAAGCAGCAGATAGAAATCCAAAGTCATAATAAAGCTCTTACATCTTGGCGGCTCATAAACCATTGATTGTAAAAGAAATAAAGGACTAAGGACCAAAGTATTATTAAAGTGCTTATAATTATGCAAAAATGCCAAGCTTCGATTCCGGGGGTTTCCCTAATAAAAAGCTTCCGTTTCGGGTATCAAACATGGTATGTCTCGGTCGTAAATAAAAAGGGGGACCTCTACAAATCGTGTTAAATCAGAGACCTTCATGTGGACCCGATTTCTGTATGCAGGGGTTTTCGAGGGAAAGTTTGGAAACTACTTGGCGTTCAAATTTTGTGCTCTTATCGGACTAATAAATATCAAAACGAGAAAATATGAAGCAATTCATTTCTCACAAATTAAAATCTTGAGATACCAAACTTAGGACTTGGGAACAAGAGGTAATGACACAAGTAACTTTTGTGGGTAGTGTTAGCATCTAACTTGTGGATAAACAATGATCTCGATTTTACGCTTAGTTTGGGAGCTTGCGAAAAACCAAGGATGACGATTTTTATCCGTATGGTCTCTTCTCTGTGAGAAGTGTTTCTACTCGTTGACCCTGAAAGTTATAAACAGATAAGAATTGATAATGAAAGTCAAAGCAAACCGTCACATATATACAAAAAAAAAAAAAAAAAAAAAAAAAAACGTAGTTGTAGTTGTTATTTATGAAAATCGGAAAACGGAGCGTTTTTTAGAATAAATGATTTTGATATCTCTTTTGAACATCATTCCTACTTTACAACGTCAGTAAAGAGAGGTTTTGAAATTATTTATCTTTTAAGCGTGAGGTGATGACATTGCGTGAGGACACGGCAATACCTTAGTCTGGGGATTTTGATGTGTGCTTTTTCACACATCCTTTTTAGACCTAAAATTAGACCAAATACACCAAATATGCCAAGAGAATGTGTGTTTTTGTATTTGTGTATGTGCAGGTACGGATATGTGAAAAATGAACAAAAACAAAACAAAACCGACAAAAACGAGCACGAGAATGGAAAGTGTTAAAAGCCGAAGCCGGGGAAGTCAAATGGTCAAAGTCAAAGCTCAAAAAGACAAAATCAACTTTGGAGTTTCATAAAGTTTCAAGAATAGTCCTTGGTGAAAGTTTGAAGAAATTTACAACATTGGTCCCTCATCTTTCAGAATTTGGCAAAAATGGTCCGTTGAAGAAAAATTTGAAGAAAAGACATAAGAGACCCTCCATGATTAAGAAAGTGACAAGAAATACCCTTGGAAGAAAGTTTGAATAATTTACAGTTTTGATCCTTGGATTTTCAAAATTACAAACTTGGTCCTTAAATAATACTACTCCTAATAAAATGATACAACCGGATCCAATAAACACCCTTTATCCAATCCCTAGCCCAAAACAAAAACAAATGCCCATTCTTTATTAATCCTATACCCGGTCCACTCCCTTTACCCGAGTCAAACTACCATTAACCTGGTCAATACCCAAATGAATAAAAACACCCCCAAAACCTTTCCCGCCCCCCTTTTTACCCCAAACCCAGATTTTCACTGTTCCTATAAACCCTAAATTCACCCTCCCACTCAATTAACCTCGTAACTAATTATTACCCAAATAATTGGTGCTTCTAGAAGGGCCAGGGAATGTAAGGTTATGTCAGGAGGGCACGTGGACCAATAGGAATGCACACGGAGGATTCACAATCACATCACACACGCAATCCAAGGGTGTAGATTAAAAGATGAATGATATGAGATGATCAAGGGCTGAGATAGATTTGAAGAAACACAAATTCACGAGGATTGCCAGCATGGATTATGAAGACCTCACTCATGCGCAGGCTATATAATCCCCTCTCCTCACTTATGTAAACCTATCCAAATTTTCATGTTTTAGAAAGATTTTGATCATTTTAATTTTATTGTCATTTAAATTTCAGCACTTAAATTCAGTTTTGTTGTAATTTTCCATTCCAAAGCCTTGTACTCAAAATTTGCAGAATTAATACAATTTAGCTTTTATTTACTGCTTATTGCTTTTATTTTTCTTATAGTTTATTTCAATCATTTACTTTTTAATTATTTTAAGTTTTCAATTGTTAGTTCATTTCTGAATTTTATTTGAGTTCCTTTTTCTGTTTTCACTTATAATAAAAAAAATATATATATAAAAATAAAAAACAAAAAATAAAATAGTTTCAATTAAGATTTCAAGTCTAAAATAGCTTGTTAACTGTTAAATAAGTTTCCTCTTAGTTTTTGAAAGTTTATTCAACAAATTGTATCAAAATCACATAAGGTCAACTATTGAGTGCTTATTTAATAAGCACTGCTTATTTGGAATAAAGGCAGCCAAAGAGGAGCCATTGGCCTGTCTAGAGACAGGCTGTATGGGAGACCACCTCTGTTTGGCTGAGGTGGATTTGTAAGTTAAGTTGTTTAAATTTCACTCAATATTGCATTGCTAGTATTATAGTAGTGTAGACTTGATTTTATCTGTTTATTATTGCTTGTTTATTGTTTATTTAGACTGCTAATTTCTTGTTATTAGTTCATTAGTGTTAGATTGATATCTAGGATTCTGTGCACTGTTTCATTGTTCTTATTGGATTTTATCTGTCATAAGTTTAGATATGTGTTGTGTTATTTCTGTTTGAGTTTTACATCTGAGATCCGTGTTTCAGTTTCAGTTTAGTATTGTTGAATCATATTAGGTACTGAGGATTGAGCTTAGGTTTGAGTTGGAACAGATTTAAGTGGTGAATTAAGTAAGACAGACCCTTAAGGGGTGTTTGGATCTGTTTGCTTTTATATGTTCTGGTTGTTCTTATTCTGTGTTTGCTGCATAATTAGCTTAGCATAGGTATATCTAGAATAGTAGAGGCTAAAAATAGATAGGTTTCTAAGCTGAAAGTCAAAATCACATTTTAAATCAAAGTCTTTGGACATCTCTATGTTTTAGCTGCTATAATCTTTGAGATAGGTAGACTATCAGTTAACTTAGCTCACTTAGGTTAAAAAATAGTTTAATTTTTCATAAATAATAAGTAGTGATTGCTGGAAGTTCTTTTTGGTCAAACTAGGATTGCAATGGAAAAAAGTCAAACATGCAGTTTGGTTGCTGATT
The DNA here is from genome assembly GCA_030686995.1 of Artemisia argyi. Classification (NCBI taxonomy): domain Eukaryota; kingdom Viridiplantae; phylum Streptophyta; class Magnoliopsida; order Asterales; family Asteraceae; genus Artemisia; species Artemisia argyi. The sequence continues at coordinate 114,354,092 of CM060695.1, forward strand.
CTCAGGTCCCATTTATGGTTCTAATTGATTTTGAAGTTTAAGCATTTTGTTTTGTTAGGTACTCAGTAGTATAATCTTGCATTTGCCCCATTTAGGTTTCACTTTTTAGCTTATTAAGTAGCTTAAATAGAGTCTGCAAGTAGGTACTCTACATAGTGTAACCTGTACCAATTAGCCCTTGTATAAGCCTTTATCTAGCTGGTTACTTGAGCTTATGATGTGAATTTTGGCTTTATGATAAGCTAGTTGTACTGTCTTATTGGATCTTTTCTTCATTTGCTGTTTAGAGCCTATTTAATTAGCTTATTAGGCCTGATAAGTTGCGTAGTTTAAACGAGTTCCTGTTTTCATCATATAGGCCTGCTAGTGTGGTTTTGAGCTCATATCCTGAGATTTGTTGCTAAATACAGTTCATTAGTGCCCCTAGTTGCTTATTTCTCTGGTCAACCTTGGTCAAGGAGTGCTTATAAATAAGCACTCCAAATAAGCTGTTTTCAAGCTTATAAGTACTTTTCTTGCTTATTTTCTTTTCAAAATTTTTTCTCAAGCTTATTTTAATATTTTAGAATTTCTGTAATTTTTTTTCAAATTTTTCTGAGTCCATTTACTATTTTCTTATTTAATTTTCATTTTAAATCAATTTTTAATACATTTTAATTACCAAAAAGTCCAAAAAAATCAGAAAAAGCCAAGAAAAATCCAAAAATATTTTAGAAATTTATTTTCATTTATTTTAGAATTTTGGAAATTTATTTTGCATTTTTCCCATTAATTTTGAATTTAATTTGAATTTTTATTTAAATTTAATAGTTTTTAATTCCCAAAAATTACATAAAAAGCCAAAAAAATTTGTTTTTAGTTTTAAATTTACTTTTTAGTTATTTAATAATTTTCAAAATTTATTTTTCATTTTTCTCACCTTATTTTCATTTCTTTTAATTTTTAATTAGATAAATTAGTTTTTAATTCATAAAAAATAAATAAAAAGTCAAAAAAATATTTTTCTTTTTCTCAAAAATTTTCTTTTATCATTTTTAACTTTTTAAAATTATTTCCAAGTTCGTAGGAGTCGTGTAGCTTAAAAGTCGCGTTTTATTTCGTACGTTTACGTTTTATTTACGTTTTAGCGTACGGTTTCGATTTTACGTTACGTTTCTAGTTGCCTTACTTGAATTACGTGTTTAAGTGATTATTTGTGCTTCATTTACTATTTCATTAGTATAATCTCATTCAAATCACTTTTTACCACTTTCACGACACGTTTCACGAATCGGGAATTCGAAATTCCATTCATCCTTCACACGGACTACGACCTCGGGTTATCCATATTTCTTTGCGGATCTCTTGAGTAATACTTATACTATATATATAACTTGATTTTCACGAATCAAATTTTATTGCTTATGATTATGCAAAAATGCCAAGCTTCGACTCCGAGGGTTTCCCTAATAAAAAGCTTCCGTTTCGGGTATCAAACATGGTATGTCTCGGTCGTAAATAAAAAGGGGGACCTCCACAAATCGTGTTAAATCAGAGACCTTCATGTGGACCCGATTTCTGTATGCAGGGGTTTTCGAGGGAAAGTATGGAAACTACTTAGCGTTCAAATTTTGTGCTCTTATCGGACTAACAAATATCGAAACGAGAAAATATGAAGCAATTCATTTCTCACAAATTAAAATCTTGAGATACAAAACTTAGGACCTGGGAACAAGAGGTAATGACACAATTAACTTTTGTGGGTAGTGTTAGCATCTAACTTGTGGATAAACAATGATCTCGATTTTACGCTTAGTTTGGGAGCTTGTGAAAAATCTAGGATGACGATTTTTATCAGTATGGTCTCTTCTCTGTGAGAAGTGTTTCTACTCGTTGACCCTGAAAGTTATCAACAGATAAGAATTGATAATGAACTCAAGGCAAACCGTCACATATATAAATGAAAAAGTACAAAAAATAGTAGTTGTAGTGTTATTCATGAAAATCGGAAAACGGAGCGTTTTTGAGAATAAATGATTTTACTATCTCTTTTGAACATCATTGCTACTTTACAACGTCAGTAAAGAGAGGTTTTGAAATTATTTATCTCTTAAGCATGAGGTGATGACATTGCGTGAGGACACGGCAATACCTTAGTCTGGGGATTTTGATGAGTGCTTAATCACACATCCTTTTTAGGCCTAAAATCAGACCAAATACACCAAATACTAACCAAAATTTGCCAAGAGAATGTGTGTTTTTGTATTTGTGTATGTACAGGTACGGATATGAGAAAAATGATCAAAAACGATGCCAAAACCGACAAAAACGAGCACGAGAATGGAAAGTGTTAAAAGCCGGAGCCGGGGAAGAAAAATGATAAAGGAAAGCTCAAAATGTCAAAACAAGACCTCAGAGATCCATAAAGTTACAAAATTAGTCCCTGGTCAAAGTTTGGAGAGATTGGCAAATTCAGTCCTTACACTTTCAGGAAATTACACAAAATGGTCCTTCAAAGATAAATTAAAGAAAAGTCATCGTTAGTCCTCCAATATTCAGATTTAGTCGAGAAATACCCTTGGGAGAAAGTATGGAGAATTACATAATTGGTCCTTGTAATTTCAGATTTTTACAAAATAGGTCCTTGAAATTTCACCTTAACTAAAACTATTACTAACAAATCCTTAAATCCACTCTTAACTGAGGCCCAAAAGAAAACCAGCCCAACCCCCTTCCCATAATACCCGATCCAATATATACACACCCGGTCAAACCCAATTACAAACCCGGCCAATGCATCCCTTAATAATAAAATACCCAAATTCCCACTCCCGCCCCCCAAACTTTACCCAAACCCAGGGAAGTTACTGTTACATGAACCCTAATAACCCTCCCACCAAATTACCTCACTTAAATAATAATTACCCTATGATTGATTGATTCTAGAAGGTCAGGCATACGTCAGGGAATGTCAGTGATGAGTGCTCAAACACTCATCATTTTTGGTCTAATCTGAACTGCAAAACATACAAAAACACTCAGTAATGCATCAAAATACTGAAAATATTTCAAAATTGTGTTTTATATGTTTTAGATGCAAAATAAGCAAAAACAGATGAAAAACGTACAAAGTTTGCAAAATTGGCAGTTTCAGTCCCTCAACTTTCATAAAATTACAAATCTAGTCCCTGGATATTCAAAATATGGAAAATTATCACCAAAGGTCATTTTGTAATCATAAAATGTCATATTTAGTCTTTTGGTGAAAAAATTGGAAAGTTTTGGAAATTTACGAAATTAGTCCCTGGAGTTTCAGATTTTGGCAGACTTGGTCCCTGGTGGGATATTTTTGAAAGGAAAATCAATTTTTATCCCTGGAAAATCAAAACGTGTCAAAAATAGTCCTTGGAATGAAAGATTGGTGAAAATTGCAAGTTTAGTCCCCGGATTTTGAAAATTGACATAAATGGTCCCCGGGAATTTCAAAAAGTAAAAAATTGCAAATTTGGTCCTTGGGTTAATAAAAGGTGGCAAGAATGTTCCTTATACTACTTTTGGAAAATTACAATAACAACCCCCGGTTTTCTAAAATTACATGTATGATCCTTGTGATTTAACACTACACCATTTGGACCCTTGTATTGTTATTACCCAACATCCCAAAACACCAACCCACCCATTTCCCATGGTCTGATCCAGTTACCTAACCCCAAGCCCACTTATACCCGGCCCACCTTTTAAACTAATACCCCGTCCCCATCGTTGACTCTGGTCAAACCCACAAAACCCGACCACTGTTCATCCCTAACCTCACTTTCCCACCACCATTAACACCCCCCCTAATTCCCAGGCCCTTGTCTCCCCCTTTTCCACCAACTATCACCAAACACTCAACCACACCACTCCTATCCCCCCTCCTCATTTATTGCTCACCAAACAACACTCAACCTGCCCCAATCCCATTTCCCGCCAAAGCAAAATTTGAACGGTTGGGATTACACCAAGCCATCCAACGGCTAAAGATGAAGTGGGAAAAGTCAGTACATCCTCCAGGAACTATAAAAGTAAAAGAGAAGCAGAAGAAAAGTAGTAGTTAACTAGGAGTAGTGTAAGCTTAGTGTAAACATTTTCGACTTAATGTAATTTTTACTTTCGGTTGTATTTCTTAGTTCAAAAAGGTTGTAACTAATATTTCTAGTGTATTATAAATCTTATTCAACCTTAATTCCAAGTAATCTTTGTCAAAAATTCACTTTGCACTTTTTCATTGAATTTCCTATATTTGCTTAAATAGTGTTAGAAGCTACTAATTCTGTTTTTTAAAGCTCATATGAGCTCATTTGCAAGCTTTGATAAGCTCAGGTTAAAGTTTAAACAAGTATTATTTTAAAATCTCAAAAATCACAAAAATAAGAAAAATGAAAGAAAAATAAAAAAAAATCAAGCTCAAGGAAGAAGGATGCAATGTAACTTGGTAGATTATGGATTTTATTGGTTTTAAGACTCCATGGAGAGTGTAGATGATAGTTTATGAGGTCCTGGGTTCCAATCTCCTACCATAAATCTGCTGTAAGTCTCAATTTCAAGTTTAGGTGTTATCTTTGATTTCTAGTCTTAGTGGGATAATTATTGTTCTTACTAGCTTAATTATGCTTGTAATTGGTTAGTATAAATTTACTTTTCAGTCTTAAAGCTCAGGTTGATCATTTCCTTTGTAAACCAAAAATCAAGTTATTTTAAAGAATGTTTGGCACAGTGGAGTTCACCACTGTGCATTGTTTTTTTTTGGTTATTGATTTGGCTCATGCATGTTTATTTAAGTTATTTTAGATCATTAGTAGTCTAAATACCCAGGTTCCTAGCACACAAAGTCAAAATCCCACCCTCTTGCCTATAGCAGTCCACTGTGGGTCAGTGGGTGCCCCAAACTCACCCATTTGGTTTTAAACTTTTGCATTAATCTTAATTTGGTCTTAAAACAACATATCACAACTTATTTTGCATGTAGGATCAATTAGAAATTAGCAAAAGTCAAATAAGCAAGTTTTAGCAAAAAGTCAAATTGGCTCCTTTCAGATTTTTCCAAAACTTCACCCAATTATTTTGATTTTTGTATTGTAGATTAAAGCTTAAAACTTGGTTGTGTTTGTTCTCTACCAGCTCAGTTTTAGATTTTCCCCCTCCTTTCATTTTTGTGATTTTACTTGTGGGCCCCACAAAGCCACAAAGTGACTTGCAGGGCACACCTTGCTCTGTGCAGCTGCTCAGCAGACCACACCACCACCTTTGTGGTGGTCCTCTGGCCACCATGGTGGTCCTTAGCCACCCATACTTGGTTCTCTCAACTCACCCCCTGGTGGGCTTCACCCCTTGACCCATGGTTTGACCTGAGGTCCACTGGGTCCCACCTAGAACCACATCACAATCTTGTCCCCTTTTTCAGTCAAATAGCAATAAGTTGAGTGCTCAAATCAGCTTATTGGCTTATTCTGTGTACTAATTGTGCTTTTTCTTGCATAAATAAGTTTATCTAACTTATTTACACCAGATTTACCCATTGTGGGTCCCACACAAGCTGGTTTAGCTTATTTCCCTTGATTAGTCAATGAAAGTCAACTATCTTGACTTTTAGCTTATTCTCAGCTTAATTTTAAGTTCTAAAAAGTTTGTTTTCACAAAAAGTTTTTATTTTTAGGTATAAAACTAGTTTGTAAAAGAAAAACCAAGAAAAATCAATTTAAAATTAAGTGATAGTTTCTATTTAATGTAATTTAATTTTAATTTTCATTTTTAAATTTTTGTTAAGTACTTAGCTATTTTATATTTTTATTAAATTCCTCATATATTAAAGTAGTTATAATAATTTTTTCAGATTTTTATCTTTTAATTTAGTATTAACTAGAATTAATCTTAGTTTATTAATTATTAAATAATAATTAGTTTAAAATAGCATATCTAGTTTTTATTAAGTAAAACTTAGTTTTTATATTTTTTATAGCTTTTATATGTTATAAAGTAATTTTAGAAATTTTCTTAGCATTTTTACTGTTCATTTGGTATTTTTCCTAATTTAAAATAGTTAATTAGATAATTAGTAATTAATTAGTAATTAATTAATACAAAAACCACAAAAAGACAAAAACACTCATTTTTATTTTTAAAACTTATTTTTAGTTATTTTATAATTTTAGGAATTTTATTTTCACCTTTTTAGTATTTAATTAATATTGTATTATATTTAAGTTGTTTTAATATTAATAATAAGTATTAAATAGTTTTTAATTAATATTAAATAATTAAATAGTATAAAAAGTAATTTGAATTTTCTAAAAAGTTTATTTTATTATTAGGATTGTAAAAATGTGATTTTCACTTTTGTAAGTATTTTATTTTGTTAAAACTCGCGTTTTATTTCGTACGTCTACGTTTTATTTAAACGTTACGTACGCGTTTTTAGGTTTTTATCGCTTCTGGTTTTTCTTAGCTTCCCGTCTTATCCACATAGCTTGTTTAAGCTATTTCATTGTAGATTCCTTAGTTCAATCACACACAAACCTTTTTCTCATCCAAATTCACCCGATCACGAAACCGTTTTGTTTACAATTCACACCTCGTCGGGACTTAACGACCCGGGGAAACCACTATATTCCGCGGAGCATTGACTCTGAGCTGTTTGACTTTGTTGACCATTCCTTGGTCAATATAAGTTAGGTGGTTCGGGCTCAATCAACTTTTGGCGCCGTTGCCGGGGAGGTTGTGCGCGTTTATCTAAACGGTTTTTCTGATTAGTGTTTTTGGAATTCGTTCCATTGTACATTTATCCATCCCTTGTTGATATTTTCCTATTTTCAAAACAAAACCATTCACGAAAACTTTTTAAATCAAGTTTTCAACGAACACAAAAACACAAAAACATTTTCTTTCTCATTTGTACAAAATGTATTTCCAAAAACCCAAAAATATTCACCTTAACCCTCTCACATCTTTGATTCTTCATCCCTACCCCTCCCAAACCTTTTGATTCTTTCTATGTCTCATCCACACTTTCTGGTTTGCCAGTGGTGTGGTAGTTCTCATAATGGTGGTAATTGCCCCGGTTGTGGCATGGTAGAGTCAGGAAACGGGTCTGTCTATAACCAAGATCCCTATTCTTACCATGACACCACTGATTCATTCCACCAGCTACCACACCATCAGTCTCAGCAGTTTTACTGTTGTGAGTACTGTGGTGGTCGCACTACAGTTCTGATTGTCAATCAAGAAGCACGCTTGTCTATGAGCAGTTTCCTGATAACAATTATGACACAAGCACATACGACTCACAGCCACATCAGTTTTACTGTTGTGAGTATTGTGGAGGTCCACACACTAGCTCTGATTGTCAAACAGGGAATCCGTTTCCTTGTAACAATTACGACTATTCGTTTTCAGACCCACTTCCACAGTACCAAATAACCCAAGCAACTCCTCTTGTTACTGAGCAAGACATTTTACTAGAGGTTCTTGAGATATTGAAAGATCTTAAGGAGGAGTTGGCTACTACATCGTTTCAAAGCTCTCGTGAGAAATCTATGGCAGAATTACTTGCTGAAGAACGAGCAGCTAGAAACGAAAAGAGCATGGAAGAATTGCTTGCTGAGCAAAGAGCGGCTAAAATACGTGCCAATCTTCGCTATGCTGCTCTTCATGATGACGATGATGATGAGGATTCTATTCAAATGAAAGAATATTACAAAGATTCATCCAGTTCATCAGTTGAGATTCCTTCCATGAAAGCACAGGGAGATAAAAGTATGCAAGAATTGCTAGCAGAAGAACACATGAAAAATATAGAATCTATGTGTGCTAGTCTTTTGTATCTCCCTCCGTCTGCTGTTATCACACCCGAAGTTCACACTCACTCTCCAATCAAGGGGGATGAGCATCTTAGCACTATTCCTAATAAGGAATCGGCCGAATTAATAAAGTCTAGTGTTGAGATCCTTGTCCCAATCCCAGGAGAGTCACAGGGAACTTTGGATGATATGTGTGATATTCCTTCAACCATTGAGTGTCCTAAAGATCAATTTGAGACTTTCTCAGATTTTAGCGATGATTGCACATCTTATGGAGACATCGAGTATGTTGAGGCATCAGTTCCACAAACTGATGCTGATCATCTTCTTGAGGAGTTCGCTGATGAACTTGCTCACATCGATCCACTTTCATTGGAAAGTGATGATGGTCTCCTTGACTTCGAAGCCGATCTGGGAGAAATTGAAAGTCTCCTTTATCATGATCCGTCACTCACTTCTGATCCCAGCAGTCCAATAGAAAATAATAATCACTTTGTTCCTGAAGCATTCAATACTACTCTCACCAATCCTCTATTTGAATTCGACTCTGAATTCACTTTGATTTCTGATAATCCACTCTTTGGTATTCGGAATGAGGATTGTGATGAGTCCACAATAGAACATGAGTTCACAGATTCACATCTTGTGAATGATTCTCTTCATGAGGAGTTCTCCGGTGAACTCGCTCATCAGTTTGATATCCCGGGGGGAGATGCTCTCAATTATGAGAACTTGCAAATTCCCACCCACCCTCCCGGGTTGTTTACGAGCTTACCCTTTGTAATCCAAACTCAGGCTATTGAGCCTCCTCTCGAGGAAGAAGATCAAATCATGCTTTTTATCATGGTTTTCTTCCTTTTCTTTACCTACAGGGTGACTTCTCTTCTTCTTCACTCCTTCGGGAGTGAGGACACTATATTTGATCCCGGCATTTTCATGTATCATTATCTTGAGCCGGATACTTATCTCATCGGTGTGGAACTTTCACGTGCTTCATATGTTTGTCCAAACATCTTGAATGAAAGTCCGATTGAGATCACTTCTTCCACATTCCCCAAGGACAAATGAATTCGGGGTCGAGTCAAGCTAGCGACTCGGTAAACAAAAACAGTAGCATGCATATAGGGTTTTCACCCTAAGTGTGGGGGAGTCCCCCATGCTATGGTTACAAATAAGAGTGAAAAAACAAAATGGTTTTTCCACGCTTAGCTTGTAATGTTGCCCTTTTACGTTCAAAATGTCGGCATAATAGCCGGGATTTTGAATATTGAGGACAATATTCATGCTAAGTGTGGGGGGGTATTTCGCTATTCTAGCGAATTTTATCACATTTTACTATATAATACCCCCGTTTTTGCCAAAATTTCAAAAATTTTCAAAAATTTTTCACTGGTGCTTCAAAATTTTTGTGGTAATCAGTCCGCCTTGTCTAAGAGACAAAAGGGATTGGCTAGTCCAGGAGCAAACGGCTCTTGGTAAAGACATCTCAAATCCGTTGACGGCTGGCAATTTGCCCAAAATTGTATGGTTCCTCAACTCCCCGAAAACAAATGAGTTGGCTAGCCCGCAAGATTATGGCTTGTGGTAAAGGCCGTGGAAAATCCATAATTGGTAATCAGCTCACCAAGATGTTGACTATTCCATCAAGAGCTGGCTAGTCCAGAAGCAAACGGCTTTTGGTAAAGACTACTCAAATCCGTTGACAGCTGGTGGTTTGCTCAAAATCACACGGTTATCAGGTGTGCCACAGTTCTTACACCTGGCTACTCCAGAAGTGATGGCTTTTGGTAAAGAGTTTTTCAAATCCATCAAGTTTTCAAAACAGTATTGCTAGGGACTAGCAATAGTTTAGTGTGGGGGATTGATGAGTGCTCAAACACTCATCATTTTTGGTCTAATCTGAACTGCAAAACATACAAAAACACTCAGTAATGCATCAAAATACTGAAAATATTTCAAAATTGTGTTTTATATGTTTTAGATGCAAAATGAGCAAAAACAGATGAAAAACGTATAAAGTTTGCAAAATTGGCAGTTTCAGTCCCTCAACTTTCATAAAATTACAAATCTAGTCCCTGGATATTCAAAATATGGAAAATTATCACCAAAGGTCATTTTGTAATCATAAAATGTCATATTTAGTCTTTTGGTGAAAAAATTGGAAAGTTTTGGAAATTTACGAAATTAGTCCCTGGAGTTTCAGATTTTGGCAGACTTGGTCCCTGGTGGGATATTTTTGAAAGGAAAATCAATTTTTATCCCTGGAAAATCAAAACGTGTCAAAAATAGTCCTTGGAATGAAAGATTGGTGAAAATTGCAAGTTTAGTCCCCGGATTTTGAAAATTGACATAAATGGTCCCCGGGAATTTCAAAAAGTAAAAAATTGCAAATTTGGTCCTTGGGTTAATAAAAGGTGGCAAGAATGTTCCTTATACTACTTTTGGAAAATTACAATAACAGCCCCCGATTTTCTAAAATTACATGTATGATCTTTGTGATTTAACACTACACCATTTGGACCCTTGTATTGTTATTACCCAACATCCCAAAACACCAACCCACCCATTTCCCATGGTCTGATCCAGTTACCCAACCCCAAGCCCACTTATACCCGGCCCACCTTTTAAACTAATACCCCGTCCCCATCGTTGACTCCGGTCAAACCCACAAAACCCGACCACTGTTCATCCCTAACCTCACTTTCCCACCACCATTAACACCCCCCTAATTCCCAGGCCCTTGTCTCCCCCTTTTCCACCAACTATCACCAAACACTCAACCACACCACTCCTATCCCCCCTCCTCATTTATTGCTCACCAAACAACACTCAACCTGGCCCAATCCCATTTCCCGCCAAAGCAAAATTTGAACGGTTGGGATTACACCAAGCCATCCAACGGCTAAAGATGAAGTGGGAAAAGTCAGTACATCCTCCAGGAACTATAAAAGTAAAAGAGAAGCAGAAGAAAAGTAGTAGTTAACTAGGAGTAGTGTAAGCTTAGTGTAAACATTTTCGACTTAATGTAATTTTTACTTTCAGTTGTATTTCTTAGTTCAAAAAGGTTGTAACTAATATTTCTAGTGTATTATAAATCTTATTCAACCTTAATTCCAAGTAATCTTTGTCAAAAATTCACTTTGCACTTTTTCATTGAATTTCCTATATTTGCTTAAATAGTGTTAGAAGCTACTAATTCTGTTTTTTAAAGCTCATATGAGCTCATTTGCAAGCTTTGATAAGCTCAGGTTAAAGTTTAAACAAGTATTATTTTAAAATCTCAAAAATCACAAAAATAAGAAAAATGAAAGAAAAATAAAAAAAAATCAAGCTCAAGGAAGAAGGATGCAATGTAACTTGGTAGATTCTGGATTTTATTGGTTTTAAGACTCCATGGGGAGTGTAGATGATAGTTTATGAGGTCCTGGGTTCCAATCTCCTACCATAAATCTGTTGTAAGTCTCAATTTCAAGTTTAGGTGTTATCTTTGATTTCTAGTCTTAGTGGGATAATTATTGTTCTTACTAGCTTAAGTATGCTTGTAATTGGTTAGTATAAATTTACTTTTCAGTCTTAAAGCTCAGGTTGATCATTTCCTTTGTAAACCAAAAATCAAGTTATTTTAAAGAGTGTTTGGCACAGTGGAGTTCACCACTGTGCATTGTTTTTTTTGGTTATTGATTTGGCTCATGCATGTTTATTTAAGTTATTTTAGATCATTAGTAGTCTAAATACCCAGGTTCCTAGCACACAAAGTCAAAATCCCACCCTCTTGCCTATAGCAGTCCACTGTGGGTCAGTGGATGCCCCAAACTCACCCATTTGGTTTTAAACTTTTGCATTAATCTTAATTTGGTCTTAAAACAACATATCACAACTTATTTTGCATGTAGGATCAATTAGAAATTAGAGCTGGCAAATTGGGTACCTGTTAGGACCTGTTAAGACCTATTAAGGGAAAAAATGTACTATGCAATTTTTTTATTTTTTAAAATAATTGTTTTTAGTATTCTAGGGTTCAATATTTAACTTTTTTTATACATAAAACGTATATCTGTCATACTCAAACCAACAAAACCAAGTGTTAAACGAGTCGTTTTCATGTTTGAAACTTATGTTATTCGCACGCTCAGAACCTGTTAAGACACGATTTGCCAGCTCTATTAGAAATTAGCAAAAGTCAAATAAGCAAGTTTTAGCAAAAAGTCAAATTGACTCCTTTCAGATTTTTCCAAAACTTCACCCAATTATTTTGATTTTTGTATTGTAGATTAAAGCTTGAAACTTGGTTGTGTTTGTTCTCTACCAGCTCAGTTTTAGATTTCCCCCCTCCTTTCATTTTTGTGATTTTACTTGTGGGCCCCACAAAGCCACAAAGTGACTTGCAGGGCACACCTTGCTCTGTGCAGCTGCTCAGCAGACCACACCACCACCTTTGTGGTGGTCCTCTAGCCACCATGGTGGTCCTTAGCCACCCATACTTGGTTCTCTCAACTCACCCCCTGGTGGGCTTCACCCCTTGACCCATGGTTTGACCTGAGGTCCACTGGGTCCAACCTAGAACCACATCACAATCTTGTCCCCTTTTTCAGTCAAATAGCAATAAGTTGAGTGCTCAAATCAGCTTATTGGCTTATTCTGTGTACTAATTGTGCTTTTTCTTGCATAAATAAGTTTATCTAACTTATTTACACCAGATTTACCCATTGTGGGTCCCACACAAGCTGGTTTAGCTTATTTCCCTTGATTAGTCAATGAAAGTCAACTGTCTTGACTTTTAGCTTATTCTCAGCTTAATTTTAAGTTCTAAAAAGTTTGTTTTCACAAAATGTTTTTATTTTTAGGTATAAAACTAGTTTGTAAAAGAAAAACCAAGAAAAATCAATTTAAAATTAAGTGATAGTTTCTATTTAATGTAATTTAATTTTAATTTTCATTTTTAAATTTTTGTTAAGTACTTAGCTATTTTATATTTTTATTAAATTCCTCATATATTAAAGTAGTTATAATAATTTTTTGAGATTTTTATCTTTTAATTTAGTATTAATTAGAATTAATCTTAGTTTATTAATTATTAAATAATAATTAGTTTAAAATAGCATATCTAGTTTTTATTAAGTAAAACTTAGTTTTTATATTTTTTATAGCTTTTATATGTTATAAAGTAATTTTAGAAATTTTCTTAGCATTTTTACTGTTCATTTGGTATTTTTCCTAATTTAAAATAGTTAATTAGATAATTAGTAATTAATTAATACAAAAACCACAAAAAGACAAAAACACTCATTTTTATTTTTAAAACTTATTTTTAGTTATTTTATAATTTTAGGAATTTTATTTTCACCTTTTTAGTACTTAATTAATATTGTATTATATTTAAGTTGTTTTAATATTAATAATAAGTATTAAATAGTTTTTAATTAATATTAAATAATTAAATAGTATAAAAAGTAATTTTAATTTTCTAAAAAGTTTCTTTTATTATTAGGATTGTAAAAATGTGATTTTCACTTTTGTAAGTATTTTATTTTGTTAAAACTCGCGTTTTATTTCGTACGTCTACGTTTTATTTAAACGTTACGTACGCGTTTTTAGGTTTTTATCGTTTCTGGTTTTTCTTAGCTTCCCGTCTTATCCACATAGCTTGTTTAAGCTATTTCATTGTAGATTCCTTAGTTCAATCACACACAAACCTTTTTCTCATCCAAATTCACCCGATCACGAAACCGTTTTGTTTACAATTCACACCTCGTCGGGACTTAACGACCCGGGGAAACCACTATATTCCGCGGAGCATTGACTCTGAGCTGTTTGACTTTGTTGACCATTCCTTGGTCAATATGAGTTAGGTGGTTCGGGCTCAATCAGTCAGCGACTCTGATACGTGGGAATCGCACCAGGCTTTACCTCTCAAGGGATCTTGAGAAGCTTACAACCCCCACCAGGCAGTGTACCTGATCGTTGTAGTATATTATAGTGACAAGTACCGGGGGATTGATCGTTCATCTTAGGAATAGTGTCGCTAGGATTAGAAAGCCTAAATATTAGTTCTAAAGGTGAGGGAAGATTCTTTTTGTATTTTATATTTTTTAGAAAAGAAATTTAAAATCTCAGGTTTGAAGGATTTGGGCGGAATTAGTTGCTAATCAACTAACCCAATACTAAAGATGCAATCAAAATAAAATACTAGAAATGAAAATAAACTAAATTATACTAAAGTTGTGAGCAATAAGTGGAGAAAATGTGTTTACTTAGATTTCACTACTCCCTAGACATCTTTTACACGTTAATTACTTGTTATAATTGCATGGATGACGGATCGTATTCCTTAATACCATTCATGGGGTGACACACTTAACTCCCCAATTCTATGAGCTCTTATCTCCTCCTACACCATGCCCAGCACAACTATAGGGATTGTAAACAGTGGCTCATGCATTAAATACAACCAATAAAGACCTAGTGCGTGTCGGTTCATGTTTCTTAAGACGTTCAAGCATGTTACCAATTGGAGATCTGCCAGTTTTCTTAAGCCTAACATATAAATCATTCATCCAAGACAAGTATAAACAAGTAATCAACACATAATTAACATCTAGGTTTCATTAGATCCAAACAAACACAAGATAGATCTAGCCTAGCATGATGGAATTAAGACAAGAACAAGATATAGACAACCAACACATAGACATATTGATTGAATTAAAAGAACACTTATCTCAATTAGACATGAAAGGTATCAAGGGGTTGGAACCCTTGAAAAACCTGTAAAATTCGCACCAAGTTCGTACTAGGGTTTCTCCAAAACTTCTCTCCTTTTAATGTGAAAATTAGAAAACTATATATAGGAAAAGAGGTCTGACGGCGTCAAGACCAACCTTGTGACGCCGTCACCTCGCCGCCAAAACTATTCTCGGACTGCCTTGATCTACATTTGACGCCGTCAAGTGATAATCTTTTCTAGGCCGTCATGACTTTTACTCTTGACGCCCTACTTCGTGACGCCTTCAAATCTTTACTGGATCGTCATGGAATTTTGCTCTTGACGCCGTCAGGGAGTTACTCTTGACACCGTCACCTACTGTTCCCAGCACGGAAAATTAAGACTTTGGCGTTTTCTTCACTTTTATGCTCCAAAAACGTCCGAATTGCTTCCTTTTCCAGATTTCACTCCCAAAGTACCTAAAATCACAAAAGGAACGATTTAGGGCATTATTTGATCAAATAAATTCGAATTCGGGCTTAAATGACCCCCTAAAAACGGATCATTTTTCGCCTCATCATATACCCTTACATTTGAGATATGCTTGTCCTCAAGCAAATGCGCTTTTATTCTACTCAAAATACAAGTTAGGGGTCATTTAACACTAATATAAAAGTAATTACAACAAATAATCGTTCCACTAAAGACCAATAGACAAGCACGGAGGTTATACACAAGCACCTCACAAATAGTGTTTAGATACTCACATCTCTCGGGTGTAATAAAGTGTAAATTACAATATGGAAACGGAAGATATCTCTCACTACCTGTCATAGCAAAATAGATTACCATAGGCTTGGGAAAGGATCAAACCTCCACCACATGGCGTAAGCACCTAGGATAAACTATCAAAGAGGTCTTTTAATGGGTTGTAACGTTAGGTGTACGGATATGAAATACACGGTTTTGTTGGATAAAGGAAGTTTTACTGGTGGCAAGTTAACAATCTTGGTTAATTACATGTATAATGTGGCGTTGCTAAGCCAAGACTAGACTCGACTTAAGCTAATAAGTGAAAAATAACAAAAACATAAAATGAACATAGAATGAAAACGGGATGGTAGTCCGTATGTTTTTTCTCTTTTTCCTTTTTCTATATTTTTTTTTCTTTTTCTAGATTTTTTCGATTTTTTTTTTCTTTTTTTTTTTTTTCTTTTTTTTTTTTTTTTTTTTTTTTTGCATACACTCTTACCCTACCATCCAAAATAATACATCATAGGGAATGAACATTCCCCTTACACTTGAATCTTTACATACTTTACATTAAACTAAACTAATGACTCGAGTTAAGAAAATCAAAACACTTGGAGCACTTTTAAGATTAACGTACGTATGGGGGTAATAAATGGTGTTCTTCCCCATTACTCCATAAAATAAGTACTTTACCCATGAGTCCCAATCGTCCCAAAACAATATGTACAAGGATATGACTCGACTTAGCAACCATGTAATCAATTAGAAAGTTAACTTAGGGTTTAACAAATAACAATAATGCACTAAAAATGAGCGCATATACGGAAGGCTAAGGCGATTTGGTTGTACATTTAAGTGGGGTGTAACAAATTCTTCCTTTAAGTAAAATGCTTAAAGTTAGAAATGAAAAGATAGGCTCGGAGGGGTGTACTAGGGGTTTCGTGTACTAAAAATGAGTACAACGCTAAGGGTGTGGGAAAATTAGTTGACTTAACTAGCCAAGTAATATGACTTAAATGGTCAAGTAATTATGATACGGTTTTAACACAAGGGTGATCCTAATGCCTCTTATCATGTAGTAAATCCTACTACACGAATGTAGTCTCACTCGCGGTCTCGGGATGCATCACTAACGCAAGTTCTAGAATCTAAATGCTACCGGTACACTCATAAGCACTAATAGTAAATGTTTTTCCTATCAAATCTAAAGGCGAACCTCACATATTTGGGTGGAAAATTTTTCTGAATATACGGTTATGTGCTAGTCATACAATCTCCTATCCATGAGACGCTTGCTATGGCTGAAGTTTCACTCCTAAATGTTGTAAAAAATTTTAAATTTGGCGCTAAAATTGCACTAACAAGTATTTCTCATAGTTTTATTACACATCTACTATTAAACAAAACAAACTCAAGCGAAAGTGCATATGTAAGGTATCATCTTTTTACCCTCCCCTTACACTTAAGATGAACATTGTCCCCAATATTCAAGTAAAGAATGGAAAAGTGAAAAAGTAAAAGGAATAAAATCAAATACTCCCCTGATTCGCTCGGTATGGATAATAGGGTGGCCAGGTTAAATCTTCCTCCAAGAAAATGAACAATCAAAGCTTCCCTTCCAGAATATAAATCATCTTCTTGTCATACATAACCTGTAAAACCTGATAAAATAGACAAGACAACCTCGCGTAAAATCGGCGGTATCCTATATAAGTTACTAAATCCTAGAAAACAAGATAAGATATAATGCTTGTGGAATGAAGTTTGCAGATCTCCTGGAGATTATAAAACTTAATAATTCACAAAAGCCATAAGACTCCGTTAGAAAAACAAAACCGGTAAAATTTCCAGATTTTTACACTTGACGCCGTCAGAAGTGACCTGCAGAAATTCTTATGTTAAGTTTCCGGAAAATTTCTGGAAAAACTTGGTCCTACTTCCTGGAAAATCCTGCAAAACTTCATTATGACTCAATACAAGCATTTGACTCTAACAAATACGAATATACATGTTCATTTAATATTGTGGAGAATCATGATCGGTTTGTTTCCTAAAAACATATTTGGGGTTTCCCCTTACACTTATCTTTTGCAAAAATACCTTTAGGTGGAGTTAAGACTAGGCTAAACAACAAAGTAAAGTATTTCCACTTTTTAATTTAGAAACATGATCAACCAACAATAAAAATAAAGCATGCATACGGAAGCAAATAACAAACAAACAAACAAAATCACATAAAGCATGGGTTGCCTCCCAAGAAGCGCTTTTCTTTATTTACGAGTCTTGTAGCTAGACTCAAGGTCATGGGTTACTACGTGACCTATCCCGCAAAATGAATGCGGTTTCAAACATCTTAACCAATCTCTCATCTTTCCTCTACTCGGGGCCTAAAGCTAAACATTTCGAGTAATAGATCTCTTTCCTTTTGTAACCTCCAAAGTTTCTCTCTTCCTCACTCTCAACCTTAATCACGGGGATGTTGTCAACATCGAGATCCTCAACTTCTCTAAACCTCTCTTCTTTATGGGGCATCCTATATCTAATGTTTTTCTCTTTGGTTGCGAATGTGATAGTGCTCTCATCGTGGTTGTAAGTCATTTTAGAGGTTTTGACAAAAGGTTCTCCTAAAACAATCTGACACAAAGATTGATCAATAATTCCCCTAACATCTTCTAAGATCATGAAGTCGCACCTATAAACAAAATCCCCAACGAAAACATGTACCCCTCTAACCCGCTCAACAAAATTACTCATGCGATTAGGGTTGTAAGGGTCCCGCCTAGGTTTCAATTTTTTGTTCATGATCCAATTATAATAAAGCCTAGACATGATGTTCATTGGTGCCTTTAAATCGATATAGGTGTGTTCTCTAAACATATGACCAATCATGCATGGGACCTTAAGATTTATAGAATTATGTTTCCTAATCCATGGGCGTTTTTGGTACTTTGCGGGGCAAGGTGGTTATGTTGCAAAATAACTTCTTTGGGCGAGGTGAATCTAGTTAGGAAGTAGGAAGCAAGATCGTCCCAAGAGGAGACGGATCTTTCAGGGAGTTGGCATAACCATTGAAGAGCCCGACCATGTAAAGAGAACTGAAAGAGGGCTAAGAGTTCCCCTTCTTGATTATCAACACCTAATCCTACAGAATTGGTAATTTTTAGGTAGTCCTCAAGGTGTTGGGTTGGGTTTTTGAAAAAGTACCCATAGAATGTACACCCGTCTTGCACCAATTGAACGGTGCTGGATTGCAAGCGGATGGTCCTTATAGGTGGTTGGATTGGTTTTGGTAGGTTTTGTGGGTGGTTTTGTTGCGGTGGGTTGATGGGTTCAAGGATGTTACCACCGTCCATGATGTCGGGTGGTGAAGAGTTACGAACAAAAACACAAAGAAATAAGATAGACTAAAGAAAACCTAAAAATAAAAATAAAATCTTACTAGAAAGGAATCTAGCAAGTAGACCTAATAAAAAGAGATTCTAACCTAGACAATAACTATTCCCCGGGTTGCGGCGCCAAAAACTTGATACGTGGGAATCGCACCAGGCTTTACCTCTCAAGGGATCTTGAGAAGCTTACAACCCCCACCAGGCAGTGTACCTGATCATTGTAGTATAGTATAGTGACAAGTACCGGAGGATTGATCGTTCAGCTTAGGAATAGTGTCGCTAGGATTAGAAAGCCTAAATATTAGTTCTAAAGGTGAGGGAAGATTCTTTTTGTATTTTATATTTTTTAGAAAAGCAATTTAAAATCTCGGGTTTGAAGGATTTGGGCGGAATTAGTTGCTAATCAACTAACCCAATACTAAAGATGCAATCAAAATAAAATACTAGAAATGAAAATAAACTAAATTATACTAAAGTTGTGAGCAATAAGTGGAGAAAATGTGTTTACTTAGATTTCACTACTCCCTAGACATCTTTTACACGTTAATTACTTGTTATAATTGCATGGATGACGGATTGTATTCCTTAATACCATTCATGGGGTGGCACACTTAACTTCCCAATTCTATGAGCTCTTATCTCCTCCTACACCATGCCCAGCACAACTATAGGGATTGTAAACAGTGGCTCATGCATTAAATACAACCAATAAAGACCTAGTGCGCATCAGTTCATGTTTCTTAAGACGTTCAAGCATGTTACCAATTGGAGATCTGCCAGTTTTCTTAAGCCTAACATATAAATCATTCATCCAAGACAAGTATAAACAAGTAATCAACACATAATTAACATCTAGGTTTCATTATATCCAAGCAAACACAAGATAGATCTAGCCTAGCATGATGGAATTAAGACAAGAACAAGATATAGACAACCAACACATAGACATATTGATTGAATTAAAAGAACACTTATCTCAATTACACATGTAAGGTATCAAGGGGTTGGAACCCTTGAAAAACCTGTAAAATTCGCACCAAGTTCGTACTAGGGTTTCTCCAAAACTTCTCACCTTTTAATGTGAAAATTAGAAAACTATATATAGGAAAAGGGGTCTGACGGCGTCAAGACCAACCGTGTGACGCCGTCACCTCGCCGCCAAAACTATTCTCGGACTGCCTTGATCTACATTTGACGCCGTCAAGTGATAATCTTTTCCAGGCCGTCATGACTTTTACTCTTGACGCCCTACTTCGTGACGCCTTCAAATCTTTACTGGATCGTCATGAAATTTTGCTCTTGACGCCGTCAGGGAGTTACTCTTGACGCCGTCACCTACTGTTCCCACATTGCTTCCTTTTCCAGATTTCACTCCCAAAGTACCTAAAATCACAAAAGGAACGATTTAGGGCATTATTTGATCAAATAAATTCGAATTCGGGCTTAAATGACCCCCTAAAAACGGATCATTTTTTGCCTCATCAGACTCACACGTGGTCCAATCATGAAGCACACATCAGAGAGTTTTGTGTATACTTTAGAAGGGCTCCCCCTTCACATGTGCTCATAAGTATTTAATAAATTTGCACATGCGGGAGGAGCAAGCACTTTTTGAATTGATCCACTTTCCGTGAACAAGACCGATTCGAGACACGCTTACATCACTAGTTAGACTAGCTTGAAGTTATTACCCGGCCTGGTCGAGTCCACAGAAAGTTTCTCGAAACGGTACATTTCTACTTAGACGAATCCTTTTCGAGACACTCTTATGTGGCTAGTTAGAGAGTTCCATTGTCAGCTTTTAGGTGACAACTAGCTCTGTTAACTAACTTGATGTCATTACCCGTCGAGGATAAGTCTTTTCGAGATTACTAACTTTTGTTTCGTCAATTCTTAGGTCAATTATGAGTCTAGCTCGCATGAGATTCAACTTTAAGCAACTTTGAACTTGCATATTTTAATCACTTTTCATTTTCCCCTCCTCAAAAATAGCATATCAGATGTTGTTTTTGATAAATTTTGATTAAAAAATGCTTTTTGAGTCTTATGAGGAGATATCAACAAGAACTTTGTTTTCCAGAACGATGATTTTTCAAGTGCTCCCCCTCAACCAGAAAATACTTATTGAGGTGAAATACTTGTCTTTTGAGCAGAATTATGAAAATCAGAAAATATTTGATGAATTCTACTCAAAAGTAAGAAGCTTTCGCTCCTTATGTTAGGATTGAGGCACTAAAGCGTACCTCAGGGTCCTTTCTTTACAAGAACGGGTTGTACACTGATATGTGTGCACAAGCCATAATGATTCACAAAACAATCAATGAAATAATTATGATTGAAATGTTAGTACCCGTGTTATCCAGCTTACGAATCATCAACAATTGGAGCATCAAAGTCTGTGAACTGAGGTTTTGGTCTTTGGAAGATTCTGACATGGAATGAAGGTCTGACCCCAATGAAAATATCCAATCGTCTGATCTGTTCCCGACGAACTAGCCTTTCTTCAATTTTAACGACAAAGTTGCGGACTTGTCGTCTGGAGGTGGATTTCCACCTTGGAGATTCACCCATAGATATCTTTCTCTTATCATCTTGCAACCTTTTGACTAAACCATCTCGAACGGTTTTGAGCGTGGAATCACAGAACTTATGTAACTCATCGAGCCTCATGAAACTTAGTGTCTTCTTGTTGTTGAAGTAGGTGAAACCAAAAGATGGTTTTTGGATGAGCGTGTATTGTGACATTTGTTCTATTCCTTGAATTGAGAGTTGACTCCAAGCTGAAGGTCTTCCACTCTTTCTTGAACTATTAGCCATCTTATGTAGAGGAGTAGAGATGAAATGAAGTTGTATTGTGTTTGAGTTTCGAATCCACGCATTCTTCCTTGAACCTTTTCTAGATACATGTCTTCAATGTCATTTAGATAAAGGTCAGGAAAGTCTGCTTCTGGGAACTTGTACTTCTTTTCATCTTGTCTTTTGAAGACAATCTCGTTCATGAAAGTGTAGTTAAACCTTTTCGACTCCTGAATTTCCAAGATAGCAATGATTCTTGATTTATGCTTCACATTCTCTATTGACTTGATGTCTAACCTGTGAGTGTACCCGCGTCGACGACATTCAGGCCAGTGCTGAATCCCAAGTAAAGCATCTCTGTCGTAGGCGACAATGGAGTTGCTAAATATCAGAGTTGACTCTTCAATTGCAGGAACATCATACCTTGCAGCTGGCACTGATATAGTCAATAATGAAGCATATCTTTGTTTAGAGTTCTCTTGTGTGAGTTGGAGGTTACGAAGATCTTTGTTGAAGAAGAAACGATAAGGTATCTTAGGTTTTTCTGGAAATCCTTGCAATGGTAATGGTTTGGTCCAATCGGTGAAGTATGTCTTGTCGGGTTTTCCTGAGTGGATGTCGAAATTCGCCTCTGGGTTTAGCTAGTCAAACTTGCCTGACATTGCTCTAGCTATATTCTGCATGTGAAATTTGAGTTCCATCTTGTTACCAGATCTAGACTTGAGGAAATCAAGAGCATCCCGATTGATTCTTCTCAACTCAGCCTTTGTCAGTTTCTCAATCTGAAGTCCAGCCATTATACTCTGAGTTTATTGCCCGGGAGTGGTTCTTCATCTTCGAGAGGAGGTTGAGCCTTGACCAATTCAGTCAACCAGTCACCTTCTGGTGTGTCATCATTGTCGATCCATGAGTGACATCTTCTTTTCTTAGATTTCTTTGACTTAGATGTTTTATCCTTGTCTTGAGCTTTAGAGGTTGATGATAGTCCCGGTCTAGAGTCGGGGATTGGAGATGCACAATATTCTGTATCGGGTTGTCCCTGATAATCATCAACAGGTTGCATGAAAGGTTCTTCCTGGTCTGTCGGACCTAACCTAGAAGCTGAAGTATGTTGCTGTTTTCCAGGAGATGTTGAATCCTTTTATGGTTGTAGTGAAGATGATGCACCGGTTGCAGACTTATGTTTCTTACTTTTCGAGTTAGGGTCCGGATCTTCATCTTTCTTTGACCTTCTCAATGATCCAGCAGCTTCTTTGCAAGACTCTTTAGACAAGTTTGCTGCAATGGCATCGACAAGTGCTGTTTCTTCAGGTATCAAAGTGGTTTTGTAAGAAACTTTGTAGTATAGTTAAGCAAGCAAATCTTCGACTGATGGTTCTGGTACGGTTGGAGTTGTTGTTGAAGCTTTTGCAGGTTGAAGAGTGAACAGTGTTGTTGACAGCATTTTTCTCACGACACTTCTAATCCTGTACTCCACGTTATCCTTAATCGGCTCTACAAGACTTGCCACTTGAGGAGTGACAATATCAACAAGATTCTCTGTAAGATAATCGTAGGTTGTTAGGTCACCATTTAGTAAACACAAGTATAAGAAATAAGATGAGAATAAGAGATGGTTGATTATAAGATTATGAAGAGTGAAAGAACTAAAGTTTCATTAAGATATTCAAATAACCAACAATATTCAAGGTTACATAAGCTTAGTATATATAGGGGAGGAGTAGGGCAACACTCCCTTCCTCCCTCATTCTTCTAAAACGTGGGCTTCAAGGCCCATTGGACATAAATACATAAGCCTAGTAACTTAAACATAATGAAATAAATAACTAAGCAACCTATTACAAAAGGTAATGACCGAGACTTGACTAAATACAAAAGTATGTTCCCAACAATCTCCCCCTAAGGGTCGGTCATCACGGTTGCTTGACGTCTTCATCTTTGTCGTTGACTTGTGACATGTAAAACTTTAGACGTCTTCAAAAATGTTGTATAATGAATGTACTTTGCTCTATGACTTTGTTCATTGGTGATGATGTAGTGATTGTGTTATGAAGTAGTCTGCCGTTCCTCACTCTTGCGTATGTGGTGGTTGTCCGCCATTCCAACATACTCATACATCTTTGGACTTAGCCTTTTACGTGCACGAAGTTCCTTTTCATATTCTAAGATCTTTAGTCTTTATACTTTGTAGATTCTTCTTATTGGCGTAGAATCTTTCTTTGAATTTTGTGGTGCTAAGATCTTTGGGGGAGCTTTCATTTGCTTCAAGATGTATTGTATGAGCATGCTGGAATCTACCATCATGGAGATGATGTACCTTCAAGTAAACAGTTAGCAATAAACAACCGGTACTTACAGATAAGGAATTAGAGCTCGTCAACAACATAGTGTGAAGACTCCTTCTAATCCTTATCAAGGCCGTTCTCATGTCAGATACTCCCGAAGGAGCTTACAAGACCTACTAAGTAGCTCAATGACTGGGTGAGTCGTTGGGGATCACTCCACGACTGTAGACCGCTATGGAACCACCGTGAACACTAAGCGTAACCCTTGTGGGGTTACCGAAGTGACCTGCTGTCAGGGCTGTATGATGTTGACCCTGGCAGGAATTTCCGTTCAATCATTGAGAACTACATTTGTAATTCTCTCATAAACGTTCTTGGCAGATTGCTAAGATCTGCGAAGGACTCGATAAGTTACAGCTGGTGTCCATTGATGTAGAACACCAGTTGTAGAAATTCTAAGTGTTCCTAAGAGATCTTTGATGTATCTCATGGCTCTAGACTCGAAAAGTGCATGCTTAGGTTTCCTATTCGGAGACTAGGGAGGGGTCTCCTGGTTCAATATCAACCATCTCTAAGAGAAAGGTCGATAGATTACACTAGTTCCCCGTGAGAATGAAACAAGCTCTTTTAAGAGAACTTGAGTGGTTAAGAAGGTTTAGTGCATTGCGTCACTGGGTCCATGATGACTTTATCTTCAATACCAATGTTGCCTTAGCAACAACCAGTAGCATACGAGTTGAACCCGGTGTCTGCCCTAAGGTTGAACATATGGAGGGCTATTTCTTTTCACCCTTTTCTTTTACATTTCTTTTTAATTCTTCAACTCCTTCTTTCCCTTTCATTCTTTTCTCCTTTTTTCGTATCATACCTAAGGACTTCTAATTCTAACTATGGGAGATGTCCTTGGGTAGATCCCTCCGGCTCTGGTGGATCATAGGACGGTTTATCCGATCTTAATCACCTTATAACTCCTTGATTAACCGACAGTAGCCAAGAAACCTTTGATTGAAAATCTCTCAAAGTGTTTGTAATAATCAAATATTTTGGTTAACACTTTGAGAGTTTTTGTGTACACTTTTGAAGGGCTCCCCCTTCACATGTGCTCATAAGTAATTAATAAATTTGCACATGCGGGAGGAGCAAGCAATTTTTGAATTGATCCACTTTCAGTGAACAAGACCGATTCGAGACACGCTTACATCACTAGTTAGACTAGCGTGAAGTTATTACCCGGCCTGGTCAGGTTCACAGAAAGTTTCTCGAGAAGGTACATTTCTACTAAGACAAATCCTTTTCGAGACACGCTTACGTGGCTAGTTAAAGAGTTCCATTGTCAGCTTTTAGGTGACAACTAGCTCTAGAAACTAACTTGATGTTATTACCCGTCGAGGATAAGTCTTTTCGAGATTACTAACTTTTATTGTCTCGTCAATTCTTGGGTCAATTCTGAGTCTAGCTCGCACAAGATACAACTTTTAGCTTTTTGACTGCTTATATTTTAATCACTTTTCCATTTTCTCCCCCTCAAAAATAGCATATAAAATGATGTTTTTGACAATCTTTTAGATTAAAATATGCCTTTTTGAGTCTTATGAGGAGATTCACCAAGAACTTTTGATTTTAGAACAAAGTATTTTTATTTTTTGACAAGTGCTCCCCCTCAACAAGTGATTAGGTCTTATTGAGGTGAAATACTTGTCCTTTTGAGCAGAATTATGAAAATCATAAAATATTTGATTAATTCTACTCAAAAGTAAGAAGCCTTCGCTCCTTATATTAGGATTAAGGCACTGATGCGTACCTCAGGGTCCTTTCTTTACAAGTACGGGTTGTGCACTATAATGCGTGCACAAGCCATTATGAAGAATAGTATTGACAAATCAAATCAAGTTACAAATTTCTATCATTCTGGTCTCTGAAACGTCAACACCGGAAATCCTGGTCTGCCTCCCACATAGCTTTCCAATCTCCTTATCTGATCCCTTCGCTTTAACCGGTTCTCAATCCTTGTAATGAATCTGCGAGCGTCTCTGGCCTCATTGGTGTTCCACCTTTTGGATTTATGCAGTGTAATATCATCTAATCTGCCTTTGATTCCATCTCTGACGAACTTTAAGGTTTCATCACAGAACTTTTGGATTTCGTCATAGGCCATGAAGCAGTTTCGACCGTTGACACTGTGGTAAGTGAACCCAAATGCCGGATGCTTGATCAAGGTGTATTGAGATAGGTGTTGAAGGTTGGGGATGTTGAAAAGGTTAGGTTTGGTGAGATTTAGCTTCTTCTGATAACTTTCCACTCCCAGTTGAAGATCTTCTACTCTTTCTCTGATGACTATTTGTCTGATGAAGATTAGGAGAGCTGTGATAAAGGCAAGCTGCATTGGTTTGGGTAAGTTGCAAAGCTTTCCTTGAACTTTGAGCAGATACATATCTTCTATGTCGTTGAGGAGTAATCGTGGAAAGTCTGACTCGGAAATCTCGTACTCTTGTTCATCAAGTCTTTTGAGTACTATTTTGCTGAGAAAGGAGTACCCAAAGTGAGTGACTGTCGAAATGAACTGGACCGAGACAATCTTCAACTCACTTGTCACATTACCCATAGTCTGATTGAGTCTGCTGCTTCGATAATACTGTGCCCGGTTATCTGGCCAATGATGTATTCCATAGAGTGCGTTCCGGTCATAGTCAACAATTTTATCGATGAATAAATCGGAGGCTTCTTCTTCGATGGCGTTGTTGAGGGATCTTGCTGCAGGGATGGAGAAGGTAAGTGAAGTGGCGTACTTCTTTTCAATATTGCTGCCATGTTGTAGAAATTCTAAGTCGTTGTTGAAGAAGAACTTGTAAGGGATTTTCTCTTGTTTCGGCTTTCCAACCAAGGGTAGAGGTTTGGTCTAGTCAGTGTAGTTGGGCCCTTTCTTCTTTGAGTAGTAATCAATGTTGGACTCGGGATTTAGCCAGTCGATGTCGTTAGACATTGCTCGGGCTATGTTTTCCAGGTGATATTCAAGTTCAACAGAGTTGGCTGAGCGGTCTTTTAACAAGTTGAATGCCGCATTAGAAAATTTATTACAATGGTCAAGGAGAGTATCCCGAAACAAAATTTTGAAGCATCACATTGATAAATAACTATTGTTGGTAAAAAAATGCAAGTACGAAGTAAATATTTTGAGAAAATTTAAGAAATACTTTTCCTCCCCCTCAACACTTGATTTTTATAGTAATTATAGACTTTTTATAAAAATAGTGTTGAAAAGAGTGGTGTATACTTGCATTTTTTTTTGAAAGTGAAAAAAAAAAATCTTTTTGTGTTTTTGTTTGTTTTATAATTTTGTATTTTGTTTTTGGTAAAATATTTACAAAGATAGTTTTGATGTTTGACGATCATTTGTGTTTTAAAAACTTTTCCAGATCTTCTGGAGTCAAACATCGCATACCAATTTGGTAAGTAAGTCCGCCAATTGGTACTCAGTTCCAACAAAATATAATTCGACGGTACCCTTTTCGACATGCTCTTTGATGAAATGATATCGGAGATCAATGTGTTTGGATTTGCACTGATGAACGGTGTTGCAGGAAATAGCAATGGCACTTTTGGAATCACAGTAGATCGGAATCTTATTGAACAGGTAGCCATAATCCTTAAGTTGTGATCTCATCCAGATGACTTGAGCACAACAAGCAGACATAGCTACATATTCAGATTCTGTTGACGACAGTGATGTGCAGTCCTGCTTCTTATATTGCCATGACACAAGTTTATCTCCGAGCAACTGTAATCCACCAGATGTACTTTTGCGTGTGTCTAAACATCCTACATGATCAGCGTCTGAAAAAGCAATTAGTTCAAAACCAGAATCCTTCGGATACCAGATTCCCAAGTTAATGGTTCCCTTTATGTATCGAAGGATTCTTTTAGCCTCACTGAGGTGTTTTTCAGTTGGTTTGGACTGATAGCGAGAGCACATGTAGACAGCAAATACTATATCAGGTCTACTAGCTGTGAGATACATGAGTGACCCAATAATACTACGGTATTTGGTAGGGTCAACAGGTGTCCCATGTAAGTCAGCATCTAGTTTTGTGGTATAGCCCATTGGTGTATTATAAGTATCACAACTCATCATTCCATGTTTCTTTAAAATTTCTAGAGCATATTTGGACTGATTTATAAAAATTCCACGGGGTGATTGATGAACTTGTAGTCCTAGAAAGAACGAAAGTTCACCCATCATGGACATTTCAAAATTATCTTTCATTAAATTTGCAAAATCATTAGAGTAACTTCTTTTTGTTGAGGCAAAAATAATGTCATGTACATAGATTTGAACAACTAGTAAGTCCACCCCGTATGTTTTTGTAAATAGTGTTGGATCCACCGAACCTTTAGAAAATTTATTGGCCAGCAAGAAAGCAGATAGTTTGTCATACCACGCCCTTGGGGCTTGCTTAAGACCGTAGAGTGCCTTTTTGAGTCGGTAAACGTGATTGGGACGCTCAGGATCAATGAAGCCGTCTAGTTGGCTTACATAAACTTCTTCACGGAGTTCTTCATTAAGAAATGTTGTTTTCACATCCAATTGATAAACAACCATGTTTCGATGTGCTGCATAAGCCAGGAAGATCCGAACAGCTTCATGTCTAGCCACTGGAGCAAAGGATTCTGCAAAATCAATTCCTTCTAGTTGGGAGTATCCTTTCGCTACCAGGCGTGATTTGTTACGTATGACTGTGCCTTCTGCATCTAGCTTATTTTTCCAAATCCATTTTAACCCGATGACATAGACTCCGTCAGGTCTTTCAACTAATTCCCAGACTTCTAATCGTATGAATTGCTGAAATTCCTCTTGCATAGATTCAATCCAGTTATCATAAGTCATTGCTTCTTTGATGTTCTTAGGTTCTTCTAGACAAACTGTGAGTGCATAGATGCAATTTTCACCATCAGTGTGAAGTCGTTGTCTTGTCATTACAGGTGCATCTGGATGGCCAATAATATGAACTAGGGGATGATCTCGAGTCCATTTGTGTGTCGAAGGGTGTAGTTGATAAGTATCTCGCATGTTAGCAGGATCCAAATTGCGTGTGGACAACTCAGCTACTTCAGGAAATGTTGGAGCCGGTGCAAACGGGTTAAAGAACGCATTAGGATCATACTCTGCGGGGTTGTGGAACTGATTGTGGTGTAGGATCTTCAGCTGATTGTTGTGAGTTGGAAGCAGTTTGTTCTGCTGTTAATGGAGATGCAATTGGAGGACCGTCTTTCGCAACAGTTGTAGTAGTTTGTTGAGGTGAGTCAGGTACTTGAATATTTTCAGGTTGAGCAACGGAATTGGGTGAGACCTCTGTAGAACGGTATTCAATTGTATCATCAAACAGTGGAGCAAACAAGGTTTCCAATTCTTTGCGATTGAGAGGCAATGGTTCAGCCGAAGAGTCCGGAGAGTTAAGACGGTTGAATTCGGGTCCTAAGCTGTTTTGCTCAGAAGCCATCTGTGTGAGTTCATCAAAATTAGCGTGAATAGTTTCTTGAATTTCTCTTGTTCGACGATTCCTTTAAGTTTACCTAAATCATCACGATCATTTTTTAGATAACAAAGTGCTCCAAATACATGAAAGTAATCGATGTTTGGTTTTCTTTTGTGAACAATTTGATAAGGTGTTTTGTGATGGCGTTTTGTGATCATGCAACGGTTTTGGGTATAACATGCGGTTGAAACAGCTTCCGCCCATAAGTAATCTGGTAATTGAGCATTAATTAACATTGTTCTAGCAGCTTCCACTAACGTCCTGTTGCGTCTTTCAACAATTCCATTCTGTTCTAGGCTTCTAGGAATAGATGTTTGATGTTCAATTCCCACTTTCTCATAATATGACCGAAGTGTCTGATTCTTAAATTCTGTTCCATTGTCAGTTCTGACCATTCGTACCGTGTTGCGTAACTGAACTTGAATTTTAGTGAGAAAGGTGATGATCATTGAAGGAGCTTGATCTTTACTTCGTAGAAAATAAACCCAAGTCCATCTGGAGTAATCATCCACAATTACAAGTATGTAGCGTTTACCGTTGATACTTTGAACACGCATCGGTCCACAGAAATCCAAA
Organism: Artemisia argyi; assembly: GCA_030686995.1. NCBI lineage: Eukaryota > Viridiplantae > Streptophyta > Magnoliopsida > Asterales > Asteraceae > Artemisia > Artemisia argyi. The sequence goes on from CM060695.1 coordinate 114,383,939, forward strand.
TGAAGCAATTGTAAAACATGATTCGTACTGTGCTCAGATTTAGAAGGAAAATGAGCCCGAGTACTTTTTCCTTGTTCACAGGCTGAACATAAGTGATCTTTGGTAAAACGGAATCTTGGAAAACCATCAACAAGTTTGTGACGAGCAAGTTCAGTCATAGTTTTGAAATTCAAGTGCGAAAGACGTTTATGCCATAACCAAGATTTAGTTGATTCCGCTTTGGAGAGAAGACATATCGGAGATGTAGCAATCATATCTGACATTGATATTGTATAAAGATTAGAACCACGTGAGCCAGACATTAGATCATTTCCTTGTAAATCACGAACGAAACAAGTTTTCTCACGAAATGCTACTTCTAGATCCCCATCACAAAATTGACCAACTGAAAAAAGGTTGTGTCCAAGGCCTTCCACATAATAAACACGACTGATTTCAATGTTCCCACTGACATAGTCACCATATCCCATGATTAAAGTGTAATGATCATTCCCGAATCTGACAGTACCAATGAACTTTGAAACAAAGTTGTTTAACAGTTTGAGATTGCCTGTCATATGTCGGGTGCATCCGCTATCAACAATCCAGAGAACAATCTGTACCACCTGCATCACAAGAAGATGACAAGGATGGAACAGAAGTAAGGCTGGAACCCAAAGAAAGTGCGGGTTCCTGTTGGTTAGAAGCACATGTATTCAATAATTTAGGAATCCATTTAAAGTCTGGTTTATATTGTAACCAACGTTGCCAATTCCAACTAGTTCTTGCTTTCTTTTTGGTGAATTCACTAGTAATGGGCTTGTTCCTAGATTTGTACTCTTCAATTATGGGGGTAACTTCAACTTCATTAGAAACCGTAGATGGCGGTTTTCCTAATATAAACTTAGAGGCAGTAGTGGGCCTAGAAGGAATGCTTGTCCTACGTTTCTTATGACGATTAAGAAGAGAATTAGCTATACATTTTTTATGAACACCAGATGATACGCTTTTACGACAAAACACACAAGATGCATTAATATTCAAAACATTCAAAGGTTCATCATTCGTTACATTTAGATTTTGATTACAATTTGCCAGATTAGAATCTAAATCTGATGCAACATGAGTTTTATTCAAAGTCCTAAGTTGATCTTCTACTTCTTGAGCTTCTAGTGGTCCTCTTTTACATTGCAAGATCCTATTCTTCTTGTTACTTTTTCGCTTGGGTCTGCTAACGCTATTAGTGGAGACTAGTCCTGTGGAAGTGGAGTTATCAACATTAGTGTTTTGAACAAAATTTTCTTTAGCAGTTTTTTCTAATTGATACAATCCTGGTGCTATCACCCTGGTGTCAATAATTTTTCCTTTTTGAAGTAGCTTAATTTTCTCTTTCAAATCAATGATGATGTGATTCTTATCCTGAATATCAGACTCAAGTAAACCATTGCAATATTTGATGTCATCGCGGTTTTGTTGCCATTCGATTTTAAATCCGCAATTTCTTTCTCGTATTTGAGACACAGACTTTTTAAAGACTCATTGTTTTTGCAAAGCTGACAAGAGTTTGAATTATTTTGACTTTGAAGTTGCAATTCTGTTTCAATACTTTGAGCTTGACACCATTCAAGCCTTTGTTTGAGTAGACGAATTTCTTTTGAAAATTGTTTTGTCACATCATCATTGTTTTTTCTCAACATGTCATTGTCATGTTTAAGTGTCTCAATTTCCACATTCAACAAATTATTATCAACACAAAGATCATCCATAAGCATAGAAGTGCCAGATTTATAGAGATCATTCATGACAACAGACAAAATATTAGCATCGAGAACTTGTTCCAAGAGTCGATCAGCATCATCTTTTAAAATTCTATTTCTTTGCTTTTGAACCAAAATTGCATTTTCAGTTGAGTTGAAAACGTTTATCATTGTTTTGACTTCGTTTTGAAGTTCCTGTTCCCAACGTGTAGCACAGAGACGGAGGTGTTTGACAATTGGCATCATTTGTTTTTGAAAAATATCTCTCTTTTCTCGCTCGTAAGCAGATTGAAAAGTTTCAATTTTTATTTCAGAATTACGTTCAACTGTTTCCTCCAAAATTTCGATGTCTTCCTGATGCGTAGGGATTGCACCAGGCTTTACCTCTCGAGGGATCTCGAGAAGCTTACAACACCCACCAGGCAGTGTACCTGATCGTTGTAGTATAGTACAGTGACAAGTACCGGGGGATTGATCGTTCAACTCAGGAATAGTGTCGTTAGGATTGAAATTAATCTAACTAGGTCTAAAGGTGAAGGATGATTCTTTTTGTATTTTTATATTTTATGAAAAGCAAGTAAAAATCTTGGGTATTGGAAGGAAGGGCGGAATTAGTTGCTAATCAACTAACCCAAAAGCTACTAATTAAACTAATGTGCAAGAAAACTAAACTAAGGTTCTACAAGATAAGTGAAGCATGTCTACCTATGATATGTTACTCCTTGCTAGCTATCCAATTCTACCTATTGAATTGTCACACCTTGCTTTAATTGACGGGTTGTATTCCTTAATACCATTCATGGGGTGGCGTACTTACTTCCCCAATCCTTTAAGCTCCTACTTCACTCCTATGTCAAGCCGGCTAAGAAGCTCCTAACATGGGATCACTAGAATTCGCTCATGCATTAAATACAACCATAAAAACCTAGTACACATCGGTTCATGTTTCTTAAGACGTTCAAGCATGTTACCCTATGGAAGTCTGCCAGTTTTCTTAAGCCTAACATTGAAATCATTCAATCAAAACAAGAATAAATAGGAAACAAGAATTATAAACTAAACCAACTAGATCTATTGAAGTTGTCACGCCTTAATTGATGGAGATAGACACACACATCAACAAGCCCTCATTGATGGAGATAGACACAAACATCAACAAGAAATCAATGAGATCTCATCAATTATACACAAGTTTCACACAATCATAAGTAGACACATGGTGAATTAGCGAAGCATAATTAATAAAGAACAAGCAACAATAATGATAATTGAAGACATGAATTGAGATAGAATCATGAAACCATTACAAGATGTTTATGGAGTGATTGAAACCCTCTAAGTTGCTGGAAAAACACCCACTTAAACCCAGGAATCGACCTTAGGGTTTAGGGCTTACAAAAAGTGAAGTTATGATGTTATATTTATAGGCATGTTTTCTGTCGTCCCATCTTGACGGCATCAGCTCGTTTCTCTTGACGCCGTCATGACCATTTTTTCAACAAATTATAGATCTCTTCGTCCTCTTCGCGTGGGCTTTTGAATCACCTAAATCCGAGTTCGTATGCAAAAGTTATGACCAAAACAATATCAGCTACTCCGCGCGCAAGTTTTGACAAGTTAACACGTGACGGCCTTGGGTGACGCCTTCACGTTTCTTCTAGGCCGTCACCACTTTTACTCTTGACGCTGTCATGAAAAGCCTCTTGACGCCGTCAGGTACTGTTCCCAGCAAGGAAAATTAAGACTTTGCCGTTTTCTTCACTTTTATGCTCCAAAAACGTCCAAAATGCTTCCTTTTCCAGAATTCACTCCCAAAGTACATAAAATCACAAAAGGAACGATTTAGGGCAATATTTGATAAAATAAATTCAATTCTGGGCTTAAATGACCCCCTAAAAGTGGTTCATTTTTCGCCTCATCATATACCCTTACACTTGAGATTTGCTTGTCCTCAAGCAAATGCGCTTTTATTCTAATCAAAATACAAGTTAGGGGTCATTTAACACTAATATAAAAGTAATTACAACAAATAATCGTTCCACTAAAGACCAAAGTCAAGCACGGAGGTCATACACTAGCACCTCACAAATAGTGTTTAGATACTCACATCTCTCGGGTGTAATAAAGTATATATCACAATATGGAAATGGAAAACATCTCTCACTACCTGTCATAGCAAAATAGATTACCATAGGATTGAGAAAGGATCAAACCTCCACCACATGGCGTAAGCACCTAGGATAAACTATCAAAGAGGTCTTTTAAAAGGGTTGTAACGTTAGGTGTAGGGATATGGAATACACGGTTTTGTTGGATATAGGCAGTCTTTACTGGTGGCGAGTTAACAATCTTGGTTAATTACATGTACAATAAGGCGTTGCTAAGCCAAGACTATACTCGACTTAAGCTAATAAATCAAAAATAACAAAAACATAGAATGAAAAGGGATGGTAGTCCGTATGTTTTTCTCCTTTTCTCTTTTTCTATTTTTTTTTTCTTTTTCTTGTTTTTTCGATTTTTTTTTTTTTTTTTTTTTGGATACACTCTTACCCTACCATCCAAACTAATACATCATAGGGAATGAAAATTCCCCTTACACTTGAATTTTTACATACTTTACAATAAACTAATCTAATGACTCGAATTAAGAAAATCAAAACACTTGGAGTACTTTTAAGATTAACGCACATACGGGGGTAATATATGATGTTCTTCCCCGTTACTCCATAAAATAAGTACTTTACCCATGAGTCCCAATCGTCCAAAAATAATATGTACAAGGATATGACTCGACTTAGCAACCATGTAATCAATTAGATAATTAACTTAGGGTTTAACACATAACAATAATGCACTAAATATGAGTGCATACACGGAAGGCTAAGGCGATTTGGGTGTACATTTAAGTGGGGTGTAATAAATTCTTCCTTTAAGTAAGATGCTTAAAGTTAGAAACAAAAAGATAGGCTCGGAGGGGTGTACTAGGGGTTTCATGTACTAAAAATGAGTACAGCGCTAAGGGCGTAGAAAAAATTAGTTGACTTAACTAGCCAAGTAATATGACTTAAATGGTCAAGTAATTATAATACGAGTTTAACACAAGGGTGATCCTATTGCCTCTTATCATGTAGTAAATCCTACTACACGAATGTAGTCTCACTAGCGGTCTTGGGATGCATCACTAACGCAAGTTCTAGAATCTAAATGCTACCGGTACACTCATAAGCACTAATAGTAGATGCTTTTCCTATCAAATCTAAAGGCGAACCTCATATATTTGGGTGGAAAATTTTTCTGAATGATACGGTTTTGTGCTAGTCATACAATCTCCTATCCATGAGACGCTTGTTATGGCTAAAGTTTCACTCCTAAATGTTGTAAAAAAATTTAAATTTGGCGCTAAAATTGCACTAACAAGTATTTCTCATAGTTTTATTACACATCTACTATCAAACAAACAAACTCAAGCGAAAGTGTATTTGTAAGGTATCATCATTTTACCCTCCCCTTACACTTTGGATGAACATTGTCCCCAATGTTCAAGTAAAGAATGTAAAAGTGAAATAAGTAAAACAAATGAAATCAAATACTCGCCTGATTCGCTCGGTATGGATAATAAGGTGGCCAGGTTAGATCTTCCTCCAAGAAAATGAACAATCAAAGCTTCCCTTCCAGAATATAAATCATCTTCTTGTCATACATAACCTATTAAACCTGAGAAAACAATCACAAAAACCCAAAGCATCAATCCGAACAAAGAAAACTCACAACTAGATGTAATTCCAGACTTAGGAATAAAAACAAAACAATTAAATATATAATGCTTGTGGAATGAATGTTTGCAGATTTCCTGGAGTTTATAAAACTAAAGAATCAACCAAAAACTTTAAGACTCCGGTATCAACAAAACTAGCATAATTTCCAGAATTTTACACAAGACGCCGTCAGGAATTAATTCGTGACGCCGTCAGAAGTGACCTGCAGAAATCTTTATGTTAAGTTTCCGGAAAATTTCTGGAAAAACTTATGTCCTACTTCCTGAAAAATCCTGCAAAACATCATTATGACTCGATACAAGCATTTGACTCTAGCGAATACTAATACGCATGTTCATTTAATATTGTTGTGGTTCATGCTCAATTTCATTTTTATAAACAAATTTGGATCTCCCTTGCACTTATCTTTTGCAAAATACCTTTATATTCAATTAAGACGAAGTTAAAAACAAAATAAAGCATTTTCAAAATTTACTTTGAAACATGAGCCAAAAACAATAAAAATAAAGCATGCATACGGAAACAAATAAAATCAAATAAACAAACAAACAAACAAATAAAGATTGGGTTGCCTCCCAATAAGCGCTTGTTTTTGTTCGAGTCACGAGCCTGACTCTACCCTTATTTAACGGAAATAGGGGAGGTTTTCCCTACACTTTGAATTAAGTGCGGGTGGAAGTAGCGATACACACCCTTAGGGTGGAAATATGTCACGTGAGGTGAAGGGGGTGAGTGAATGGCTTCCTTCATCCTAAAACTACCCGGATAATATTGGTTGATGGGTGGGTCGGTTCCTCTTTTGTCTCCTAGATGTACATCTAAGGATGGAAAGTTGTGTAAAGGTTGAGGTTCCGGTTCATCAACATTAGGAAATTCCCTAGAACTAGGAGTAAGGTTATCACTACAAGTATTCAAACCTATATCCTCTAATGGTGCCTGGTCCAAGGGTTCTACCTCCATCGGAATTCCTAAAGTTTCTTCTACTTCTTCCGGGTAAGTCACGGGCAGTGTGTGTGCCTCAAATGATGGTTGAGTATTTTGTGGGCTTATGTTATTGACCTCATCATTCCATGTGTCAAGATCACCTATATCCTTAACATGTGTTTTATTATAATCTAACCCTAACATTTTCCCAAGTATCTCACGTGCTTCTCTAGGCATCTCAACTTCTATGTCCGAATCATAAGGATCATCCTCAATATTCTGACTGCTATATACAAATTGCCCAAGAGATTCATCATCTGTTTCTTGAGATTCATCATCATCGATCATAAAACCTAGGTCTTTTTTATCAATGTGATCATGCTCGGCTAAATCCTCCTCAATTGTTTTCTTAGGTAGTGATAATAGCAAACCTAGTGCTTCATCCAACTTATGATTTGTTGCAATGGCTCTCTCCATAATTCCTTGGCAAACTAGGTCGCATTTCCTATTGGCCTCACTAAAACTAGATCTTAAACATGGAGGTTGTTCATAAGAATCTATCCTAGGTGAAGGCTCATATGATTCATAGGTGTCTCTAAATGAGGTATTTTGAACTCTTTGGTGTGTTAGCCGCTCAACCTTATCTTGTAATCTTAGAAGTCTAAGTGTAAAGTCCATTTGAAGCAAATTACAAACAAAATCACAAAGAAAAGATAGACTACGAGAAAGCTACAAAATAAAAAGAAAAAAATCTCACTTGATAAGAATCTAATGAGTAGACCTAATAAAAATCAAATTCAACCTAAACAATAACTATTCCCCGGGCTGCGGCGCCAAAAACTTGATGCGTAGGGATTGCACCAGGCTTTACCTCTCGAGGGATCTCGAGAAGCTTACAACCCCCACCAGGCAGTGTACCTGATTGTTGTAGTATAGTATAGTGACAAGTACCGGGGGATTGATCGTTCAACTCAGGAATAGTGTCGTTAGGATTGAAATTAATCTAACTAGGTCTAAAGGTGAAGGATGATTCTTTTTGTATTTTTATATTTTATGAAAAGCAAGTAAAAATCTCGGGTATTGGAAGGAAGGGCGGAATTAGTTGCTAATCAACTAACCCAAAAGCTACTAATTAAACTAATGTGCAAGAAAACTAAACTAAGGTTCTACAAGATAAATGAAGCATGTCTACCTATGATATGTTACTCCTTGCTAGCTATCCAATTCTACCTATTGAATTGTCACACCTTGCTTTAATTGACGGGTTGTATTCCTTATTACCATTCATGGGGTGGCGTACTTACTTCCCCAATCCTATAAGCTCCAACTTCACTCCTATGTCAAGCCGGCTATGAAGCTCCTAACATAGGATCACTAGAATTCGCTCATGCATTAAATACAACCATAAAAACCTAGTACACATCGGTTCATGTTTCTTAAGATGTTCAAGCATGTTACCCTACGGAAGTCTGCCAGTTTTCTTAAGCCTAACATTGAAATCATTCAATCAAAACAAGAATCAATAGGAAACAAGAATTATAAATTAAACCAACTAGATCTATTGAAGTTGTCACGCCTTAATTGATGGAGATAGACACACACATCAACAAGCCCTCATTGATGGAGATAGACACAAATATCAACAAGAAATCAATGAGATCTAATTAATTATACATAAGTTTCACACAATCATAAGTAGACACAAGGTGAATTAGCCAAGCATAATCAATAAAGAACAAGCAACAATAATGATAATTGAAGACATGAATTAAGATAGTATCATCAAACCATTACAAGATGTTTATAGAGTGATTGAAACCCTCTAAGTTGCTGGAAAAACACCCACCTAAACCCAGGAATTGACCTTATGGTTTAGGGCTTACAAAAAGTGAAGTTATGATGTTATATTTATAGGCATGTTTTCTGTCGGCCCATCTTGACAGCGTCAGCTCGTTTCTCTTGACGCCGTCACGACCATTTTTTCACCAAATTGTAGATCTCTTCGTCCTCTTCGCGTGGGCTTTTGAATCACCTAAATCCGAGTTCGTATGCAAAAATTATGACCAAAACAATATCAGCTACTCCGCGCGCAAGTTTTGACAAGTTAACACGTGACGGCCTTGGTTGACACCTTCACGTTTCTTCTGGGCCGTCACCACTTTTACTCTTGACGCCGTCATGCAAAGCCTCTTGATGCCGTCAGGTACTGTTCCCAGCAAGGAAAATTAAGACTTTGCCGTTTTCTTCACTTTTATGCTCCAAAAACGTCCAAAATGCTTCCTTTTCCAGAATTCACTCTCAAAGTACCTAAAATCACAAAAGGAACGATTTAGGGCAATATTTGATAAAATAAATTCAATTTCGGGCTTAAATGACCCCCTAAAAGTGGTTCATTTTTTGCCTCTTCCCTTCCATAAAAGTTTTGTAATAATTTAAGACACGACAACTTTTTGGTATAGGTGTAACTTCACCAGAGGATGGTAAAGGACCATTTGTTTGTGCTACAGTTTGGACAGGGGCCGCATTAGAAGATGAAACATATGACTCAGTGACATACCATGATTTCTCAGGTAATTCCTTTTGAGGAACAAAAGATTTAGAAATATGAGGAGCTTTTGAAAAATCATATGGTTTCCAATATTCAACTTGACTCATTTTTGATCGACTCTCTTCTTCAAGTTCTTCCTCTTCCTCAGTATCATAGACAACAGTACGCACAATCGTATTATCAAGCATATGGTCCATACTATAAATTTTAGGATTTTCTTTGAATGCTGTGTGAAGAAACATTTATTTGAAATCACCAAGTGCAAATCCTTTATTGGGTCTCGGTTTTAAAGTAAATTTCTGAATTGTTGTGACAGTGCCCCCGGTTTTGTAAACAACATTACGAAATTCTTTGAGTTGTTTTTCAAGATCAACAATCTCACCAATTAATTTATCTATATACTTCCTTTTTCGTATTTTATGTTCACAAAAATCCTTTTTGCAAATTGACAATTCTGTTTCTGTTTTTGAAAGTACTTTTTGAAGTTGTTCAACTTGTATTTGAAGTTCACACTTTTCACTTTCTAGTTTTGAAACCAACTTTCCATTTGACTCAATTAAATCTTGCATTTTATGTTGAAGATCTTGCTCTTTGTTGTAAGATTCTTGAAAAGCTTTTTCAAAACTTTTTGCGTGTTTAACCTTGTCTTCCTGATTTGAAAGGTGTACTTTATAACACTCAATATCTCTTGCAAGTGACGCATTTGTTTCTTTTAAGGCTTTGTTTTTCTCGTTGCATTTTATGATTTGCAGTTTTTGAGCGTTCAATTGCTTGGATAACAATATGAGGTCAGGGTCTGGATCAAACGATGGTTCATGTTGTTCTATATGATCATGTTTATCTTTCTCAATAGGATCATCAAATGAAAAAACTGTGTCATCATCAAATATGACAACTGTGCTTATTTGTTCATCTGCTTGAGAAGATGAAGATGAGTCAGATGGAACAACTTGCGCCATATCTGATTCAGAAGCAGAAGGTGAGGCTATGTCATGTATTAGGCATGCATTTAGGTCATGTACCTGAGACAAGCCGTCAGTGTCATACACTGGACCTGAATCATTAAACTGAAGTTCCTGCATGTTGGCCATAAGCATCATAGCTACATTAGCTTCCAGATCTTCCATGTCATCGTCATTGTTCACATTTGCCATGAAATTTTTTTCCTGCTCAGTGAAATGTCCATCTTTTTCATCTTGGAGAGCCATAAGTAATGCCTGCTTGTGAAACTTACTACCCCGAGTTCTCGGTTTAGGACATGCTGTCGCTATATGACCTTTTTCATTACAGTTATAACAGCACACTGCATTCCCAGAGTTTGAATTCCTAGTATCAACTGGTTCAGACATTTGCTGAGACGGACCTGAGTTGTTCCTGAACCCTCCATTGTTATTAAACCTCTGACCATTCCCAAAATTTCCTGAAGAACTTCCTGAACCAGATCGTCCAAAGTTACGATTCTGAATTTCCACCCCTCCATCATGTACAACAGCTTGATTCCTTGTGTTAGAAGATGAACGTTGATGGTTGTTTGTTTTGTTGGAGAATTTGCTAAAAGCACGAGCAATAAGAGCAAGTCCCTGATTCAACGTATTAAAGTCCTCATCGTTATCTTCATTGGAGTTTGAGTAATACACTGCATCATTGTTGTTGTATGGAACAAGTTGAGTAGAAGTATTTTGTGGAGATGAATCATAAGGAACCATTTGGTTTGAGGTAGAAGATTGTGGATAACTGAAGTAGTTTTGCTCTTGAACATATGCATGATTTGACATTGGTGGTGGAGCATAGTGAGATTGAGCTACGAGTGCCAAAGAATTTGGTGTTGGTGATGGTAAGTATCCTCCTCGAAGAGCTCGATCTTTTTCCACTTCAGGTTCATGGTGTTTCAGAAAATCATACAACAATCCATATGGTGCATCTTGAAGATTTTTGGTTTGTCGAACGAATGTCACATATTTATGCCAGTCCGGACCAAGACTACCGACGAATTTGGAGTTTACTGCGATCCTTGGTACTGTAATTTTGTGTCGTTCCAAATCATTTACCACATTAGTGAAACGATGATAGTAGGATTCAAGTGACTCTCCTGATTCAATTGATGTTAGTGTATTCCATGTAGAGTTTGGATTCCATATCATCTTTGTTCAATTGAGTGCCTTCCATTAGGAGATGAACATGTTCCCACATAGCTTTGGCTGTTTTCTGAGCATCGACACTTCGATAAATTGGATTAGGTATTCCTTGAAGTATATAGGCCATTGCATACTCATCAGCTTCACGATGGTATTTCTGTTCCTCTGTGAATTGAGATTCTGGAACAGGTTTCTCTGCAGGAGCACGTGGAGGATCAGCAGTTGGATCACCAATTTCAAGTCTTGTTGGCCACTCAAATGGTCCTTCAAGTATCACCTGTTTCAAGAATTTCCCATGAGGTTTCTTTAGTTCAAGAAATCGTAAGAATCAACTTGACCACTGAACATAGTTCCCAGGTGTTAGCATTGGAGGTGTTTCAAGTGATCCTGCCTCATGTCTGGATTGTTGAGTTGTAATAACTTCACACATTCTATCAAACCAGTGAGGTTGTTTGGAGGAAAACTGAGTGTTTTGTTGTGACATTTGATATGGTTGTTGTTGAGGAATGATTTGATGTTGTTGCATCATGAGATATTGTGGTTGTGGATTAAACGGTTGTTGATGAAAGTGTGATTGTGAAGGTTGTTGATATAATTGTTGCTGATGGTATTGTTGTTGCTGATACTGCTGATGTTGCTGTTGCTGAGGATTAGGGAAGTAGTAATGTGGTGGTTGAGACATCTTAGAACACTTGTGTAATAATGGATCTTGTAGAAGATTGAAATGCACGTTCCTTTGGTTAAGATCAAAATCCTTGGGCTAAGTTGAAATCTTACGCGTAATACTCAACTTGTGCGTAGATTTAAAGTTATGCGTAGAAAGGAAATGTTATGCGTAAACTAATGGTTTATGCGTAGGATTTCACTTTTTACGCGTAAGATTTAAATCTTTTGCGTAAAGCAAGTTTTGCGTAAGGTTTAAAACCAAACAAATCTTTCAAACTTATCGAAGCTTGAAAGATATCCGAAGTCGAAGTATTCCACTAACTTATCCAAGCTAGGGAAGTACTGAGTCACCGTAGCACGAAGAGAAAACCTTTGATGAAACTTATGCGTAGATTACAGCAACTCACGCGTAAGATAATCTTATGCGTAAGATAGAACTTCTGCATAGAACTTAAGCGTAGATAGTCAACTTCTGCGTAGGAAATAACTTCAGCGTAGATCTTTTGCGTAGGAAAGACAACTTTCACGTAGAAAGAGGGTTTTGACCAAGCTTATGCGTAGGAAAGGGGTTTTGACCAATTTTATGCGTAGAAAGGACAGAAATAGTACTATTGACAGCAAAGAAATCGTACTGTTCATAAAACTTACGCGTAAGATGGTCAGTTTCTCAAAAAACACAACTTTTTGAAGAAAAAAATGGCCTAGAAATAAGTTTCTAATGAACAAATAACTTCCCCAACACTTAGAAAACACTAAATAAGTAAGATTTGGCTACAAAAAACTAGTTTTCCAATATTAAAGAAGCTATCAAACTCAATAAACTAGGAAAAAAATACTCAAATCTATCAAAGATCAATACTTTATGCAAAATCTAAGCTTTTAAACACTATATTAACCTTAAAACTTGTCCAAGCTTCATGATTTGAGTGTAAGAAACAAAGAAAAAAGCAAAAATATGATGACAAACACCCTTAATCCCACGTTAACACCAAGAAAAGCACTTCAATCTCTATTAGGCGAATGATACCACTTGTTAGGTCACCATTTAGTAAACACAAGTATAAGAAATAAGATGAGAATAAGAGATGGTTGATTATAAGATTATGAAGAGTGAAAGAACTAAAGTTTCATTAAGATATTCAAATAACCAACAATATTCAAGGTTACATAAGCTTAGTATATATAGGGGAGGAGTAGGGCAACACTCCCTTCCTCCCTCATTCTTCTAAAACGTGGGCTTCAAGGCCCATTGGACATAAATACATAAGCCTAGTAACTTAAACATAATGAAATAAATAACTAAGCAACCTATTACAAAAGGTAATGACCGAGACTTGACTAAATACAAAAGTATGTTCCCAACATAGGTGAAAGTCTTGATTATTCCTTCCAAGTCTGCTTTCATGAACCTATCAATCTCCTGCTTTGCCTCCTAAAAATCTTCAACTTGTTTTGCTAGATTAGTAACCATGGTTGTGAGACTTTTCACTTGCTCCTGAAGATCAACTGGATTTATGGGTTCATTGATTGATTGTTGTTTTGATGCGGTTTCAGATGGTGGAGGAGATGAATGTTCTGGTGATGATTCTGAAGAAGATTCATTGTGCGAGCTTGAAGAAGAAGCTGGAGGAGTAGGATCCTTAGGAGGTGTGCCTTTAGGAAGAGGAGGTTTCTCTGGAGGTGTTTTCTTTGAAGATGACGAGGGATGTAAAAGAGAATGTGGAGACGATTGAAGAAATATGTTAGTGTCGAATTGTTGTTCTTGTTCATTCTCTTCTGTATCTTCACCTTCTTTTCTTCTAAGTTCCTCTTCTTGTGCAAGATTTTCAGGATTGATGAGTTGATCCAATTCCTGATCAGTGGTGATGTTCTGTTCCTCTGCAACTTTCTCCTCAACTGTTGGAGCTTCCTTCATAATAGTATTTCCTTCTTCATCTTTATCTTCTTCTTTGTCACTGGAATGAATAACTGGTTCTGAAGTAGAAGACACAATGGGTGGAACAATACTACTAGAGGCGACTTCATGTTCCGGTTGATTAACAGGTTTTGGTGAAGGTTGTGGATGAAGTCTGCTGAGGAGTGATGCTTCCCGTTGATCTTTGAGAAATTGCTTCTCTTGAGCCCGTGTATCGACAACAATACTTTTCAACTTTCTCTTGTCGACCAATTGTTCAACTATTGGTTCGTCTTCTTCATCATCATTGACCCCAACATTCGATTTAGTGATGGTAATCCCTTGTCTTTTCCTTTCATCCATATCAAGAGTTTCCAAGCTTTGTTGTTTGGCAAGTTCCATTTCTGGAAATTCTTCTTCAGTTACTCTTTCTCTTCGTTCAAAATCTTCTTCATCAGTTTCGGTGTCGAATTCTGACTCACTTTCAGAAGGTGGTGGTGTAGGTTCATCTTGAAGGACGAGTTTAGGAGTAATTTTCTTTCTTGGTTTAGTAGCAGGCTTAGTTTTAGGGGTAGGTTTGGGTTTAGGAGTTGATTTTGATTTTAGTGAACTTGTAGTGCTGCTCGTACTCCCTGTTTTTTCACCCCTTTTGCTACGTGTCTGTCGTTTCTCTTGTGGTGCTGCAATCTCTCCTATGTGTCCCACCTTTCTTCCTTGATAAGCTTTTTCATAAAGTTCAAAGCTCTTGGTGTTTCTGATCTTGTCGTCAAGGAGATAGTCTGGAATCCTTTTGCCTTGTTGTTTAGTGGAGGACATGGTCTTTTTGACAAAAGCAATTGTGAAGTCATCCTAGTAGAGATTTTTTGGTTCATTAGGGTCTTGTATTCTTGTGGTGAATTCAGGTTGATCTTTACAGAAATGCTCAATGAGCAACTTGGTAAATCTTACGAACCGGATCATTATCTTTTCACGATCAGTTTGGATGTTGTAGACCAGGTCGCTCATTATAGATCTTGCAAAGTCAATTGGTAGCATGCTGACCATTCCCAAAAATACTTGCAGATGTTCAAGTTTTGGATGTTCATGACCGCTCTTTCTTCCCGATATTGAACGAATGACCAACATAAAGAATGTTCTCCATGGCTGAGGCATATTTTTTGCATTGAATCTTGAATGCTTAATTAGAGGTAAGTCATCTTGAACATCGTATCCCAGATCAATGAGATAGTCTAGGATATCCAGTTCAGGCAATATTGGAACATATTCATTCTCGGGTCTGGGAAGGAGGAGAACTGTACGAAGGATGTCCAGATCTACGGTATAGACTTGTCGGTCCAGAGTGACAGTGAAGGATTCATCATCCAAATTAACCTTTGCTGTAAGCCAGAATTGATGAAGGTAGAATGTTGGAACAGAAGTGGATTTATCAAGTAGATGCTTGCATGGATGAGCCAGGATTATATCTTTGACAATCTTGCAAGAGTCCTCAGGAATTCTTAGTTTGTCGAAATCAACTCGAGCAATGTTTCTGCCAATGGTGATGCGGTAATCAGCTGGGACAATGTCATTGAGTGTGAGTAATGGAAGAGTTTGTTCAGGGACATTCTCTGTGTGTTCAGCCATCATTATCTGAAAAGGTATTATCATAAACCAAACATCCAGATTAGTTACTTGTTAACACAAGCACAAGTTTGATTAAAGATAAACACTTAGAACATGTAAGCACGGATGGTTCAATTAACATATTTGAAATGACGTATGATGTAATCAAGATAAAATTGATCTATTTGAATCATGAAATCAAGTATAAAACATTAGTCATACACATGAGCACAAATACATCAAAGGTTATACGAGTTATATAATTACAACACACATTTTTTAAAGTAAGAAGAAGCTCCACAAATACATGATTTCGAAAATACAATATAACATAGATCTCGAAACATTGCAAATAGGACACATTTCGCAAATGTATATATTTTACATTCTCGAAAAAATCTCTAAGTGTATTCTCGAAAAAACAGGTACTAGGGAAAAAATTTCGAAAGGTATATTAAGAATGTTTTCAAAAATAACCAAGTGTGTTCTCGATAATTAATTTTTCGAGAAAACAAACTTTGGAAATTTTTCGCAAACACTCATAACATACATTCTCGAAATTTTCCACCAAGTGGGTTCTCGAAAAGCTGTTCTCGAAAGAGATGACTAAGGTGAAATTTTGAAAATACGTATAATCAGTATTCTCGAAAGATTTTCAAATTACATTCTCGAAAAAATATATTTTTCGAAAAATACAAGTCTTAAATATTTCGCAAACACTTGTTATGTGTATTCTCGAAAATTTCACCATATCAGGTGTTCTCGAAAAACAGTTTTCGAAAAATTCTTATACAAGAATTTTGGAAATTGTATAGACGTACTTTTTCTTGCAATATTGAGTTTCCAGAGGTGATGTCCTGTTAGTAAAGAATGATAATCAACAATCAATGTACAAGAAGACCACAAGTTCAAGAATTTCGAAACATGAGTTCTACCACTCATCTAAGAGCTTAAGGTACGGTAACGACGGGCACCGCGTTATGCTGATATGGTGTCGGCGTTACCTCACCGACCCAACAACAAAACCAACGTTGTTGGTCTCTGCGTTGATACCAACGCAGTTTTGAACGTTTTTTTCTTCTTATTTTGGTTTTGATTTAAATGTGATGTGTATGTGTGTGTGCAGGTGTGTAGTGGAGGGGATTATTATTATTATTATTATTATTATTATTATTATTATTATTATTAAAGACGATCAAGTGATAGTGTGTATTGGGCTGTTATCTTTTGATAGTGGGCTAATATAAGTTGATTTTTTTATTAATTTTAGTTTTGTTATTTTTTTTAAAGTTTTATTTGTATTTTTATTTAATGAATGAAAATTAGTTTGTTTGGAAAAATAAATAAAATGAAATAAAAATGGTTGCCCCATAAAAGGGTGGTGTTAATGGTGTTATGAGTGAGGGGGTAGTTTTGAGCATTGATATTAAAAGTAAGGATAGTGATGTGGTGTTGATGTTGCATCACTTTTTGGTGTTGAGTGTGTTATTACATGGAGAGTTCTAAGGCTGGTTGTAACGGTGGTTACCCCTCAATCGTGACGCACCACCGCACGCTGCATCACCACTGCAACATACCAACAGCAGGCGCGAAGCTGGGTATCAAAGGGCTTGAAGGGTGCGCAGCTCACCTTTGGTTGAGCAGTATATTTGTGGGGCCTTCTTTTTATTTAATGTTTTTTATTTGGTTTATGAGTTTGTGTGGGTATTAATTAAGGATATTTGTATAAAGTGGGGTATTTTAATGAAAAGTGGTAGGAAGGTGACCACTATGGGTGAAAATGAGAGAGAGTGAGAAGAAAGAGAAAACTGATGTGAAAAGTGAGGGGATACCCACTTCACCTTACAACTACTTTTAGTCTAAAAATAACACAAACATTTAAGGTTAAACTGATTTTGAATTTGTTCAATCGTTCTTTGGGGGGAAAAGGTGATTTAGGTAAACTAAGGGGGTGTTTGGTTTGAGGGTATGGCTATAAGGGAATGGGTTTCATTCCTATTTTAGTTGTTTAGTTACTGGGTTTAGTGATTAAAAATGGGAATCAAACCCATAAACTAAGCATTTTCCAACCCCACCAAAGGTAACAGGTTTCTAAACCAATTCCTATTACCATACTCATAGTGATTCCTAATATAAACCAAACACCCTAAGATTTATAATTCATTCTTGGAATATTTTCATGTCAACTCGATATACATTTAATTGAAGTCAAGTTTCGATCCCAGTTTAAGTTCAACTCAAGAAAAACTCGACTTCAATAAGCTCGAGCCTAGATGCCCAAACGGGCCAAATCAATAACAATTCAATAAAATAAAATTAAAGAAATTGAATCAAATCTCTACTTCTTATAATAATGTATTTGAAATTGCATATTAAATTATGCTTTAAATTAGTTGTTACAATAATAAACTATAACTAACTAAATTATGTTTACAATTTAAAATAAATAACTTCTTAAATTTGCATATAATAATATCACATACTAATTCTTTACAATCTCACAACACAAACACATCATCTCTAGAAACTATCATCCATAATTAAAAAAAAAATCGTTAAACAATATTCACTGAAGAAAATGTAAACTCAAATAATCGTTAAACAACATTCGCCTCCGAACCAACTGCTTTACGCAGGAGCCATGCTAGTAAAACTGCAAAACGTAAACTTCTCAAATTAAAACAACATCATTTTCAGTATTAGCTTAGGGCCTCTAAATATCTTGAAACGCCATGTATTTCAAATAAATGTATTTTACTACGTCTATAAGGCAACAACTTTTGTCTGCAAGTGGAAAGACAAATCGAAAGAAATGCGTTTGTTTTTTTTTTTCTTTTGTCTGCCGGCGGGAAGAAAAATTGAAAAAAGTGAGTTTTTTTTTTGGTCTTAGCAGGAAGAGTAAGGGGGTGTTTTTTTTATTCTTAATGTGTCTTAATGAGGAGATAGTGGTGGGGGCCACACATATAACATGTTTCTTTTTCTGTTAAATGGTCTATATGGGTAGATGAAGCAAATGATGCTCCTCCCCATTAAGACTTATTAACAGAAAGGGACACACCCACTTAATCAAGTAGAAAAAAGAAACAAGCCCTAAGTGAAAGAAGTGTGTTTGTTTATTTAAAAAAATAAGAAAGGCAAAAATAACTTTTTTTCTCTCAATTTTGTAGTTTTTTTCATCCGATCATTATTTATTGTATCTTAAAGACCCCATATCCGTTTCTTTTCTCGCAAAGATGGTTTTGCAAATCAAACAAAAAATATCTGAAAAAATAAACGCAACCCTAGAAAATGATTTGGGCTGCCTGTGTTCTCCTTTGCATTAACAACGCATACGCATGCGCCTTTTTTTTTTTTTTTTTTTTTTTTTTAATTGTATTAAGGTTTGTAATGGTTGCTAGACAAGCTATATAAGTATGGTTCTAAAAGGCGCGTCATGGCGGCATCAAGGAGTCGCAAAGGCGTGAGGCGTGCCCTCCACGTTACGAAATAGACAAAGGTGCCAACTCTAGGCGTGGCGTAAGATAAGGCGGGAAAAGGCGTGCTAAGGCGTGAGGAGTAGCGTGTTTTTTTTATTCAACTCTGATAAATTTTTATTTTTATTTATTATTTATTTTTTTTAGTGAAGATTATTGCATTTACTAATAGTTTTTTAACTTTATTCATTATGTACAGCGTTTTTTGTAAACTCGATATATATGAAATATGATATAAATATATAAATATTTTCATATTTTGTGCCGGCTTATGTCACACCTTAAAAACGCAAAAGTTTCGGATTGGCCGCTAAGGCGTGAGGCTCAATCATGCCGCCACGCCTCACACTATTTATAACGGGTTCGCCGTATGTTGTATTGTTACCGCCTTGAATGTTGGTAAAAGAACACGCCAATTTATATCCAACTCCACTTTTCTTGATTTAAATTAAAAATCAAACAGCAAAGTCAAGTTTGTTAGGGTGCGTTTAGTTGGAGAGAAATTCATCATTTTTTCAAGAAATTTTTCATAAGAAAATGAAAAAACTGAAAACGCGTTTAGTCGCACTTTTTTTTCAACAATTTTAAAAAAAAATGAAATTCTCATTTTCTAAATTTTAACTAAGAAATTGAAAAGCCCATTCTACCATTCTCACTTTTTTCATTTTCATTTTTTTTTCCCAACTCCAAAAATAAACACATACACCATTATACCCCTAATCTCTCGTGTCATCCTTCACCGCCGACCGTCGCCACCACCGCCCGCCGTCGCCGTCACCGTCGCTATTTAAGGTAATCTTCTTATCATTTTTAAAGAAAAATATAACTCAAACTAAACGCATTTTTTAAATTCTCAACTCTTCTCTAGAGAAGAAAAACCATTCCCTTCTCAAGGAATTTAGAGATGAAAAATTGAGAAATTTTTCACCAACTAAACGGCCCCTTACATTTTCATCTCATGATTTCTCATTGCAACTACCAAAAATAACGAACAACCTTGAGTAATACTAATAACTACCCGAAATGTTTGTTACATTATGTGTTTGAGGTAGTTTCTATTAAGGCGTAGTCATTTGGTTAATGCAATTTTATAACCTTTTATGAGATAGTTTGGTTAGATAGATTATGTTTTTATCGCGGTTATGTTATATCACTTGGTATCATTCTTACGCTTGGGCTAATTTGGCTCCGACAGACCGACAATGTACATTTGGCCCAGACGATTTTACTAGCCCAATAGCAACAAAAATATACCCAGCAGCAAAATCAAACAAAATCCATAGGCCTAAGCAAATTACAAAAATTTTATATCTTAAAAGAAGATAAAAAAAATAATAATAAGAAAAAAAAATGAAAACTAATTCGATCAATGGGAGAAATATAAATAAGAATTGGCTTAATTTTGGTAAATTATTCATCAATTTAGTTTTCCCAGTAATATGTGTACATAAAAATCAATGTGTCAATTTTGAATAAAACAAAAAGTTTTGTAAAACGGACCAAAGTTTAAAAAACTTTGTGGCTAAATGTAAAATTATCAAAATAATAATAATAATAATAATAATAATAATAATAATAATAATAAATGAGAGAGAGAGAGAGAGAGAGAGAGAGAGAGAGAGAGCAACCTTACAACATGGAGTTATACTTTTGGCAGAAGTCGCGACCCATCACACGTTCTTTTGACCACCCAAGAAAACCTACTAGCGCCAAAAATACACTATGAACCAATAAAACAATCCATCGAGAACAACAATTAACCATCTACTTCGCTAAGATTTTGGATTCCATGTCTACTTTACTTTTTTAGTTTAAATAATTCAATATTTCGGATCTATCTTTAGAGTTCGATTATTTCTACATCAATCATCTTAGATTCGTTTATTGGTTTTTGTTTAGTTAATGGTATTGCATAGGGTGTTTCTTATAGATGATAGATTATATGTTAATCGACCCAAGCCTCTTTTGTGGATTTGCACTACAAGAAAAACCACCTATAGTGACAAAACAGCTTCTGTCACTAACAATATAAAAAATCGTCACTAATCAGTTAGTGACCAAAACTGGAGTCGTCACCCACTAAAGCTCCATCACTAATACGTATAGTGACGAATATAGAATTCGTCACAGATTAGTGACCAAAAATGTCATCAGTTATGGGTTAGAGTGACGACAGCTTTAAAACTATAAGTGACGAATATTTGGTCACTATTTCTCATTTTAGTGACGAGATAATGGTCACTAGTGAGTATCAGTTAATGACGAAATAAGTGGTCACTAAATTTACCTGCTAAAGTCCTAAAAGGTTGCCACATTTACAAGATATGTCAACTAAAATGAAAGTGGGTACAATACTAAACCAAAAATGAAAGATATGTCAACTAAAGGTCATCTGCACATGGTTTAGAAATGAAAATTCATAATATTGATTCCTTCTAACATAGCATCTATAGTGGATCCAAGATTAACCCAAACATGTAGTTATAAAAGGATAAAGTACGAACAACTGAGTGAAAATAATTCTGTAGAAAATCATGCACCCGATATAAGCAACATTTTGTCTATAATTCTGTAGAAAATCATGCACGCAGTATGTCCCATGGCCACAATCTTTCTAGCACCCAGAAGTTATTCACTTTCTCATAGTTGATGGTGAAAAAGTCCTTGTAAGTCTCTTCATATTTCTCCCTAAAAAAGATAAAAAATAAAAACTGTTGTAATCATCTATTGCATAGTTGTAATCATCTTAGATTGCATTCTAATTCTGCAAAACGATAACCAATATACATAGACCCTATGGTTCTGTTTATTTATACCATTTCGCTCATGCTAAATACAACTTTTATAAGTGGAGTAAATGCAAGTCATTAGGAAATACGACATAATTACTTATCACTTTAATATGCTATATAGTGGTGAAACTAGAGTGCTAATGGGCAGCTGAAACACAGGCATTTACAAGTTAAATGCAGAAAGAAGGGCCAATATCGAGAGAACTACAACACCATCTAAATCACTTGCTCAAACAGCTAAAAACAAGGGGCCATACTAATGCTAGTAAGAACTATAGGTCACAGTATGTAAATACCCCTCCAATGAGACATCTCCTCACACAGTTTCTCTAACACCATCTCTAAGGATCTACTCAGTCAAACCAACATCACAGGGGAAAAAAGCATACGCCTTCAAAAATAATTATTGAATCAGTATATATTAGTCAGGGTGTAAGCATGGTACTAATAAAGTAATACAAATTGAGTCATGATGCACAACAGGCATATCATTTTCCAGGGCCTAAGAAGTGAAAGTAAGTGATCATAAATCTATATTAAAGTAACAGTTAAACTAGAAAACCTCGAACTAAAGCTTTAAAACCGCCAAAATACATTATCCTAGCATAAGTTATATGGGGTTATATATTCTCGCAAGTATTACCAAATGACTTTAATATAGAATGAGAACTGATGACATCAAATAAGTACATATTATTGTCATCATTTGTCCTATATATTTGACTTGTTTTATTATATTATCTATGAGAATTGATACTTAATCGCTTACTTTAGTAATTCTCATGTAAAAACAATCATTTGGTGAAAGTTAATGATTTTGGACGAATAATGGAGCTAAATGGATCAAGTTGGAAAAAGTCTACTGAATTGAAGGAGATACGCCGTATCATTCTAGACAGATACGCCGTATGATCATACTTAGATGAATTCGAAGACCATTGCCTGACTTTGAAGAATGCGCCACATGTAATTATCTAATGCGCTGCATATGAAACATTGGTCAACGAAGAAGATCCGACTTATCTACTCCAGATACGTCGCATTACATTCTTAACATATGGAACATCACTCTCAAGACTTTACTAAAGATTATCCAAGATACTGAAGGACATGCGGTGCATAGAAGATTCAAGTTACGCCGCATATGAAGATGATGTATGAATATTCCAGAATATAATAATCTTGTACCCCACGCGAAATTAAGGACATGCATCACATCAACTATGTTGATGCGCCGCATTGAACCCTCTGACAGAAACTATAAATACCCCATTAGACAGCCGAATTTCGTGTGCCAAAAGTTACAGAAGCTGCAACATAAACCCTAAGGAGAAGGATCACAACGAAAAGGCAACATAAGACACACCCAATTGAAGATCTCAGAGCAGTAAGAAGGTCATGCTAGTGTTTTAATTCAATTAAGTAGTTTTGTTTTATTGTAATAGTACACTTTAATCCATCAGGATTGATGGGCTTGTGACCACCATATTGCTCCCCTTAAAATTGTTTTCCCATTGATTAAAGTTTATTTGATGTTTATTTGGTTCTTGTTATATGTGCTTTGATAACCTCTGTATCTAGCTGCGGCTTGCTTGGGCTGCCATACCCCTCCCACGATTACTTCACTAGCATTATAAGTTAGTGTTAGCCCTTAAAAAAGGTTAAATATTATAGACATAAGTAATCATTAAGAGTTTACTCACCTATAATTAAGATACCAACGAGAGAGAAAAGATTACGACACTCATCATATAAAACTAGCAATAAAGCAAGTGACAAGCTACTTAATCATTCGTCAGGCCTCTTATCTGTATTTGTTATCTATCTGTGTACGTGTTCGCCATTCGTTGTATTCTATCTCATTAGTTTTATAGTTTTAATTAATCAACTCAATTCATGCCAGTCTCTCAGACTGAAAACCCCTTGCATTAGCTTAGGTTGTAAAACTAACTTAGGAATTAAAATACTGATAGAAATTCTAGGTGTTAATGTTCCACTCTTAGTGATCGACACTTACCAACTAGCTACATTGATCGGGTACACTGCTCGTTAGTGTGTGCTATAGGTTAAGTCGGCTACATATAAATTTAAAACTTGATAAGAATAATCTATACCTACAACGATTTATACACGCATCAAGAACTTACACGATTTTGAAATTGTTGTAGCAATTTAGACATCTTCTTCATCTCTTCCAACAAAAAGTCGACTTTTGCATTAGTAGCTTTAGTCTCCTCCTGAAGTTTGATGTGTGATTTCTTCATAACCTTCAACTCTGATCTTAAGTTCACAATCTCCAAGATTTTCTTAGTATGTGCAGAACGTCCTTTTATATGTCAAGGAAGATGATCAAGCTATTTCAAACATAGTGCATGACGAACTGGCTTCCTCAGCTTGTATCTCATTCTGCATCATTAAATATCATATAATTTCACCCACACATTATTTATAAGTTTAAGATTTATTCAGAGTATGTATGTAAATAAAATTACCCAAATGGTATCGGCCTTCTCATTAATCATTCCGTTTCTCTTTTCTGAATAATGTGCCATTCTCCACTGTTTAGTTTCTAGAACTTCTTTTCCTGCTCTCCTCTGTTTTATATAAATACCACAAAACACATTACAAGAATGCACATAAATAATAAATATTGATTTTCTTATTTAACGAACTCACCGTATCAACTGTTCTAGCAAGCGAGTGCGAGCCAACTGTGAGTGGAAGTTCATTCATTGCTAGATTTTTCTTATTTTTAATGCTTATCTTCTACAGGAGTTAATTAAGTGAAAATTAATTGTAATCTTAAATCATAAAATCAAAAAATAAAGAAAGAGATTACAAACATATAAAGAAGTAGGATTAAAACATGGAAACTCTCGCTAGAAAATCTTTCACATAAATTTACCTAGTCTGACACGTCTATACCTTTTGGCGGATGTGTCATTGCTTCCTCTTTCATCTTATATTCTTTATAAAGCAAGTGCAACTTCCACTATCAGTTTCTGTGTTGGTAACCCAACAGTGATGACATAGCATTAGTCACCTGTGAACACTTTGAATCAAAGTTCGAGTTTTCCTGGAACTCATAAGCCGATAAACATAATACGAAAATCAAAGAAAAGCACCATAACAGTTCAGGAGTATGAACTCAATCACAGAATAACAGCCAGAAGTGAAAGCTTAGAAGGACCTAAAAGGCAACAGAACATAATCACATCATCTACAATCAGCCATACCATACTCATAATAAGTATCCAGTAATAGACCAAAAGATAAACCAAATTACTCTACAAGGGTTTCAAATCACAAAAGCACCCATGGAACAAATAATATGACTTATTAACTAACTTAAATAACCACAAAATTGCTCACGACTAGCCGCCTAAAATTCAGTTACAATCAGCAAAGAACATAACTGAGCACTTTTCGTTGTAATCATCAAAGAACATAAGTTAATTTGAATCAGAATATTCCTCTTGTGATGAGTCCTCGTTTTCAGAAAATTCCAGATTTTTTGTGTTGATTTCTTCATCATCATCACTATATTCATCTGTTACACGACGATTTTGACTTGATCATACCGTTGAGGCATCCACCAACTCCAATGGAATGGTACCTCTTGTTAGTGATGATGGTTCTACATTGGAATTAGAAATTACACTTGAATGTGCCTCGTGTTCCTGATACACTTCATGCGTTGGATCATCAAACAATTTGTGGGGAGGGCTACTTTACCACATACCAATTCTTACCTAATTTAAGGTCTGGTGCGTAGAAAACCTGTTTGGCTTGAGATGCAAGAATATATGGCTGATCTGTGAACCATTTTTGAGGCATGTTAATACTAATAGTAGCAGATTCTTTATCAACTTGGATTCCTTTCTTATTATCAACCTTAAACCAATCACACTTGAATACTAACACTCTTTTGTTTTTTCCTAAGTATACCTCCTGTAATATCCTATAGTAGTCAATAATGTCTTCGCCATGCTCGCCTTTCACTACAATGCCACTATCTTGAGTTTTCTTATTTATTTTACGACTTTCGATGTGGAACCAATACCCATTCACCTTACATCCACTATATCGGTTCAATGATAATGGTCCACGTGACAAGACTCGAATTTCAGAGGATTCTTGACAATCCATTTTTCAACTTAGACCAGTAGGGAAGTTCGAAGAACACACTCTTTTTCTTCCATCCATTTTTTTCGCGTAAATACTTACGCTTTCTCTGATTACCATTGATAAAACAAACAACATCATGTAAAATATCATCTCCGGACTTAGTTATGATCGGTTCTCTAGTATCTATTGTCCCATTAAAAATTTTGGTATCTTTTCGCCACTGGTTTGAAATTGGCAAAAACCTTAGATGACCCATGTAACACATTTTTCTACTGTGATTCAAGTAATGAGATGAAGTATCATTCATGCATGTGGGGCAAGCATTGTAACCCTTAACCTTCCACCCGGAGAGCATACCATATGCAGGAAAATCATTTATCATCCATAAAAGGGCTCCACGCAGTAAAAATGTTTCTTTTTTATGTGCATCATAAGCATTGACACCATCCCAAAAGTCATCAATGAGAGGTTGTAGGCAAAGTTGTCAAAATCGCGCCTAAGGCGCGCCTAGGCGCTAAGGCGCACAAGGCGCTAGCCTTGGGGCTTTTTTTGACTCGAGGCGCACGACATGCATGACTCCCCAAAAAAGCGCGCGCCTTGGCGATTTTTGCGCCTTTGCGCCTTGGGGGATTTTTGCGCCTAGGCCATATTTTGCGCCTTGGGGCATTTTTTTCTTTTTTTTTTTTTTTTTTTTTTTTTTTTTTTTTTTTTTTTTTAAGATATAATACATGGGCCTTTTAAGTCATAGGTGAGTATTTATATGATTTTTAAATTTGAATTGATTTTATGTTTATTTTATTGATTGAAATTTTCTTTAAGAAGTTATTTTGTTTCATTAAGTATTTTTTTACGACATATTATCATGAAAATGTGGCATTGTGCCTTGAATATTAATATGTTGCTTGCTTGATATTTTGGGTTAAATTGTGAGCTTTGTTAGATGTAAGCTACAAGTGTAGGACACAACATATTTAGTTTGATATGAATTTTAATCTCTATATATGTCATCGAGGCTAGGGCTGGCATAACAGGTCACACGAACCTGTTAAGACACGAACCTGTTAAGACACGAACCTGTTAAGGTTAAACACGAACACGACCTGTTAACTAATCGTGTCATTTTTCTCAAACACGAACACGACACGAAAATTAACAGGTCACCTGTTAACAAACCTGTTAACATGCATATTAGGATTTTAGGGTTTCTTTATTTATTTATTTATTTATTTTTTTTTTGCGAACCTGTTAACAAACCTGTTAACATGCATAACAGGTCACCCGAAAAACAAAATAAATTGATATTGATATGGATCTGAACAACAAATCCATCAAGAACAAGCAACAACAACAACAAAAACATCAAGAACATCAGTACATCACCAACATCCAAACATCAAAAAAAATCCAAACAACAGCAAAAAAAAGAATCCAAACATCAAGAAAAAAAAATCCATCTAACCTATTCTAATATTTCTTTTACAAAAAAAAAAGAACATCAGTGCATCACCATTCACCAACAAGCAACAACTAACCTATTCTAATATTTCTTTTACAAATCCACCATCAAAAAAAATCCAAACAGCAGCAGTTGTACATAAAAAAAAAAATCCAAACGACCTGTTAACAAATCCACGTACATCACGACCCTAATCGATTCTTTCTTTTACGAATCCACCATCACGGACCCTAATCGATTCTTTCTTTTACGAATCCACCATCACGGCCCCTAATCGATTCTTTCTTTTACGAGGATGATGGCGCGTACATCACGAGGATGATGGTGCGTAACAGCAGCAGCTGATGGCGCGTAACAGCAGCAGCTGATGGGAGAGTGTGTGAGCGCGTGTGGTAGATATTCGTATAGAGGGGAGCAAGAGGATGATGGTGGTGGTCGCGGTGTGGTAAATATTCGTGTGGTAGATATTCGTATAGAGGGTGGCGGCTGGAAAAGTGAGGAGAGGCAGGAAGAGGAACCCTAGGAGAGGGATGAGAACAAATGAAATATTTGTGTGAGGATTAATATATATATAGTATAATATTAACAGGTCACTAACAGGTCTTAACAGGTCTGACCTGTTAAGACACGAATATTAACAGGTCTTAACAGGTCTGACCTGTTAAGACACGAAACCTGTTAAGAACAGGTCGTGTCGTGTCGTGTTAACAGGTTTCGTGTCAAAATTGCCAGCCCTAATCGAGGCAAAGAGTTGATCCGTTTTAGAAGTGACAACCGATCCATTTTAATATTTATATTGCAATATGTGTTATGCATTAAGTATTTTAATGTTATTTTGTATTATTTAAGCTACATAAATGGTCACATATGTTATAAAAAAACTTAATGTTTTTATTGCGCCTCGCATTCATGAATCCCGCGCCTTGGAATGCGCCTCGACTCGAGGCTCTTTGGCCCCCTTTGCGCCTTAGTGCGCCTTGAGCCTTTCAGAACACTGGTTGTAGGTAAACATCAGTATTGTTTCCAGGTGTTTTGGGTCCTGGAATCAACATTGACATAAACATGTATGGATCTTTCATACATTTCCACGGAGGCAGGTTATACGGGACAACAAAGACAGGCCATGTGCTATGTGAGGTACTTAGGTTACCAAACGGATTAAATCCATCTGTAGCCAACCCTAAGCATACATTGTGTGGATCAATGCCGAAAGGAGGATCTACTTTGTCGAGGTGTTTCCAAGCCTCACTATCTGCAAGATGTCTAATTATGTTATCATCATTAACTCTTTTCTCCTTATGCCAACTCATGTCACAAGTTACTTGTGGATCTATAAATAATCTTTAAAGCCTAGGTATCAAAGGGAAGTAATGAAGCACCTTTCGTGGTACATTATTATATTTTCCTAATCGAGGCTCATTGAACTTAGAATTTGGACAATGTGTCAATGATTTATACTTTTTTCTATAAAGAATACAATCATTAACACATGCATGAATTTTCTCTCTCCTAAACCCAAAATCATGTATGTACATTTTTGCTTCATAATAATTTTTTGGAACAAAGGATGGAGTTGGAAGTGCTTTTCTAAATACATCAAGTATTAAATCAAATGACTTATTAGACCAACCACTAGTGGTTTTCACATGTAAAATGGCGACGATGAATGAAAATTTTGAATAATTTTTTCATCCTCTGTAAAGGTCTTGATGTGAGTCATCTAACAATCTATGTAGACTTTCTAAATATTTGTCTAAGGTAGATGAAGATTCACATTTGGTTTTTCAATTATCACCTCATTTACTTTTACCTATGTTATCGAACATCTCATCAAAGTCATCGTCAGAGTCATTCATATTATCATACCCCTTGTCACTCATATTATCATAACCCTCATCATTCATATTATCATAACCCTCATCCCCTTCCCCATCTTCTGATGATAACTCATCATCAGGAGACTCCCTATGACATGTCCACTTATCATAACTAGCAGAGAATCCCTTTTGCATCAGATTTGAATAAATTGTCCATTTATTATGGTCATGAAAACTGTTGCAGGTTTTACAAAGGCAGTGAAGTTTTATTGACTCGTGTTGTAATGATAAGCATATTTAAGAAATTCATTCACTCCCGATTTATATCTAGGGTCGTTTATCCGATCTAAAATATGCATCCAAGACTTATCCATGTGCTCTAGTAATAGAAAAGACCTTGAATCAGTTTAACAATCACAAGACTACTTATACTAAATCCTTAATATAAACAATCACAAGAACTACTTATACTACAGATAGATAAACAAGATAAAATATTGAGTAACAAAAACCATAAGGCAAATACTAGGTTAGATATGTATGCAGAAACTTAACTGAAAGATGGCCGAGTTATAATAACAAAGTTGTTAAGACTGGTTTCTAAAACCTTGTTGTAGACTTGTAGTTTTTAGGCGATGCATAAAGATGAAGATTACAATGAACATATGTATATTCAATATCCTTCAACACGTATTCACATTGCAACACTTAGTTAATGCATTAAACTTTTATTTGTAGATAGGCCAGTACTGTGCAGAAACCACCAGAAAGATTGCAAATTGAATGCATTATATAATAGTATAGATCTTTCAATATTCATAATATGATAATGCTTTTAAAACAAACAAAGATTGCATTAGGAAATAAGACAAACGTCTCAAACGATATTCAGAATTTGATATTGCCTTATAATCATATTCAAAATAAATGCATAACTTTCTTTATTCAAATTAAATGCATAAGGACTCAAATAAGTGATTCGTTGTGTTTTGGTGTGTGCAAAAACAATTTATCAAAAATATCAACAAACGTGTAGTCTATGTTATCATGAGACAACAAGACGTGGAGAGATACAAGTAAACCTTTTAGGAAAAAGATTACCTCACAAAACTCGTGAAAGTGATATTAAAATTTTGGAACCGGGAAGTGATTTCCCGGGTCGTACCCCAATGAGGTGTGAATGGAAAGTGTCGAGAAAAGATCGAGATTAAAACCTTGTATGTTTGGTTGTGAAAGATTGTTTGGTTTTGTGAAACGTTAAATTAATGAAAAGTACGAATTAACGAACGAAAATGGAATAAACGTAACCTAAATGGAAAAATAAACTAAGGAATGCTAAGAAATATTTAAAATAACCTAAAAACTACGGGAAACATGTTAGGGAAAACGGGGAATCCTAAAACATAATCTAAATTAAAAACGCGACGTTTATTTGAAAATAAATGTCAACGTACAAAATAAAACGTAAAATTTAAGCTACAAAAGTCCTACGGGTTTCCAATTAATTTTCTTACGCACTAAATGACAAAAGAAAATTTTAGAAAAAAGAAAATTAATTTTTCAATAAAAATTCTATTTATTATGAATTAAAAACTAAATAATGCTAATTAAATTCTAATAATTAAACCACAACTCCTAAAAATCTAAAACCTTTTTTAATAAATTCTATAAGTTAAAAAGAACCTAAGAAAAATAAGAAAATTGAGGTCACAGTTCAATAATAAGCAGTAATTAAGCTAAATAAGCTGGAAAGGCTTATTTAGCAAAATAGACAAAAACAAGGTTAAAAGGATTAACTATGTATACTTAAACGAAAAAGACCCAAGGGCGCAATTGGTTGTGTGTTGTGTGTGATGTGTCTATGTGTGCAAGAGGTCCCAGGTTCGACCCCTTATTTTTGCACAAAGTTTGTGTTATTTTTTTTTAGTTTCCTTTCTTTCTATTTGCAAACTCAACAACCCAAACACAGATTTAAAGACAACTTTGAGACACAGATTTTTAAAACCAAGACTTAAACAAATCTAAATCCAAACTCAGGAATCAATTTAACTTAAAAAGCAAGTTTCAAATTTGTGTTTGCTTTCAAATTTTTTGTTTACTTTTTCTATGAATTCTCACAGTCACCACTGAGCTCAATAAGCAACAATAGAAACAGCAAGTAGACACAACAACAACAAAACCAGAAACAACAACAAGAATCTAAACAACAACAAGAACAACTAACAAACAGACAACCAAGAACAATCAACAAGAACAATGGCAGTAGCAGCAGTAGCCAAAAGGCCACTTTGAGGCTCAAATAAGCACTTCAAATAAGCAGAACAGGGGGAACTAAAAGTTATATCCTAGGACTACCTAGGGGAGTGTACAAAACAGCAAAGAACTAAGCAAATGGCCCAAAATTCATCAAGCTATCATCAAATGAAAAGCGCACCAAGTCTGAGTGCAGGACATAACTAGGGACAAATGGGCACGTTCAAGGTCAATTTCAAATGGCCAAATGGACTTCAAAATCAAATTTTCTTTTTGATTTTTATAGACAAGCTACCAGAGATTACAAAATGACAATTTGCATCTAAATCCAATGATCCATGAGGGCTAGAACTGCTATGGAGTTTTGCTCCATTTTGGTAGTTAAAATTTTTTGACTGTTGAAATTTATTGCACAAGGTTGACTCTTTTTTATTTTGATTGATCTCTAATGACTGAAAAAGATGTTTTAAGTTAAAATGAAACCTATTTGAACTATTTTAGCTACTTATGCAATGAAATGATCAGATCTTAAGCTCTAAATCCCAACAGTTAATGCACAATTGTGATTTTGACTTTTAGCTATTATACCTACTGAATTTTTGGCTTAAACTATCCTATTGATAACTAAGCAATCTGTCTTAACCAAATTGACAGCCAGGAAACAACCACAATTGAGGTTAAACACTAGATCCAAACACCCCTTATATGAGTGTTTTTCAAAGTTTATCTAAGCTAATCACTAAATTACAACACAATCTCAACTAATTAACTTATGCTAAGCTATCACCTACTTAATTAGGCAGAATTGAACTATGAACAACAATCAATTTCACTTAACACATCATATAGAAATGACATGTCCAAAAAATCTTACTTGACATCCAAGCTTGTGAAAAATCTGAGAACCAACATCTGTTAAGAACATCTATATGTCTCACATGAGACTCTAAACCCTACTCCATAACCAATGCTTCAGCTTCAACATTTTTGAACCACCAATTTCTTATATATTTTTTTTGTGAATTTTTCTTGTATTTTCTCTTTTTTTTCTGAGTTTTCTTGATTCAAAACTTCAAAGAGCTTTTTAAATAACTCACATAAGCTATAGAAATCTACTGGAGCACAAGTTAGGGTGAATAGTAACGATTTGCAAAGATAAAGAAAATTGAGTAAAAAGTGAATAATCTTGAAACTGAATGAAACTTGAATTAAACTAAAAAGTTGTGTTACAATTTAGAAACTAAAATTACTGAAAGGAAAATACAATGAAATCCAGATGCCCAAGTGGCTTACAATTGTGTTCTATTTATACTACATCTCGTACTAGGGTTTACTCCACTTGTGTGCTTCCTTCCTGAGAGAGAACAGCTGTAAAGACTCCCTTGTGACTCCCTGAATTAATCCCAGCTGTTGAATTAAAGCAAAAGTGATCTGAACTCTTGATTTACTTTTTGGCGGGAAACTTTGTTGAGGCAATTGGGATTGCCAGGGTGGATTTGGTGGGTAGGTACGGGTTTGAGAGGTTTAGTAGGGTGGGAGAATGTGATGGGGTGCTTTTGAGGGAGGAGATGGAGTATTGCAGGTGGTGGAGTGGAGGGGGAATTTATCTTCTGGGTAAAACAGGGGGAGGTGGAAGATGAGGTGAGTGGATGTTTGACTAGGTCAAAGTACAGGGTACGTTTTATTATTAAACGCAGGATAGGGTTTTGGGCTTGGGGGAAGTTTGGGCCAAGGGTAGTATGGTTTGGATTGGGATAAGGGATTGGGCCAAGGTGGTGGGATTTTGTTTGGTTTAGTAATAACAAAGGATTCGTTTGGTTAAGTAACAATGCAAGCCCAAGGACCTAAGTTATAATTTCTGCATTTTCCTTGGACCTTTTCTTCCAACATTTCAAACTTCTCCAAAGGACTATTCTTGCCAAGTTATGAATTTCCAAGGTCCAATATGTAATTTTTCTTTGATTTATAATTCCCGGAGACCACATCTGCCAAACCTTGAAACTTGAGGGACCAAACATGTAAACTTGTACATTTTTGAAAGATTTTCACCCAATGATCATTATTTGGTAAATTTTGATTTTTAAGGACTTGGTTTGACTTTTCTTTCAAAATAAACGCTCAGGGACTAGTTTTGACAAATTTTGAAATTTGGGGGACTGAAACTGCCAATTATGCAAACTTTGTTCGTTTTTCGTTTGTTTTCAATCATTTTGCATCTCAAACATATAAAACACGATCTTTGGGATATTTTCATTATTTTGATGCATTCTTGAGTGTTTTCACGTGTTTTGGCAGTTAAAATACGGTAAAAATGATGAGTATTTACACACTCATCAATAAGCAATCCCGAGCCTCCTCTTATAATTTTAAGTGATTTGAAGGTTTCATACTGATTGCTTTCAGCAGTACAGTGTCTAGACCATGGTGATTGTATATTCTTCTCAGATCCTCAGTATAAAAACATGTTAAGTGTTTATAATTGTGTTTTGAATAATGTGACATGAAATAATCAGAATTATTTTCAGGTTTAATAATAAGATAGGACCATTTTTATGTCTAGAAATTACTGATTATTCATAAATTTACATGTAAAAGGACCCTTAAGAAATCGAATTAGTTTTGTTACAGATCCTCCTATATTGATTATTTAAACCCATAAATTAAGAGATAGTTCATATCAGTTTCATCATACCCAAACAAATTGTTCACACGTAAACGAAATATACTCAGATCATATATTTCGAAACATAATGCAAAACATTACCTAATATAACTTTCTTATCCCTGATTTGTGAATTCCACTAAGTGAGTTACTTTGAGAACTACACGAAATGTAATCGCACGTGATTAATTATCTACTGTATGCTGGACAGATCAAGGAAGAACTGAATATAGAATTAGTAACTGTCAATGATGCTTATGGTGATGGACGGCACGTTAGGTGAGTTTGTATATCGTTTTATAGCTGATCCATAAGTTGACAAGTTCTTTTTACTATTCAGATATATAATTTAGTATGTTAAATTAAAATACTTGTTTGGCTAATAATTTCACTCTAGTTTTATCAAATATATCATATGCATTCTTGGACATCTCTTTTATTATTGTATAGTAGGAAGATAGAACTCCCTTCCAATATATGGCTGCTCCTCAGTCTTAAGGTTAAGGTATGCATAGTGATACCAAATACAACCTTGTATAGCAAACGTTATGTTACCCTTCTTATTTATAATTTTAAAATGTTTAGCCATTTGTTCATTTGCCATACTTAGGTTATCACATTTTAGGTTCATCCACCTAGTTTGACAATGTTTCATGTTTCTACTCCATTTACCATTGTTGTCTAATGCGATGCTGAAATCCTATTTACATCACTACACTCCAAATGAGTATCAAATTTAGAGAGATAGCAAGGAATACCCTATAATACATATGTTGGGTAACTGAATTCCCCAAACTTCCTCTAACTAGGATTTGAACATAAAATAACCTAAGTGTTTAACATCCGTAAACATTGTCAAGTCACTGAGTGAATAGTTGCTCAGTGAGTCATCTTCAGGATGCTTAGAACGAGCCTAAGAAGAAAGGTTCTCCATTCAGTGAGGCGGACTCTCAGTGAGTGGCACCTAAGCCAAAGAAGAAGGTGGTGGATTCAGTGAGTGATGACAATAGTTCACTAAATCCCAATGTCTCCTCATCAACTATGAAGACTGAACATGAAGACTTGAAGACTGAAGAATAGGCGGGACTAGGCGTGAAAGTTTGAAAAGGTTTGCAAAAGTGCTTTATCACTTTAAGGTCAAAGTTTCCCTAAATGGATAAATCCAGTCTGTCATTAGAAAGCACCTTTTGGCCTTAACCCAATGAAGGTTCTTTTGCCAGAGAACAAAATCTATCAAGATTTTGTCTTAGGATGTCTTATGTCTCTTGGATAATTTAGTGGTTCATACTTGTGTATAAATAGGATCATAAAGAGAAGAAAAGGTTAATTTTGTGCAATTAATGCTTAGACATTCACAAACCCTTTTCTCCTCCAAATAACATACTTGTACCTGAGATAGCTCAGTTGTACCATAGTTGTTACTTAAGCATACCTTAAGTTTGGTGAGGAGATTTACCATACTTGTCATTCAATCCCAAGTGTTATTCCGCAAACACTTGGGTATAATTCTTTGATTAACTTCTAATAAGAATTAAACGCTGAAAAATATCTTATCCTTTATCTTTACATTTTAAGTTTGCTTATTGTTAATCAATTGTATCTTTGTTTATTCCATGGAACTTGGTTAGTTTAACTCCTTAGTTTTCATTAACCAAGTAAAAAGGACCAACAAGTGGTATCAGAGCCTCTGATTTGTAAAACTTACAAAATTTTCAAAATAAATAGTGCTCAAAGTTTTTGAAATCAAGATCCTACCATGGCTGACATTGATGTGCCCCAACTTGTCGATAAAAAGGGTGGAAGCTATATTGCTACTGCACCTAGACTTGAAGTTGGTAAATTTAACAAGTGGAAAAAGCGCATGCTTTGCTACTTGACTGGGATGGATCCTTATTACTTTAAACTTATTAATGATGGTCTATATATCCCTAAAACTGCCCAAGGTTTAATCAAACCTGAAGCCCAGTGGACCCCAGAAGAGAGAAGGGTGGTCAACCAAGACCAACGCCTGAAAAGCATTGTTATATCTTGTCTTCCTGACGATATAATGGAATCAGTCATCAATTGTCCAACTGCAAAGCAGACATGGACTGACTTGGTTCACAGCTATGAAGGTCCCTCAGATACCAAGGAAAACAGGATCATGGACCTAAAACTTGAGTGCAATACTTTCAGGGCCAAAGACTCTGAAAGTCTCTCAGAGACCTACACCCGGTATAAGACCCTCCTCAATGAACTGACCTATGATGGTGTCAACCTGTCTAAGCATGAAATCAATGTTGGCTTTGTCAACAGTCTCCCTGAGAAGTGGTTAAACTTCTCTCAGGGTCTTAGAAATGCCAATCATATTCAGAATCTTGAGATCCCTGAGATTTATGGGAAGTTTGTCTATGAGGACAACTAAATCACTAGGAGATACCATGGTAAAGCTCAAAAGACCAAAAAGGCCCTGACAATTTCACCCATATCTACTACTTTCTATTCTAATGGTATTGTGTAGGATTTTCAAGATGGTTCTGATGACGAGGTTGATGAAAGAACCAGTGAGGAGTACCTAAATGATTTACAAAATGAATTTCATGAAAGGGCACTTCTTGCAAACTCAAAAAGGTTCATTAAAAGGAACAAAAAATTTTCAAATGCAAAAGCAAATGACAACACTGAATGTTTCAAATGTGGTAAAAAGGGTCATTTTGCAAAAGATTGTTTCTCTAAAACAACCTCAGTACCATCTTATAAATACTCAGGAAATAACTCTTTCTTAGGAGCCAGCAAGTTTCAACCAAAAATGCTTCAATCTAGTCAGTCTTTTCAAAACAAGCCTGAAAATTTTCCCCAAAAGGATTTTGAAGCCAAATATAGAAAGGCTAAGGCCAAACTTGCTCTTCTTGAATCAGCTCCTTCTGTCCCTCAGTCTCCACAAGTTACCAAATCTTCTCATCAGAAGAATAAGGGACTTGTTGCTGAAACCTATGATTGGGACGAGGAAGAAGTGTCATCTGAGGATGAAGAAGTTCATGTCAGTGCCCTGATGGCGTTCTTAGAAGATAACAAGCTAGCTGTGGGAAAGAACCATGCAAGGAATGGAGAGTGGGTGAGCATCACCATGAGAAAGGTAAACATCTTACTTTCTATGGATGATGATTCTGACTGGAAATCTTACTTAGACTATATAAATGTTGATCTTAAGTATGTTAAAGAGCAAAGATTAAATTTGTTTTCAAAATATAACAAATTGAGTTTTGAGTTAAATCAATGTAGAGATAAACTTCTTGCTTTAAAACAAGCCAAGCTTGAAAACGTTACACTTCAAATTCAAAACTCTGAACTTGTAAAACAAAATCAAGCTCTTCAGGAAGAACTTAAGAATGAAAAAGCTGTTATATTTAGCTCGACTCAAAAGAACCCCAAACTCTTTGACTCAGTAAGTCTCACACCCAGTACCAAAAAGGTTGCACTAGGAGAAAACCAACTCACTGAAGTCTCAGGGGAGAATAAACATGTAACAGCCTTTTTATCAGCTGGCATACTCTGTAGCAAGGAACTAAATCCAAAACCCAGTGATTGGATTGAAAGAGTCCATCCTGATAGTAAAATGCCAAAATTTAACACTGGAAGGATCCTGATGCCTGAAAGTCAGGCCATTAAGGAAATACTAGGAGTCACTGATGAACTTAGTCACATTGAGTCCACCACTGAGTCTGAGTCTGATTCCTAATCACCACTCCCTCCACTGAAACAACTTCAGGGAGCTGCACCTAGTTCAGATCTTACCCAATCTGTCCATCAATCACAATCTCCCAAGGAGAAATCAGGTTTAGGGAGAACTATCCTGAAGAGACCTACCTCTGTACCCACTGAAACCCACACACCTTCATTCTCCACTGAAGTGAACCTGACAGTACTGACTCAAAATATGACCAGTTAGCTGAACTTGTTAGGAAGCTTAGTGAAAAGTTGGAATCAACTGAAAATCCTCTTCTAAGGATAAAGAACCAACTTCAGCTTCCTCAGGTACCACCAAACCAAAATCCACAAACAAACCCCTGAAGAGATGTGAACTATGCAATTGTAGGATACTCATAATGATAAACACATATGGTTTATGTGATTATGGTTCGAATTGTGTTAAGAATTCTAGAGAGAAGTAGAAGATGGGAGCCTTTGAAAGAAACTAGTGAAATGTTAGATTGAAGTGAAAGGTCCAACCCCTTCCAAGCTAGGGAAGGGGTATTTATACTTACAAATAAACGCCCCCTGAAACGGGCTATGGAGCGAGCTGACAGTGGGTAAAGACCCGACCCGACTCCACAAATACTAACTAATACTAAACTACGTTCTAACTAATATGATAAATACCACGAGCTACAATATGCTAAACTACACTCGGGGTGACCGAGTCTTCATATGAATAAACGTATTCCTAACAATCTCCCCCTAAGGGAGGTCACCCCGAAAAATAAATATTGAATCATAGCATTCATGTCTTCGACGACATCTTTGTAGCTCGTAGCCTTTTGATTCTTCATTGTTGAGATCTTTGAGCTTTAAGTGGTAGGCTTTAGATGACTTGTTCAATGTAATGGATGATCTTTGGAAATAGCTTCAAGTTCATCATCCAAATGAGTGTCTGAAAGTCATCTTTGAGCAGTAACGTCTCCATGTGATAAGAACATCTTTGTGTTGGCATGCTCACACTTTTCAGGATCATGACCTTCTGTATCAGAGTTGTGGAAGCACATATGAGGCCCAATCAATGATCATGATTTCTTAGATTGTGATGTCGAAGTGTGAGCATGTGTTGATGGATCAGCATCTTTTCAGCAATCAACCGCAACCGTCATAAATTCCTGCAAGTAGACAGTTAGCAACAAATCATCAGGTACTTATAGGTTTGGAATTAGAGATCGTCAACAGCATAGTGTGAAGACTCCTTCTAACCCTTACCAAGACCGTTCCCAATCGGCAAACCCTGAGAGGATTTACGCAAACTACCTAAGTAGATCAACGAATGGGTGAGTCGCTGGAGATCACTCCACGACTGTTGATCGTTTGTAACCATTGCGACCACTAAGCGTAATCCACAAGGAATTACCTAAGTGACCTGCTTTCAGGGCTGCTTGATGTTGACCCTAGCATGAATTTCCATTCAATCACAGGGAGTTACTATAGCAACATCCCTCATAAATGTTCTGGCAGATTGCTAAGATCTGCGTAGGACTCATAAGTTTACCACTAGTGTCCTTAACGTTAAACAACCAGGGTAGAAGTAGCACATGTTCCTATGAGATCTTTTTATGCATCTCGAGGCCCTAGACTCAATAAGTACATTTGGTTTTCCTATGCGGAGATTAGGGAGAGGTCTCCTGCTTCAAAATCAACCATCTCTAAGAGATAAGTTGATAGATTACACCGGTTCCCCGTGAGACTGAAACAAGTTCTTTTAAGAGAACTTGAGTGGCTAGAAGGTTTAGTGCATTGCGTCACTGGGTCCATGACGTCGTTTCTTCAATACCGATGTCGCCTTAGCAACCATCAGTAGATTATGAATTGAACCCGGTTTCTGCCCTAAGGTTGAATAATTGGAGGGCTATTTCTTTTCACCCTTTCTCATTTCATTTCTTTTTAATTCTTCAACCCCTTCTTTCTCCATTCTCACATTTCTCCTTTTTTCATAATCATACCTACGGACTTTCTAATACTATCTATTTGGTATTGTCCATGGGTAGATCCCTCTGGCTCTGGCGGATCATAGGACGGTTTTTGTAACCTTAGCCACATTATAACTTCATGACTATCCTATGTTGCCATACACCAAATCATTGAAAATTATCTCAACGTGTTTATGATTGAGAAACACATTTTGTTAACACATTGAGAGTTTTGTCATTTTCAAATGCTCCCCCTTAACATGTGCTCATATGTATTGATTTGAAAATTTGCACATGTCGGGAAGAGTTGCACTTTTTGAATTGATCTACCTTAAGTGAACACGACCGGGCATTCGAAACACGCTTACATCACTAGTTAAACTAGCTTGAAGTTATTACCCGGCCCGATCAGATTCACCCAAGGTTTCTCGAAATGGTACATTCTACTCAGACTAGTCCTTTTCGAGACACGCTTACATCACTAGTTAAACCAGCTTGAAGTTATTACCCGTCCAGGACTAGTCCTTTCGATTCAAGACAATTATGTTTCGTCAATTCATGAGTCAAGTCTGCGTCTCGAACTCTTAAGATGCAAGGATCCTTTTTCACAAATCATTTGCTCCCCCTCAATATGTGCATTGATATACGAAAGAGTTTGGCACATAGGGAAGAGCATATATTTGGGTTCAAAACATCACGTTTTAATCAGTTTTTCATATTTAAATCACATCTTCTCCCCCGATCAAAAATTTGAAACCAATTGAGATTTCTGATCCCAAGTGACTTAAATAAGTTTAAAGGTTTTGGGAGAAAGATGTGTCATATTTAAGAATGACTGATTTTGAGATGACATTTTAGCTCCCCCTCAAACCTTGAGGGAGTATGTTATGTGTTAGAGATGATGAGTTTATAAATACTTTTGAGTTTAGCGAGAAACTCATGAGAAATTCATATACTAACACATAACAATTGCACTTTGTTAGGAATACGTTTATTCTTATGAAGACTCGGTCACCCCGAGTGTAGTTTAGCATAGTGTAGCTCGTAGTATTTATCATATTAGTTAGTACGTAGTTTAGTATTAGTTAGTATTTGTGGAGTCGGGTCGGGTCTTTACCCACTGTCAGTCCGCTCCACAGCCCGTTTCAGGGGGCGTTTCTATTGTAACTATAAATACCCTTTCCCACCCAATGGAAAGGGTTGGACCTTCACTTGCAATCTAACATTTATCCATTTTCTCTCAAGGCTCCCAACCTCATCTTGTTCTCTCTCTAACTTCTCACTAGAAATCTCTACATAAAATCAACCTAAACACTAAACCATCCATGTTCTCATATTAGAGTATACTACAATTGGTATCAGAGCCATGGTTCTATCCTAGGATTCGTAGTATGCTCGTAGTTATAACTTGGTTTGTGGTTTTAGGTTGTTTCGAAGTTCATATAGTGGGTTTCACACGAGTTTGATCTCGTTTGGTGTTTGTATTGGCTTGTTTCTTGTACTTTCTTGATTAGATGAGTAACTAGTTCATAGGTTTGCATTTGGAGCTGTTGAATTTCTCATTTGTGTGGTTAAAAGTGTGATTTTGGGCGTTATTCTTACCAGCGAGTTGATGTTTTCAAGTAGAGAGTTGGCAGGTTCTTACTAGCAAGTTGACATTAGCGTGTTGGCGTTTTGCCATTTTGGGACATGCGGACAAATCGCTACGATAGTGACAGTTTTGTCTCATTACTAGCGAGTTGTCAGGTTTTGGAACTAGCGAGTTGGGAGTAGCGAGTTGATCAGTTAGCGTGTTGTTACATTAGCGATTTACTAGCGAGTTGTCAGGTTTTGGAACTAGTGAGTTAGTAGTAGCGAGTTGAGCAGTTGTGTCGTCAGATTAGCGATTTGTCTACCAGCGAGTTGTTACACTAGCGAGTTGACTCCATCCAGCGAGTTGGTGATTAGCGATTTGGTATTAGAGAGTTGCTTCCATTTAGCGAGTTGTCTGCTAGCGAGTTAGTTCCAGTATTCAGCGAGTTGGTGTTGTCAGAGGGTTGATACGTTCTAGCAAGTTGTTCAAGTCTAGCGAGTTGTGGTATTCTTAGTGAGTTGGATTAGGT
Organism: Artemisia argyi; assembly: GCA_030686995.1. Lineage (NCBI taxonomy): Eukaryota > Viridiplantae > Streptophyta > Magnoliopsida > Asterales > Asteraceae > Artemisia > Artemisia argyi. The sequence continues at coordinate 114,425,554 of CM060695.1, forward strand.
GCATTAGTGTAAGTTGTGCGCTGTTTCGACTTAAGTTGTTACCACCATCTCTACAGTAACTTGACGTTGTGAGGCTAATCTTACGACTTGACTTGTTATTTTAATAGTAACTTGACGTTGTGAGACTAAACTTACGATTTGACTTGTGTTCTGTGGAGCGGTTGTAATTCGACTTGTTGCAACAAAACACGAAACACACTTGTGTTTACTACTTGACATTTGGACTTACTCACTTTCAATAGCATGGGAAGTACTTCCTCTGATGACATTCAGGCCGCAGGGTCGGATACTCGTCCTCCTATGCTGGACAGAACTGACTATGAATCATGGGCACAAAGGATTCGTCTCTACTGCTTGGGAAAGGAAAACGGAGTTAACATCTTGAAATCCATTGATGAAGGACCTTTTCGAATGGGCACCACTAGAGATACAATCGCAGCCACTGATGACCAACCTGCTGCAGTCGGTCCAGATAGACCTCGCACCTACAATGAGCTGTCAGATGAAGAAAAGAAACGCTATGATGCCGACATCAGAGCATCGAATATTGTCATTCAAGGGCTTCCTAAAGATGTCTACAAACTCATCAACTTCAACACAGAAGCCAAAGCAGTTTGGGATAATGTGAAAATGCTTTTTGCAGGGTCTGAGTTAACCAAAGAAGATCGGGAGTCTCAGCTATATGATGAATTTGAGCACTTCAAAATGAACCCAGGTGAAAGCATCACTGACTACTACGTCAGATTTCACAAGCTGGTCAATGATATGAGATCCATCAAGATGACAATGCCCAACATTCAGCTTAACTCAAAATTCGTGAATAACATGGCACCGGAATGGGATAAGTTTGTTACAGCTGTTAAACTCAACAAAGGTATCAGGCATACTAATTATGAACAACTCTATGCATATCTCCAACAACATGAGAAACATGCTGCTTATGATCGGTTAATGCGAGAAAAGCTCAATCCTTCAACAACGAATGACTCTCTTGCCTTTGTCTCTAATGTTCAACAACTCACTCAACCTTTAAATGATCAATCTCAACCACAACAACCTTCATCCAGGTCTACTCCAACTAATGGTCAATCACCAACTCCCTCACCATCTGCTTTAAACACCCACCTGGACTCTGGGTACTCTCACACTGACATGATGATTGATAATCTCTCCAACCAAGTCTCCTTATTAGTCCAACAGTTCAGAGCTGTACTTCCACCAACTAATAACCAACTCAGGACTTCGTCTAACCCACGAAATCAGGCAGTCATAGAAGATGGAAGGGTGGTGGTGTAGAATGTGCAAGGAAGACAAAACCTCAATCAAAGAAATGCTGGTAGAGAAAATGGGCAGTATAGAGTCGGGAATGCGCTTCAAGTACAAGCTAGGTAGACTAAGTGTTATAACTGTGGAGGGTTGGGCCACATAGCTAGGAATTTCACTCACCCAAAGCGTCCTCAAAACTCTGAGTACTTCAAGGACAAGATGTTGCTAATGCAGGCGCAAGAGAATGGAACTGCTTTGGATGAAGAAGCTCTGCTCTTTCTGGCTAGTGATGACGGGAATATGTTTGATGCTGATGTGGATGATCAACCTGTTTAGGACATGGCACTAAATGATCCGAACATCTTTTAAGTTGAAGACTGTGATGCTTTTGACTCAGATGTTGATGACGAACCCACAGCTCAAACCATCTTTATGGCTAATCTATCTGCAGCTGCTCCATCTCCACAGTAGTCTGGCTCTTCCATCACATCTGCTATTTCTGAGGTACCAACGTCACTTAATTCTAATCAGAATTATCCTACCAATCCACAGGGGGCGTGTGACTCGGTACAACTCAAGAATATTGACAACACAGACACCACTGATATGGGAAATACCAATAATATCCCATATGAAAGGTATGTGAATGACAATAGACTACCAGTTGTACCAAGTGACATGCCGTCGGTTGATTCTAGTGAACTTGAGCTGCATGAGCACACTATATACAACCCTGATGATTCCTTAACCACTAGAGTGAACATCCTTAAGGATCAGGTGTCCATATACGAGCAGCGTGCTAAATTTGAGCTTAATGAACGTGAGCAGAAAATGGAATGGCAAATGCGTGCTTACATATCTGAAAACAATTCCAAACAAGAAACATTGAAAAGGGAGTTAGTATCTTTAAAAAAAAACAATTGGATCAAACTGTTAAACAAAAACAGGAAATTCAAAAAGGGTTGACTTCAATCAAACTCGAATACAAAGATAAAGAAACTAAACTTCTAAATGATTTCTCAAAACTCAAAATGTTGAAAAATAAATTGGAAGATAAGTTGTACACGCAAGGCCAAACCATTCAATCTCCTCAAATGATGCAAAACCGTAGGAAACTAAGTGATGAATTTAGTGAACAAGATGCCTCTAAGACTAAAGCCAAATTCCTTAGAAATGGTATAGGTGCTCAACCTGCGTTATATGATGCAAACACTATGCGTGAACCTAACCATGCCCCCCTGATGTGAGATCCTATGACGAGATTGATGAGGCGGAGGATAGAACTAGGGAAAAACTTGCTGAGCGATTAAAGGATCCCCTGTGCATAGCTAAAAATATTGTGTTTCACCATGATTATACTAATGACAATCATTCAGCCATTTTTGTTCCTCAAAAGAAAATCCTCCCTGACAAAGTGTTTTGGAATATTGACATGGAAAAAATGAAAGCTGAAAGAATTGTAGGTAACACACGTACTATCTTTAGGATTGCTGACCCAACCATCTATCCTCTGAACACACCCAGGCACCTTGTACCATATACTCTTCCCACACAGTGTAATACCCTAATTGGGTTATATGTTCTAGGTCAATTGTTTAATGACTTTGAAAAAACATGTAAAATAAGAATTACACCAACGGGGATTACAGAAGGGGAAAGGGGTTTTGAGCAAACTAAACAGTGTTACCTAACTGAAGTCATGCCATTTTTCGATCTTCTCAAAGAACATTTTGAGGGCCTTAAAAATACCATTAATAATGATGTGACTCAAATGAAAAAGGTCTTTAAAGAGGTGGAAAGTGAGGGTAACCAATTGGCTATTGATCTCAAATACAGTGGAATTGACAGGAAAAACATTCTCATTATGAATGAAAACTTGATTGCTAATTGCATTGCACAGGATGTTTTTTACACTGTCACCGGCTCAGCATTATCTGCTCGACAATTTCATGAAATGTCGATCACTTTAAATGTATTCCAGAATCGTGTGATTGAGCTTGAGGGGGAGAATTACAAACTTAATAACAAAATTCAAAACGACGACCATGATAACATGGTCAGGAATTTCTCAAAACTAGAAGTTGATAATCTTAACTTGCAACTAAAATATCAACATCTAGAAGAAAACATAAAAATATCAAATGCCAAGACATCTTCGAATGCTCCTGAGTTTGACACATGTTTTGAATTATCCAAAAAGGATGAAGTAATTCAAGCTCATTCAAACACGATTCGGAAGTTGAGGGCCCAAATTGCACAATTAAAGTTGAACAAAGGTGACGTGACCAATACCAATTACCAGAAGTCGATAGATTCTCAAAACTGTCAGAAACAAGGCATTATCAATGAATTACAACATGAAAATGAGTGGCTTCGTGCTGAAATGTCAAACGCTAAACAACGTTACAAAGAGTTATTTGAGTCTATTAAAATAACACGTGACCAAAACGATGAAAGAGTCACTTCTTTGTTAAACGAAATTGAGAATCTAAAGAATATGGTGAAGGGTAAAATGCCCGTCGTTTCATGTGATCATGCAATTTCCAATGTACATGCTTGTAAGAAATATGCGTGCGATGCTTTGAATGTCTCTCTTCCCCTTAGGAACAATAAGTTAGTTCATAGCAACTATCTTAGATATCTTAAGGATTGCCTGGTCATACTTAGAGAAACCATTGAAGATGAGAGGATATCTAAACCACTGGATGATGTTATTATTGGTGCATGCTTCCTTACTAATAGAGCCCAGGAATTATTAGAATACGCTATAGGATCATGCCCCAAGAATGATAACAAATCGGATAGGTCGTTTGCGTCACACTCTAACAGTGGCAACAAACATGTTACATTTGATTATCCCCAAACCATGTCACAATCCACCATCATGATCACCGGTAAACAAGTGGCAATTAAGCATACTAATGTTCCCGTCATTGCTTCTACAGGAGTAAACGGTGTATCTAAAGCTAGCAAGTCACAGCCTAGGTGCAATACAAAGAATGATAGGACTTTGCCAGCTAAGAGTGCACTTATGAAGGAAGTAGAAGAATCCTCTAGGAACAATAAAGTAATGATTAATGAAAGGAATCGAGTTGAATCAAACATTTGTGTTAACAATGATGTAATTAATTCGAATTCTGGTGCTATTTGTAAGACTTGTAACGAATTTTTATTTTTTGGTAATCGTGATGCTTGTGTTGTGTCCTTCTTAAAATCTACTATGCAATCTCCGGTCATGAATGTTTCAAGTGCTAAAAGGGTTAAACAAGTCTGGAATAAAACAGGAAAGGTGTTTACTAATGTTGGTTATCAATGAAGACCTACTGGAAGGAAATTCACCCTAGGAGAAAAGTGCCCGTTGACTAGGATCACTAACTCCAAAGTTGTGCCAATTAAGAAATGGAAACCTACTTGTAGAAAGTTCCCAATAGAAGCACTTAGTACCACTCCTAGGTCGAGTGCATCAAAATGTGAAAATTCCAATAATATATCCGTGACATATGATAATCCAATACTTGTGTGTGCTAACCAAACGGACCCCAACTGTTTGTAGGGCTCCAGCTTTTTCAGTTATCCACCATTGTCTGGTTTCAAATGCAGGTCGTACAAATCGTCCTTTGGTATTTGGACTCAGGCTGCTCAAAACATATGACTGGAGATCGCTCGCGTCTCAAGAATTTCGTGGAAAAGTTCATTGGTACGGTCAGATTTGGGAACGACCATTTTGGATCTATAATGGGTTATGGTGATTACGTCTTTGGAGACAGTGTGATATCCAGAGTATACTACGTGGAGGGACTTGGACACAATCTATTTTCTGTTGGTCAATTCTGTGACTCTGATCTTGAAGTTGACTTCAGAAAGCACACCTGTTTTGTTAGAGAATTAGATGGTGTAGATCTCCTCAAAGGGAGTCGGGGCACTAACCTTTATACCATCTCTATTGAAGACATGTTGCGGTCCTCTCCAATTTGCTTGCTTTCAAAAGCCTCTAAGAACAAATCATGGTTGTGGCATCGTCGTTTAAACCATTTGAACTTCGGTACCATCAATGAACTCACACATAAGGATCTTGTTCGAGGCTTGCCCAGACTTTAGTATGAAAAAGATCATCTATGTTCCGCATGTCAACTGGGCAAGAGCAAAAAACACACCCATAAACCCAAAACTGTCAATTCCATCATGGAAGTCCTGCATACTCTTCACATGGATCTCTGTGGAACAATGAGGATTCAAAGTATCAACGGAAAGAAATATGTGTTTGTTATTGTTGATGATCATTCTCGTTTCACGTGGGTAAAGTTTTTACGATCAAAAGATGAGACTCCGGAAATCATCATCAAACTCATTAAGCAATTGCAAGTTCGACTCAACAAAACAGTTAGGTTCATTCGTACTGATAATGGAACGGAGTTCGTGAACAAACAACTTACTCAATTTTATGAAGATGTCGGCATTAGTCATCAAAAGATCATTACACGTACACCTCAACAAAATGGAGTTGTTGAAAGGCGTAATCGCACCCTGGTTGAAGCTGCAAGGACTATGCTCATCTTCTCCAAAGCTCCTATGTTTCTTTGGGCTGAGGCAATTGCAACAGCATGTTACACACAGAACCGATCCTTGATACATCCTCTCCACTGCAAGACTCCATATGAACTGGTTCGTGGCAGAAAACCAGATCTTTCGTTTCTTCGAGTATTTGGTGCATTGTGCTATCCAACAAATGACAGTGAAGACCTTGGGAAACTCAAGGCCAAGGCCGACATTGGTTTCTTCATTGGCTATGCTCCAGAACGAAAGGGGTACCGAATCTACAACAAACGTACCAGAGACATAATGGAAACAATCCACGTTACTTTCGATGAGCTGACTGAGCAACCGGTTCCTGGACGATCAAGTTCTGGACCCGTACCTAACCTTTTGTCTCCTGGACCTATAAGCTCCAGGCTTGTACAGAATCCCACTCCTGCTAATCCTTTTGTACCTCCTACAAGTGAAGATTGGAAGAAACTGTTTTACCCTATGTTTGATGAATACTTTGAACCTCAAAATGTGGATGCTCCAGAAGCCACAGTCGTTCCACAACCAGCTGGGGTAGCAAATGTCCCAGATGATAATGCTGGGCCATCCACTTCGTTGTCATGGGATCCTGAAGCCCCCACCATCAGTCGTTCAGTTACCACATCTAATGGTCAATCTTCATTTGTACAACGAGTAGCGGCTGTGGATAAATCGTTTGAAGTAAATCCTTTCGTTCCACATGATAATGAGCCATTTGTTAACATCTTTGCTCCTGAATCGTCAAATGATGCTACATCCTCAGATGAATCTAACACGGCTACCTCAGTTCCCTATCCTCAACCCCATGAACACCTTAGGAAATGGACAAATGATCACCCAATTGACAACATTATTGGAAACCCTTCGCGTCCGGTATCAACCCGTAAGCAACTTGCAACCGACGCATTGTGGTGCTTCTTCAATTCTGTCCTCTCTAAAGTTGAGCCAAAAGATTTCAAGGATGCAATGTCTAAACACTCATGGTTCACTGCTATGGTGGACGAGATTCTTGAGTTTGATCGACTTGATGTGTGGGAATTAGTACCGCCTCCCGATTGTGCTATGATCATTGCTCTTAAATGGATATTTAAAGTTAAACTAGATGAGCATGGAGATGTATTGAAGAACAAGGCTAGGCTTGTGGCAAAAGGATATCGTCAAGAAGAAGGTATAGACTTTGAAGAATCCTTTGCACCTGTTGCTAGAATTGAAACCATAAGAATATTTCTAGCAAATGCTGCAAGTCAGAATATGGTGGTTTATCAAATGGATGTTAAGACTGCAGTCTTAAATAACGATCTTAAAGAGGTGGTGTATGTAAGCCAACCCGAAGGATTCGTGGATCCATAATGTCCTAACCATGTGTATCGCTTGAAGAAGGCTCTTTATGGACTTAAGCAAGCTCTTAGGGCGTGGTACGACACCTTGTCAAAATTCCATCTTGCCAACAAGTTTTCCAAAGGTGTTGTTGATCCTACACTCTTTACCAGAAAAACGGGAAAAACCTTTCTTCATGTACAAATCTACGTAGATGATATCATATTTGCCTCCTCTGATCCCAAAGAGTGTGATCGTTTCTCCCAAGAGATGAGTTCTGAGTTCCAGATGTCCATGATGGGTCAAATGTCCTTCTTTCTAGGCTTGCAAATATATCAAAATCCCAATGGCATCTTCATCAATCAATCCAAGTATGCTAATGAAATTTTGAAGAAATTTGGATTCGATTCCTGTGACTCAGTTGATACTCCTATGATTGAAAGATCAAAACTAGATGAAGATGATGTTGGGATCCCGGTCGAACAAACCAAGTATCGAAGCATGATTGTTTCCTTAATGTATCTTACTGCTAGCAGACCGGATCTTCTATTTGCAGTTTGCATGTGTGCTCGGTATCAATCCAAACCTACCAAGAAACACCTGGAAGCTGTCAAGAGAGTCTTTCGGTATCTTAAAGGAACAATCCACATGGGCCTATGGTACTCCAAGGACACTTCTATGGCGCTCACAGCCTATTCTGATGCATGCTGACCATGTGGGATGTCAAGACACTCGTCGTAGTACATCTGGGGGTGCTCAGTTTTTGGGGAATAAGCTAGTCAGTTGGTCGTCAAAGAAGCAAATGAGTACATCAACCTTCTCCATAGAAGCTGAACACATTGCCATGTCCTCGTGCTGTGCTCAGATCTTATGGATGAGATCTCAACTTTCGGACTATGGCTTCGTATACAACAAGATTCCCATGTACTGTGACAACAAAAGTGCAATTGCACTCTGCTGCAACAATGTCCAGCACTCAAGGACTAAGCACATTGACATTCGACATCACTTCATCAGGGAGCAAGTTGAGAAAGGAATTGTGGAACTTTACTTCGTGAGGACTGAGTTCCAGCTAGCTGATATCTTCACCAAAGCACTTTCTAGGGACCGATTTCTATTCATCCTCCCTCGTCTTGGTATGAAGAGTCTTACACCTGAGGATCTCATAAGTCTTCAGGAAGATCAGGAGGAGTAAACGGTTGCTTCACATATCCTTTGTACATAGTATTAAAACAAAAAGAAAATAGAAAAATATAAAATCTCCAAAATCCATAAAAATCATAAAATCATAAAAACCAAAAATATTCTTCTCTCGACATGTCTCCTGTGTAATCAATAGTATGTACGCTTCTAGAAATGTCATTCAACAATGACACGAAAACATACATATGCTTGAGCAGGAGTTCTTCCTTTGAATAATGCTTTTCTAAAAACATGTCGTTTCTAAAAAAATTCTTTCAAAATGGTTTGGTATTACTTCAGATAGCAACCCGGTCTTATTACTGGGGAAAGTTCGTCGCCAAAAAGATGACTGTTCCTAACAAAGACATGAATTACTTTATATTCGTGCCTTTCCGATCCGATGTACGCTTAAGTGCATCATTTCTGGTAAAAGAAGAGAAGTCTTCTTTGCATCTCAAATATTTTTCTTTCAATGATTCTTCGGGAAAATATTTGTTCCAAACTTGGTGGTACCATGGTTTTTGAAGATCAAACAAACTCGAAATGTGGTTTAAAATTTGCCACTCAATCGATGCTAAAAGAATTAATACTTTGTGCAAAATGTTTAATTTTAAACGTGTCATCGATTGAGGGGGAGAACGATTTCAAATACTATATATCATCGAAACAAGATCTTTGTGCATAATTACAGTGGATTAAGTGCAATTGTTATGTGTTAGTCTATGAATCTTTCATGAGTCTCTCGCTAAACTCAAAATTATTTATAAACTCATCATCTCTAATACATAACATACTCCCTCAAGGTTTGAGGGGGAGCTAAAATGTCGTCTCAAAATCAGTCATTCTTAAATATGACACATCTTTCTCCCAAAACCTTTAAACTTATTTAAATCACTTAGGATCACAAATCTCAATTGGTTTGAAATTTTTGATCGGGGGAGAAGATGTGATTTAAATATGAAAAACTGATTAAAACGTGATGTTTTGAACCCGATAACAAAAATATGCTCTTTCCTATGTGCCAAACTCTTTTGTATATCAATGTACATATTGAGGGGGAGCAAAATGGTTTGTGAAATAGGATCCTTGCATCTCTTATGAGAGCATCTCAGTCTTGACTCATGAATTGATGAAACACAATTGTCCTGAATCGAAAGGACTAGTCCTGGACGGGTAATAACTTCAAGCTGGTTTAACCAGTGATGTAAGCGTGTCTCGAAGAGGACTAGTTTGAGTAGAATGTACCATTTCGAGAAACCTTGGGTGAATCTGATCGGGCCGGGTAATAACTTCAAGCTAGTTTAACTAGTGATGTAAGCGTGTCTCGAATGCCCGGTCATGTTCACTCAAGGTAGATCAGTTCAAAAGTGCAACTCTTCCCGACATGTGCAAATTTTCAAATCAATACTTATGAGCACATGTTAAGGGGGAGCATTTGAAAATGACAAAACTCTCAATGTGTTAACAAAATGTGTTTCTCAATCATAAACATGTTGAAAGAATTTTCAATAATTTGGTGTATGGCAACATAGGATAGTCATGAAGTTATAAGGTGGCTAAGGTTAGGAAAACCGTCCTATGATCCGCCAAAGCCGGAGGGATCTACCCATGGACAATACCAAATAGATAGTATTAGAAAGTCCGTAGGTACGATTATGAAAAAAGGAGAAATGTGAGAATGGAGAAAGAAGGGGTTGAAGAATTAAAAAGAAATGAAATAAGAAAGGGTGAAAAGAAATAGCCCTCCAATTATTCAACCTTAGGGCAGAAACCGGGTTCAATTCATAATCTACTGATTGTTGCTAAGGCGACATTGGTATTGAAGACAAGACGTCATGGACCCAGTGACGCACTGCACTAAACCTTCTAGCCACTCAAGTTCTCTTAAAAGAACTTGTTTCATTCTCACGGGGAACCGGTGTAATCTATCGACATATCTCTTAGAGATGGTTGATATTGAAGCAGGAGACCTCTCCCTAATCTCCGCATAGGAAAACCAAATGCACTTATTAAGTCTAGAGCCTCGAGATACATAAAAAGATCTCATAGGAACACGTGCTACTTCTACCCTGGTTGTTCAACATTAAGGACACTAGTGGTAAACTTATGAGTCCTACGCAGATCTTTGCAATCTGCCAGAACATTTATGAGGGATGTTGCTATAGTAACTCCCAGTGATTGAATGGAAATTCCTGCCAGGGTCAACATCATGCAGCCCTGAAAGCAGGTCACTTAGGTAATTCCTTGTGGATTACGCTTGGTGGTCGCGATGGTTAATAACGGTCAACAGTCATGGAGTGATCTCCAGCGACTCACCTAATCGTTGATCTACTTAGGTAGTTCGTGTAAATCCTTTCAGGGTTTGGCGATTGGGAACAGTCATGGTAAGGGTTAGAAGGAGTCTCCACACTATGCTATTGACGATCTCTAATTTCAAACCTATAAGTACCGGAAGATTTGTTGCTAACTGTCTACTTGCAGGAATTTCTGACGGCTGCAGTTGATTGCTGAAAAGATGCTGATCCATCAACACATGCTCACACTTCAACATCACAATCTAAGAAATCATGATCATTGATTGGGCCTCATATATGCTTCCACAACTCTGATGCAGAAGATCATGATTCTGAAAAAGTGTGAGCATGCCAACACAAAGATGTTCATATCACATGGAGACGTTACTGCTCAAAGATGACCCTCAGGCACTCATTTGGATGATGAAGTAGAAGCTATTTCCAAAGATCATCCATCACATTGAAGATGTCATCTAGAGTCTTCCACTTAAAGCACAAAGATTTCAACAATGAAGAATCAAAAGGCTACGAGCTACAAAGATGTCGTCAAAGACTTGAATGCTATGACTCAATATTTATTTTCCGGGGTGACCTCCCTTAGGGGGAGATTGTTAGGAATACGTTTATTCTTATGAAGACTCGGTCACCCCGAGTGTAGTTTAGCATAGTGTAGCTCGTAGTATTTATCATATTAGTTACTACGTAGTTTAGTATTAGTTAGTATTTGTGGAGTCGGGTCGGGTCTTTACCCACTGTCAGCCCGCTCCACAGCCCGTTTCAGGGGGCGTTTCTATTGTAACTATAAATACCCTTTCCCACCCAAGGGAAAGGGTTGGACCTTCACTTGCAATCTAACATTTATCCATTTTCTCTCAAGGCTCCCAACCTCATCTCTTTCTCTCTCTAACTTCTCACTGAAAATCTCTACATAAAATCAACCTAAACACTAAACCATCCATGTTCTCATATTAGAGTATACTACACACTTAATCCACTGGAGTTATGCACAAAGACCTTGTTTTGATGATATATAGTTTTTGAAATCGTTCTCCCCCTCAATCGATGACACATTTTAAAATTAAACATTTTGCACAAAGTATTAATTCTTTTAGCATTGATTGAGTGGCAAATTTTAAACAACATTTCGAGTTTGTTTTATCTTCGAAAACCATGGTACCACCAAGTTTGGAGCAAACACTTTCCCGAAGAATCATTGAAAGAAAAATATTTGAGATGCAAAGAAGACTTCTCTTCTTTAACCAGAAATGATGCACTTAAGCGTACATCAGATCGGAAAGGCACGAATATAAAGTAATTCATGCCTTTGTTAGGAACAGTCGTCTTTTTGGCGACGAACTTTCCCCAGTATTAAGACCGGGTTGCTATCTGAAGTAATAGCAAACCATTTTGAAAGAATATTTTTAGAAACGACATGTTTTAGACAAGCATTATTCAAAGGAAGAACTCCTGCTCAAGCATATGTATGTTTCCGTGTCATTATTGAATGACATTTCTAGAAACGTACATACTATTGATTACACAAGAGACATGTCGAGAGAAGAATATTTTTAGTTTTTATGATTTTATGATTTTTATGGATTTTGTAGGTTTTATATTTTTCTATTTTCTTTTTGTTTTAATACTATGTACAAAGGATACAAATCAGTTTAAGAAGATGTTGACATGAGTACCAAAATGATAGTATCGTTCAGCTCGTTGTAGAAATCAGTAGTCAACATCTCTTAAACTTTCACCACCAAAGCTTTCGAGGCTCCTGAATAATTGTCTAAAGCGGTAGTTGCCATGATATAATCTTAAACGGGATTTTACAACTTTTGTGACTTAAACCGAGAGATCGATTCTTTCCCGGTATTTTACTAAAGTCAACAAAAGAAACCGAAAGATGTAATATGAGAGTTAGACTTAGAGAGAGATCTTGGATAAGTGACGATTATCATTAAGTGTCAAGTCGCGACAAGTCAAGTTACAATATAACTGATCATAATAAGTCAAGTCGTAAAGATTAACTCACAACGTCAAATTACAATCAGACTAATCGAAACGACTTAAGTCACAACAATTCACCAAACAAAAGTAGTTAACAAATCACTAGAATCTCACAACTGATTTAATCGCTAGACACAACCAAATCGCTGAGTTTTAGCCTCCTCAATGTGAAGCTTTGGTAGCTTCCCCCCAAACCGACAATCATCTTCATGAGACCACTTCCCCCAAGTAGTTGAAGTGATGCAAAAAGTCTCATTGTATGAAGCTCGAGAACCTGAAGTAACAGGGTGAGACACGGATCATCTCTGCAGTTATCAATCCTGGAATATGTGTATCAGCCCGATCACATGACCCTGTTGTGCGTCCCCAATGTACACATTACTTTGCGGTTTGGAGCAGTTGTCTATTCGGGGGAATAAGATATCAACATCTTCATTTCACCAAATGATTTCCAGTTATCTTACACATACCAACTCAATCCATATTGTACGCATGTATCCAACACAAGAAGAAACGATGACACCAAAGTAACAGGTTGAAGCACTGATCATCTCTGCGGATATCTCCTCCGGAATATATGATTAAGCCCGATCACGTGAACCTGTTGTGCGTCCTTGATGTACACAAATCTCTCCCCTGATGGTTGCGATCTCTTCTGAATCATCATACCATTGCGTACATGAAGCATTAACCAGAAGCACTTTACCGTAAACTATATCAACTCGTATGAAGATGTCGATAAGCAATATCATCTCATACTCCAAATGTCCTTCTCATATTTCTTCCTACTGAAAGCTGAAGTAGTATATGCCACAAGTATCAAGAGACTACTTCCCCCATGTAGTTGGAATAATACACCAAATGCTACGAGTTAAGACACTGAGTTTCTCTACGGTTATGACATATGTCTTCCCGGGATAACTTCAATTAAGAAGAAGTATTATGTTCATCACGTGTACTCGTTATGCATTCAGATGTATGTCTCCTTCCCCCTTGCTGGTTTTGATACATCAGAATCAACAACAACTTTTACGTGCATCTACTTGAATTATTGAGAAGAACCAAATAAGCTAAAATGTATCTAGTGAGTATCAACTGCTATAGAAACGCTCACTAATTGGGTTAATCCTCCCTCCCAATTAGTAAGCCCATAAGTGTACTTGCTCCCTCCCAAAGTGACAACCCGTTTGAAACAACATTGATGCTTATTGAAGAAGTGTACTTGCTCTCTTATCATGTCATGCACAGCGGGAAATGGATCATAGACTGATAGTCTGTAACTTCTTCACAGGTTTGTTTGAGGAGCGTCATTTCGAAATTTTCAACTCACTTAGAATGCTTCCAATTCTTCGATAAAAGCCCCGATGTACACATTTCTCCCTCCATGATGAGGACGATCACTCGGAATCATCATAACTGTGTGTACATAAACATATCAACTGGAAGCAACATACAAATCAGTACCTCATGAGTAGATGTCGATAACAATTCTCTTCAACAATTCTCTGCAGATCAACCCCTAATTCAACCTCTTTTCACTTCCACTGGCTAATAGTAAATGACCACGTATGGAGAAAACCCGATATACCAAACTTGAAACTGATGAGGCAAAAAATGAACCACTTTTAGGGGGTCATTTAAGCCCGGAATTGAATTTATTTGATCAAATATTGCCCTAAATCGTTCCTTTTGTGATTTTAGGTACTTTGGGAGTGAAATCTGGAAAAGGAAGCAATTCGGACGTTTTTGGAGCATAAAAGTGAAGAAAACGCCAAAGACTTAATTTTCCATGCTGGGAACAGTAGGTGACGGCGTCAAGAGCAACATTTTGACGGCGTCAAGAGTAATTTTCATTGTTAGGTCACCATTTATGTAAACACAAGTATGATAATGAAAGAAATAAGATGAGAATGAGAGATGGTTGATTATGAGACAATATGAAAAATGAAAGAACAAGAGTTTCCTTAAGATAATCAAATAACCAACAAAATGAAAAGTTTACATAAGCTTACTATTTATAAGGGAGGAGTAGGGCAACATTCCCTTCCTCCCTCATCTTGTTAAAACGTGGGCTTTTAGGCCCATGGACTAGCTTTCATAAGCCTAGTAATCATAAACATTGTAAATAAAATAACTAAGCAACCTATTACAAAAGGTAATGACCGAGACTTGACTAAAATACAAAAGTATGATCCCAACAATCTCCCCCTAAGGGTCGGTCATCACGGTTGCTTGACGTCTTCATCTTTGTCATTGACTTGTGACATGTAAAGCTTTAGACGTCTTCAAAATGGTTGAATGATAATGAATGTACTTTGCTCTTTGTCTTTGTTCTTTGGTGATGATTGTAGTGATTGTGTCATGAAGTAGTCTGCCATTCGTCACTCCTGCGTCTGTGGTGGTTGTCCGCCATTCCAACATACTCATACATCTTTGAACTTTGACTTTCACGTACACGAAGTTCCTTTTCATACACTGAGATCTTTAAGTCTTTATACTTTGTAGATTCTTCTTTATTGATGTAGAATCTTTCTTTGAACTTTGTGGTGCTAAGATCTTTGGGGGAGCTTTCTTTGACTTCAAGATGTATGTATGAGCATGTTGGAATCTACCATCATGGAAATGAGGTACCTGCGAGTAAACAGTTAGCAATAAATACCCGGTACTTACAGATAAGGAATTAGAGTTCATCAACAGCATATTGTGAAGACTCCCTCTAATCCTTATCCAGGCCGTTCCCATATCAGATACTCCCGAAGGAGCTTACGAGACCTACTAAGTAGCTCAATGACTGGGTGAGTCGCTGGGGATCACTCCACGACTGTAGACTGCTATGGAACCACCGTAAACACTAAGCGTAACCCTTGTGGGGTTACCGAAGTGACCTGCTGTCAGGGCTGTTTGATGTTGACCCTGGAGGAGTTTCCGTTCAATCATTGAGAAATACATATGTAATCCTCTCATAAACGTTCTCGGCAGATTGCTAAGATCTGCGAAGGACTCGATAATTTACAGCTGGTGCCCATTGATGTAGAACACCAGTTGTAGAAATACTAAGTGTTCCTAAGAGATCTTTGATGTATCTCAAGGCTCTAGACTCTATAAGTGCACACTTAGGTTTCCTATGCGGAGACTAGGGAGGGGTCTCCTGCTTCAATATCAACCGTCTCTAAGAGATAGGTCGATAGATTACACTGGTTCCCCGTGAGAATGAAACAAGTTCTTTTAAGAGAACTTGAGTGGTTAAGAAGGTTTAGTGCATTGCGTCACTGGGTCCATGGCGACTTTGTCTTCAATACCGGTGTTGTCTTTTGCAACAACCAGTAGCATACGTATTGAACCCGGTGTCTGCCCTAAGGTTGAACATATGGAGGGCTATTTCTTTTCACCCTTTTCTTTACTTTTCTTTTTAATTCTTCAACTCCTTCTTTCCCTTTCATTCTTTTCTCCTTTATTCGTATCATACCTAAGGACTTCTAATTCTAACTATGGGAGATGTCCTTGGGTAGATCCCTCCGGCTCTGGCGGATCATAGGACGGTTTTATCCTATCTTAGTCACCTTATAACTCCATCAGTAGCCAAGAAACCTTTGATTGAAAATCTCTCAAAGTGTTTGTGAAAATCAAGTATTTTGGTTAACACTTTGAGAGTTTTGTGTACACTTTTGAAGGGCTCCCCCTGCACATGTGCTCATAAGTATTTAATAAATTTGCACGTGCGGGAGGAGCAAGCATTTTGAATTGATCCACTTTCCGTGAACAAGACCGATTCGAGACACGCTTACATCACTAGTTAAACTAGCTTGAAGTTATTACCCGGCCTGGTCAAGTCCACAGAAAGTTTCTCGAGACGGTACATTTCTACTAAGACAAATCCTTTTCGAGACACCCTTACGTGGTTAGTTAAAGAGATACATTGTCAGCTTTTAGGTGACAACTAACCCTAGTAACTAACTTGATGTTATAACCCATCGAGGATAAGTCTTTTCGATATTACTAACTTTTATTGTCTCATCAATTCCTGGGTCAATACTGAGTCTAGCTCGCACATGATACAACTTTTAAGCTTTAACTTCGTATATTTTAATCACTTTTTCATTTTCTCCCCCTCAAAAATAGCATATAAAATGATGTTTTTGACAATCTTTTTAGATTAAAATATGCCTTTTGAGTCTTACGGGGAGATTCACTAAGAACTTTTGATTTTGAGCAAAGTATTTTGTTTTGACAAGTGCTCCCCCTCAACAAGTGATTAGGTCTTATTGAGGTGAAATACTTGTCCTTTTGAGCAGAATTATGAAAATTCATAAACATTTGATTAATTCTACTCAAAAGTAAGAAGCCTTCGCTCCTTATATTAGGATTGAGGCACTGATGCGTACCTCAGGGTCCTTTCTTTACAAGTTCGGGTTGTGCACTGTAATGTGTACACAAGCCATTATGAAGTATAAGATTGACAAATCAAATCAAACTCTTATAATTTTCTACCATTCAGGTCTCTGAAATGTCAACACCGGAAATTTAGTTCTTCCTCCAACATAGCTTTCCAATCTCCGAAACTGATCCCTGCGCTTCAACCGGTTCTCAATCCTTGTAATGAATCTGCGAGCTTCCCTGGCCTCATCGGTGTTCCATCTTTTGGATTTACCCAGTGCGATGTCACTTAATCTGCTTTTGATTCCATCTCTGACGAACTTCAAGGTTTCATCACAGAACTTATGTATTTCTTTGTAGCCCATGAAGCAGTTTCGACCGTTGACACTGCGGTAAGTGAACCCAAATGCCGGATGCCTGATCAAGGTGTATTGAGGTAGATGTTGAAGGTCGGGGATGTCGAACATGTTCGGTTTGGTGAGATTTAGCTTCTTCTGATAACTCTCCACTCCCAGTTGAAGATCTTCTACTCGTTCTCTGATGACTATCTGTCTGATGTAGATTAGGAGAGCTTGGATAAAAGCAAGTTGCATCTCTTTGGGCAAGTTGCAAAGCTTTCCTTGAACTTTGAGCAGGTACATATCTTCTATGTCGTTGAGGAGTAGTCGTGGAAAGTCTGACTCGGAAATATCATACTCTTTTTCATCAAGTCTTTCGAGTGTGATTTTGCTGAGGAAAGGGTCCCCAAAGTGAGTGACAGTCGAAATGAACTTAATCGAGACTATCTTCAAATCACTTGCCACATCACCCATCGTCTGATTGAGTCTGCTGCTGCGATAATACTGTGCCTGGTTTTCTGGCCAATGATGTATACCGTAGAGTGCGTTCCGGTCATAGTCAATAACTTTATCGATGAATAAGGCTGAGGCTTCTTCTTCGATGGCATTGTTGAGATATCGAGCTGCAGGGAGAAAGGCCAGTGATGTGATGTACTTCTTCTCAATCTTGTTGTCGAGTGTCAGAAATTCCAGGTCGGTGTTAAAGAAGAACTTGTAAGGGATCTTTGGTTCCTTAGGCTTCCCAATCATCGGTAGTGGTTTCGACCAGTCGGTAATGTATGATGCGGTTTTCCTTGTGACTGGATCGACGTAAGATTCAGGATTGATCCAGTCAATATTGCTTGACATAGCTCGAGCAATATTTTCTAGATGGTACTCAAGTTCGATGGAGTTAGCAGACCGATCTTTCAGAAGATTGAACGCATCATTCTTGATTCTTCGTAGCTCTTTCTTGTTCATCTTTTTCATCCGAAACTTATGCTGAATCATTTAAGCGTATTCCACTGTTCGACCATCTTGAGGTTCTTGATTATCTGCAAGTGGCGGTTGCGAACTAATCATCTTTTCAAACCAGGAGTATTCGGCAGTATCGTCTTGGTCAAGCCATTTGAGGACGGTTTTTGGTTTCTTAGGTTCAGTGCCTTTTGATGAGGTGTCTGGTTTGTGCTGATGATGTTTTCGCTTCCTTTCTTTCTTTTTCTTAGATGACGGTTCTGGTACTTCATCGGGCTGAGGAATCTCGTCACCACCTGTGTATTCGAAGTGATCATGTGCTTTGGGAGCCGAACCAGATGCCTTAGGTTGTTGTGAAGATGTTGTTGTAGTTGGAGGGATGACCGGTGCTTTAGGTTGAGATGAGGGTCCTTCGGCTTGTTTTTGCTTCTTTGCCTGAGAGTTAGGATCCTTGTCTTCATCATCTCTTGGACGTTTCAGTTTGTCCGCCTCTGTGCTGCAAGTCTCTTTTGTCAGTTTTTCTTTCAACGCTTCCAGGACTTTAGCTTCTTCAGGTGATAATGTGAATTTGCTTGCCAGTTTGTCCAAGAGCTGGGCTTCTAATTTGTCCATAGATAGTCCTGGTAGTGGAACAGTTGACTTCTCAGCTCGAAGAGTAAATGTGGTAGATCGGATTACTTTCTTGACAGCTTGCTCTGCGAACTTGGTGAGTTCATCTCTCATGGGTGCCAGCAGATCTTTCAACTCAGCAACTAAGTGTTGTGCCATGTATTGGTGTGCTTGAGCAGCCAATGTGGCTTCCAAGTTCTCTTGCACATCCTTAGCTAAGAAGGTGTCAACCTTATCTTGAAGTTCCTGGACATTAGAGTTGAGCTTTGTCAGTTCAGCAACTTGGCTTGCTAGTAATGCAACCTGATCTTCTAGTCTGCTTTTCTTCTTTTCATGTACTCTTCTAAATGCTGACTTTAGCAACTTGGATGCAGCAGAGGATTTGGTGCTTGGTTTCTTGATTGATTTGTCGTGGGTTGATTCGGATGCAGGAGGTGATGATTGTGATGATTCAATGTTGGTAGTAACGTCCTTATCATCACCTTTCTGTGATTCGGGTTCTTCAACATTCTTAGCTTTGGCTGCTTCCTCTTTCAACCTCTGTTCTTCAGCAAGTTTGTCAGCCTCGGCTTTACGCCTTAATTCTTCAGCAAGCTTGGCTTCTTTTTCTCTTTTCAACTTATCTTCAGCCAGCTTGGCTGCCTCTTCAGCCTTCCTGCTTTCTTCCATACGGATTGTTTCTTCTAACTTAGCTTGTGCTAGCTCCTCAAGCCTAGCCTCTTCAGCTTCTTGCTTTTTCCTAAGTTCTTCTTCTTGAGCCCTTTCTTTGAGCTCCATTTCTTCCATGGACAACAAATATGGAACACCAGTATCCATATGTTCCTCCTCCTCCTCTTCACCTGTTGCTGAAGCATCTTGCATTTCTACATCTCTAGGTGATACAGTTGGGGTTTGGTAGACTATCATATCAGCATGAGTTCCTGTAGTAGATTCAGGAATACTGCTAGATCCACCAGCTTCATGAGTTTGAGAGAACACAGGAGGTGGAGGTTGATCGGCTTGAAATGCATCAATCTTGCTATGTAGGATACCCAAATTGAGAGCCCTTTCATTTTCTTCTTCAGCTGACAGGCCTATGTTTGAGTGAGTAGACATTTGTTCGGCAGTCATAGGTTCCTTCATCTTCTCTCTCCTGATCCTTTCTTCTTCCAAGATTGACTCTGCTTCAGTGAACGGTCTTTGATTGATATCTGCTGGGTATTCAGCATTGTCAGCAAACTCATCAATGTTTTTCTCCCAATCTTCGAAAGTCAAGTCTTTGTCATCAATGTCTTCCAGATTGACATCCTTATCAATGTTAGCAAATGCTTCCCTATACACTGGACCTTCGTCGGATTCGGTTTGTTCAGAGTCAGACGGTTTTGGAGAAGATTGTGGTGAGGGAAACCACTCAGGTTCAGGAATGGATGCGGGCTTCTTGGCAGGAGTCCTTCTCTTGAGATTACCCTTCTTCTTTTGTTTAGGCTTGGTTGAACTTCCGGAGCTCCCAGACTTGCTACCTGTCTTCCCCCTACATGGTTGAACTTCGTCCAAGAAACCAACTTTGTCTTCCTTGAGGGCTTGTTCGTAGTACTTGTAATTCGTGCAAGCCTTCACTTTGTTGTAACAATTCGCAATTTCAGGTTAACTTTTATTCCCAAAAATTTCACTATTCACTTTTTACTATTCACTTTTACTATTCACTTTTCACTATTCATCTCAGAAATTTTTATTACATATTCTCGTAAGTTAAACTATTTTAACGATAATCCGAGAGTTTGACGCTCGTCGGATCATTTCTGCAAAAATCACAAAGCCGTGTCCGAGATTTACTTTTAGGTTTAAACGTCACTCTAGCATCCCGATATGTCCATAAAACATTATAAACAATAGAAATATGATTTTCTCTCATTTTAGGACAATTCCAAAAGTCTCGGAATTTTACGTTTTCCAGTTCAGCGTTTTACGCGAATTACGCGTTTTAGACCCGTGTTTCCAGTTTTTAGCAGGGTTTTAGCACCCGATAGATCCTACCACTCATTTTATATTTTATTATAGAGTATATTGATAAGTTCTAGCATATTTATAAGTTTCATATTTTTAGGATACCCGGTTTTACGTTTCGTGACTTAAAAACTTACGGTTAGCGATTTACGGAGTCAAAACTAGCTACATACTTAGGATATTATCATCCAAAGACCATGACTACTCATCTAGTCACCCTTATCCTTTGTGAACTGACTTAGGGGGGGGAGAGTCACCATGTGTGGTTAAATCCTGACTTTAGCCATTAGATCTTACTTAATTACAACTTTGTCACCAAGTTTATGTAATTTCCTAGTAAGCTTCCTAACCTCCTCATTCATAGTATAAATAGCAAGCTAATCCCTTCCTTTCTTCATCACCAAAAACGCCACAACATCAATACCTAGCACCATGATCCTTTGATCTTCAATATACAAGTTACACTACAAAGTTCAAGGTCTTAGTATTCTCTACCTAGTTCTTAAGTTTGTTTGGTGATTCCATGGTTGAATTAGGAGCTACACAAGGTTACTAGGGCTGAAGTTAAATGATTTTCACAAGGGTTAGATCAAGGCTAGCAAGGGTTACAAGAGTTGTGGTAAAGGGTTTGCAAGTATAGGTTTAGTGTCCTAGTTCATACTTGACTTCCTTTCTTAAGAGAAAGCCAAAAGTTGTAAGAAACTCTTATACACTTTATTGCTCAATATCATTTTCATGCTCTTTGTGTTCCTTTCATACTATATATGTTCTTGTTATTGTGTTCATGATGTTTAAAAATGGATAAAACAAGTATTGGTATACATATGTTAACTTATGACAAGTAAACAAGCAAACTAGTGATTTTTATGGAGAACCACGACCAAAATAGTATAAATATGATATTTGAAACTTACTTACTGTTATAAAGGACTTCAAAAGGAAAACATAGCAATTTGAATCACCCAAAACGAGTACACGAGTCAAAAGTTATGGCCATAAGAAGTTAGCGACACCAAAACGCCGAAACTGCCTATAACCTCCTGTTTTGCATTCTGCCAATTTGAAAGTCACCCTTCTGCTCCGATTCATCAAAAAGTTAAAACACGAAAGTTGTCCGGAACGACGTTTTCGTTCAGGAACAAAGAAGCTCGAGCCCTGAAAACGCTTTCCGAGTGATAATTTCTTCAAATTCTTAACAGCCCATTTTTAGACCAAAGTCACTATATTATAGTTATGAATTACTAAGACCAAGAGGTCTAATGACCTAAAGCCAAGACCACAACCATGGCTAAAGCCAAGGTTGAGTCTCAAGACCATGGTAACAATGACCAAGGTCACGGCAAAGCCACGGCTATAAGACCATGTAACATTTCGAATTAAAAACTTATATATATATATATATATATATATATATATATATATATATATATATATATATATATATATATATATATATATATATATATATATATGTTATCAAATACTACAATAGAAGGAAGCCTCATGTGAGGAGTTCATTAAGTAAGCCGTCGAGATGAGTTGTGGATTTACGAATTAAAGTGTCCTGGCTCCTCGAACGTTTACTCCATGACTTCTGAATTATGTCGGCCCGAATGGTAGTAAGAGATATACAACCTATACATGTTTCATAAACGATTTATATTCAACGATTTACGCTATATACTAAGTACTACATCATGAACATTATGCAAGACATATATAGGCAATTCTTCGTATTCTTAGACGTTACTCCAAACCTAAGTCGCAACGTTCTATTATAGGCTGCTCTTAGAGACTTTCGCGATTCGACTACCACTTTCATTTCTCATTACATAAACTTAAGGTGAGTCATAGCCCCTACTCTTTTCATACTTGTTTTAACTCTTGGGGGGGATACATGCTCAACTACTTGCTTACTTGTACAAATACTCGAAACATTTATACTTGATTATTTATACTTGATTGTGTTACACTTGATTGTCTTATACTTGATCGCATTATACTTGATTACATATCTACATGATTGCATTATATTTAATTGTGAGACTTCCAGTGGCTCCAGATTAAGTTGCTGGATGACCATTGAGACTTCCGGTGGCTCCAAATTAAGTTTGGATGACCATTGAGGCTATTGATACATCCTAAGATTTGCGAATGTTGGATACATCATAAACGTGAGGTCTTCGGAGATGAAGAGTAGACTCACGACTAATTGCTTAATTGTTTTGATGAACTTATACATGTCTTAATCATACTATATTGTAGCAATGGGTTGTGAACACACAGGTTACAAGTCTCTTATGGCGGGACTTGTAACTGAGTGGATTCACGATGCCTTTGCTGTGTGAACATTCTTTTAAGGCTTTTTCAACTGTTTTAAGACAAACTCTATGAACTCACCAACCATTGTGTTGACACTTTAGCATGTTTATCTCAGGTTAGTAAGGCGATAGCTAGTGCATGGAACTTAGAGTCAAGCTGCATATTCTGAAGACTTACGCTTTTATCATTTACCATTCAAAACACTTTGTATACATTTATGTATCATACTTTGGAATCTCATGTTTGTAACTTTGTATTCATTAATCGAATGGTAACTTTTCAAAACGTCTCATTTAGAGTTCGTTTTCTATACCTTGTACTTTGTATTATGAAGTAGCACCCCTATGACACAGTCTTCTGCTGCGGTATTTTGGGGGTGTTACATTTGTCATTCAAGAGACAATCAGGAAATTTCTTTCCTTGATTACGAGTGCTGGTGTCAAGTCTCTTAATGATTCTGAGAGTATCCTCATTTCTGAAAGTGTGCTTGTCTTTGTCATCAAGTCTCTGTGGAATATCGTCATACTCACGAAGGAAGCTTTCGATGAGTAGTTTGGTGAAACGTACAAATGGAATGTTGGTGGTCTTGTGTTGAATGTGCCACACCAGGTCTTCCCAAATAATGCTGGCATAATCAACTTTCTTGACGTTTGCCACGGCCCAGAAGAGTTTGAGGTGTTGGAGCTTGGGGTGTTCATGGCCAGTGTCTCTGCCAGATAAGGACTTGGCAATCAGAATATATAGGGATCTCCATGGTTGTGGAAGATATCTGATGTTGACCCTAGAATGTCTTGTTACAACTTCTTCTGATTCGTCATAGCCAATATCCCGTAACCACTCTATCAGCTCTTCTTTGGTGGGTAACTGATCATATTCTTCATCTGGGCCGAGTTCGGGTAACCCAAGAACATTCCTAAGTAAATCAATGTCCACATTGACTTGTCTGTTGTGAAGCATGCAAGTGAAGGAAGCTTCCCCAAGGTCAAGCTGTAGTGTATGCCAGAACTGGTGTATGTAGAAGCAGGAAACTGAAGCTGACTTGGTGAACAACAGCTTGTTGGGGTGATATAGGAGAGCATCCACTGCAACAATACATGAGGATTCGTTGCAAGTGATTTTGTTGAAGTTGATACGTAAGTTGTTCCTTCCTATCTTCCTGGAGTAATCATCGGGAAAGGTTTCTTCCCATGAGAGTTTCGGTTCAGGTTCTGGTCCATAAGGAATGTCATTGTGTTCTGCCATCTGAATTGATCATAAACAAACACAAACATGGCAATTGTTTACTTTGTTAGCAAAGATATTCAATTACATTATGGATCACACATTATTGATTGATCAGTGGGTGTTTGTGTGTGAAAAACTTTTGTTATATGACAAACTTGTGTTATTATCACATGGTAGAAACTTCTAACAATTAAGTTACAACATTAGTTTATCATTACAAGAGATTACACTTTGGAAATTTTACAACACTTAGAAAAATTTCATGAATTGGACAAGTTTACGCGTAAGTGGAAAAATCTACGCGTAACATGACTTAAGCGTAAGAAGTGAATTTAGGCGTAAGAGCAAAAGCTACGCGTAAACTTATATGTTACGTGTAAGGTAAATCTTATGCGTAGGCTCAATCTTACGCGTAGTATAAAATCTTAGACGTAGGATATGAGCTTATGCAAAGGATTAACCTTAAGCGTAAGATATAACTTATGCGTAGGTTTTGACTTATGCGTAAGTTCAAGACTTATGCGTAAGAACAAAACTTATGCGTAAGAATTATCATTTAAGCGTAAACATTGTCTTATCCAAGACAATGTTTGTCCACGTGTCGAATCTTACGCGTAAGATTCAATCTTACGCGTAGGATGAACAACTTGCGCGTAGATACGTTTTACGTAAATCACCTTTGAAAAATTACAAGTCCTTTTGATTCCTGAAAGTGTAAAACACACAACCACTGATCAATAATCATTCCTACACACTTAAACTCACAACCTGATGCGTAAATGAGTCAAAATCTGAGTTACGCGTAGACATGCATGAACACATAGTCACAAACTTAATCAATCATGTTTCTGGGTAGTGATAGACATAGGGCAAGAGTTTCTAACAACCTAAGGATCATATGGTCCAAATTATAACATCATTTGACCACAAAAACACAAGATCACAACTGCAAGTGCAGTCGAACCCTAAATCGATGATTCATGATTAATTCAAGTAATTGAAACAATTAAACCTTAATAACATGATCCTAGGCACATAACAACACAAACCCCATCATCAATTTCAAGTATTACACGCAGAATCAAAAACCCCTATTTGACTCGTATGAACCCTAATTTCAAATCGATCGATTAAGTGAATCTGGGTACAATTAGAGTATGAAAACATGTGTATAATCATCCTTAGACCATATCCCAACAACAAATTTAATCCTATCATAACACTTTTCTGGGTTCAATCTTAACGCAAAACCCTAAGATGATTTTAAAAGATTATGACAAAACTAGCCGTTGGATTGTGATAAAATTAAAAACCCTTGCTTGAAATCATGATCAAAACATGTTTACACTTACAGATTTGAAGATTGATGATCAGATTATTCAAATGATTGTGAATCGTTAGATTGAGTAGGTGAAAGTGTAAATGCTTTTTGCAGGTGGTAGTAAATGCGTGGTCAAGGTAGTTTTGACCAAGGTTAAAACTAGTTTGGTAATTTGACACAAATGGCCCCTTAACCTTAACTTGCATACACACCTAATGCCTAAACACATTATCTCATTTAACTTTCGTTAATTACACCAAGACATGATAAGAACAACTTGTGGTACTCCCACTCGACCTTAGACCGTAGTCAAAAATACTGAAAAAATTTATTATATAGGTCAAGGAGAGTAACCCGAAACACTTTTGAAGCATCACTTTTGATAAAAACGTATTATTTTTGGTAAAATGCAAGTATAAAAGTTAATGTATTTTTGAGAAATTTGAAAAATTACTTTTCCTCCCCCTCAACACTTGTTTTAAATAATTGAAGACATTTTATAAAATAGTGTTGAAAGAGGTGGTATATACTTGCATTTTTTATTTTATTTTTTTTTGAAAGAAGAACCAAAATCTTTTTGAGTTTTTGATTTGTTTTATATTTTTGTATTTTGTTTTTGAAAAAGATATTTACAAAGATAGTTTTGATGTTTGACGATCAATTGTGTTTTAAAAACTTTTCCAGATCATCTGGAGTCAAACATCGCATACCAATTTGGTGAACTAGACTAGCAAACCTTGATGGTGCTAAGGATTTGGTAAGTAAGTCCGCCAATTGGTACTCAGTCCCAACAAAATAAAGTTCAACGGTACCCTTTTCCACATGCTCTTTGATGAAGTGATATCGGAGATCGATGTGTTTGGATTTGCAATGATGTACTGTGTTGCAGGAGATAGCAATTGCACTTTTGGAATCACAGTAGATAGGAATC
This sequence comes from Artemisia argyi, assembly GCA_030686995.1. NCBI lineage: Eukaryota > Viridiplantae > Streptophyta > Magnoliopsida > Asterales > Asteraceae > Artemisia > Artemisia argyi. Next base: position 114,452,239 of record CM060695.1, read on the forward strand.
TTGTTGAATAGGTAGCCATAATCCTTAAGTTGTGATCTCATTCAAATGACTTGAGCACAACAAGCAGACATGGCTACATATTCAGATTCTGTTGACGACAGTGATGTGCAATCCTGCTTCTTTGATTGCCATGACACAAGTTTGTCTCCGAGAAATTGTAATCCACCAGATGTACTTTTGCGTGTGTCTAAACATCCTGCATGGTCAGCATCTGAAAAAGCAATTAGTTCAAAACCGAAATCCTTCGGATACCAGATTTCCAAGTTAATGGTTCCCTTTATGTATCGAAGGATTCTTTTGACCTCACTGAGGTGTTTTTCAGTTGGTTTGGACTGATAGCGAGAGCACATGTAGACAGCAAATACTATATCAGGTCTACTAGCTGTGAGATACATGAGTGACCCAATCATACTTCGGTATTTGGTAGGGTCAACAGGAGTCCCTTGTAAATCAGCATCTAGTTTTGTGGTATAGCCCATTGGTGTATTATAAGTATCACAAGTCATCATTCCATGTTTCTTTAAAATTTCAAGAGCATATTTGGACTGATTTATAAAAATTCCACGGGGTGATTGATGAACTTGTAGTCCTAGAAAGAACGAAAGTTCACCCATCATGGACATTTCAAAATTATCTTTCATTAATTTTGCAAAATCATTAGAATAACTTCTTTGTGTTGAGGCAAAAATGATGTCATCGACATATATTTGAACAACAAGTAAGTCCTCCCCATAGGTTTTTGTAAATAGTGTTGGATCCACCGAACCTTTAGAAAATTTATTGGCCAGCAAGAAAGTGGACAGTTTGTCATACCACGCCCGTGGGGCTTGCTTAAGTCCGTAGAGTGCCTTTTTGAGTCGGTAAACGTGATTAGGACGCTCAGGATCAACGAAGCCGTCTGGTTGGATAACATAAACTTCTTCACGGAGTTCTCCATTAAGAAATGCTGTTTTCACATCCATTTGGTAAACCACCATGTTCCTGTGTGCAGCATAGACCAAAAAGATCCGAACAGCTTCATGTCTAGCCACTGGAGCAAAGGATTCTGCAAAATCAAGTCCTTCTAGTTGGGAGTATCCTTTCGCTACCAGGCGTGATTTGTTACGTATGACAGTGCCTTCAGCATCTAGCTTATTCTTCCAAATCCATTTTAACCCGATGACAAAGACTCCGTCAGGTCTTTCAACTAATTCCCAGACTTCTAATCTTATGAATTGCTGAAATTCCTCTTGCATAGATTCAATCCAGTTGTCATAAGTCATTGCATCTGTAATGTTCTTAGGTTCTTCGTGACAAACTGTGAGTGCATAGATACAAGTTTCTCCATCAGTGTGAAGTCGTTGTCTTGTCATTACAGGTGCATCTGGATGGCCAATAATATGAACTAGTGGATGGTCTCGAGTCCATTTGTGTGTTGAAGGGTGTAGTTGATAAGTATCTCGCATGTTAGCAGGATCCAAATTGCGTGTTGACGACTCAGCTATATCAGGAAAGGTAGGAGCCGGTGCAAACGGGTTAAAGAACGCATCAGGATCATGCTCTGCGGGTTGTGGAACTGATTGTGGTGTGGGATCTTCAGCTGAATGGCGGGAGTTAGAAACAGTTTGTTCTGCTGTAGATGGTGATGCAATTGGAGGACCGTATCTCTCAACAGTTGTTGTAGTTTGTTGAGGTGAGTCTGGTACTGGAAGGTTATCAGGTTGAGCAGCGGAATTAGGTGAGACCTCAGTAGGACGGTATTCAATTGTGTCATCAAACAGTGGAGCAAACAAGGTTTCCAATTCTTTGCGATTGAGTGGCAATGGTTCAGCCGAAGATGCCGGAGAGTTAAAACGGTTGAATTCGGGTCCTAAGCTGTGTTGCTCAGAAGCCATTGTTGATGTGCTTTTAAACGGTTGGTTGCGGGTCCTAAGCTGTTATGCTTAGAAACCATAACATTAAGCTCGGGTCTGAAACTGATTTGTTCCGAAGCCATTCCTTTTGAATCTGCAAAGAAAGAAAGAAAAGACAAAACGGAGAACATGGAGCCCTAAGGGTAACAGGGTTCCAGGTGTTAGAAGCATAAAGATGTAGTGTCAACTATCTTCTTGACACTCGAACACACAATTCCGATGGTTTTCATATTTGTCTCAGCGGTTGATGCTGTGGAAATCACATTAGTTTTGGTGCAAGTGTCTAAACTCTTTCCTGTAGGAATCCACCTAAGACCAATCGATTTGAAAATTCTACCTGTAGGTACCCACCTAATGTTAGATCTAGGAGATGTTTTCCTTTTAGATGCAGTGGAATGAAATGTGGGAGCATCACTTCGTTGAGAAAACCTACGTCCTATATTGATCCACTTCTTAGGTTTCTGACTTATGACATTTGGTTCAACGGGTTTGTTTGTCTTAGTCGATTGAGCCTTTTCAAGTGAATTTCCCTTTTGAAGATATTTTAAAGCACAGACATCATGATTATTTCCGCAACTACTCTTAGATGCTAGCCAATTCCTATTAGTTTGTTGAGAACTCCTAGGTTTTGGTTTGCTACTACTAGCAGTGTTTTGCACTACATTGGAAGGCTCCACATGAGGTTTTGAACCTAGAATTCCATCCTTTTGAAGTAGCGCCTTTTTCCTAGCCTTTTCTATATCATAGTTCTTGTACATGTCATATTTTCCATAAAACTCTTTACTTTTAATGCTCGTTTTAGACACTGTTTTCGAACTAATCCTAGAAGAGCCAAGTATAATCACGTGTTGAGATTTAGCAGACACAGATGCATTTTCCTTAGGCCAAGAATGTGGAGTGACTGGTTTTGTCAAATTGTTTTTCTCAACAACTTGGGAGGCAAACCGAGGTTTTGAAAATTTAGGTCGTTCAGATTTAAATGCAGTCGGTTGTCTAACCACTGATTGTTTTCTGATTGTTTGAGAAGGCGGTTTCCCCAAGATTGATGGTTTTGCAAACTTAGTATCCATACTCTGGCCAGTCAGTCTTCTTAATTTGTTTTGTAATGCAGCATGTGCAAACACCTTTTCTTGAATTTGACCTTTTAAAAACTCATTTTCTTTAACTAATTATCCACACGTTTTCTTTGTTCATTCAAAAATTGACCATTGTTGCCCGAATTTAGAGATTCGTCTTGCAATTGAAGTTCAAGTGAGATGCAATGTGCCTCTAGTTTTGAAAAATCTTTATGACACTGGGCAATGGTCTTTTTTAGAAGAATATTTTCAGATTCAAGAGTCTGGTATGATGTTTCAGTTATTATATTAACAGGAAAGGACTCAGACTCAGAACGTTTGTCAAGAAATCGTACAACATCATGGTCAACCTCTCCTTCATTACTGAAGTTAGGTTGCTCAGATTGTTCTTTCTCATTTGCAGGCATAATATGATCAACAGTAGATTGTACCTCAACCATTTGCTCTTTGTCAAAGTTCGGTTCTTTGTCATAGATGGGTATGACATCTTCCTCATCCATCTGTCCTCTGTCAAAGTTGGGCTCTGAGTCATAGAAGGGTCTGATCTGTGCACAATCTGTATTTGTATCATTCCCCAATCTGCTGTTGTCATCATGTTTATCCAATACTTTCACCTCATTGCCTGCATTAGCGACATCTGCAGTATTCTCACCATTCCCAACCAACCTTTGAGTATTGCTTCCTTGTATCGCAACTCTTTCACCTTGTTTGACAGCTTGATTTCGGAGATTTCGGGAATTAGATAAAGCCTGACTCGTAAATTGTATGAAATCTAAGAGGATGAAGCTGTGACTTTGTTCATGCATTAGAGACCTTGATTGATACATTTTCTCTTTGTTTAATCTCACAATTGGATCTTCAGAATCATCATAATCATGCTCTGGGCTTGTATTATTCATGTGAGATTCCTGCATGTTTGCCATTAACATCACATCTGCTGTAACGATTTCCAAATTTGCTGTATTGGATTCCAAATCTACATATTCATCATCAGAAGGAATAACTCCCATGACACTTTGCAAAACTACATTGAGATTACCCCCTTCAACTTCCATTTGACTAAGTGTGGCATTGTATTCAACATTATCATCAAAGAGTGGAGTTGAATCATAATCTTGAGTTTCCACATCTGTAATATTTTCCGTATATGCCAAAAATGCCATGCTTGGTTCGATAAGATCTTCTTCATCATCAGCATCTTTCATTGTGTTGAAGCATTCATAAGTTGAAGTCATCATGCATTTGCCTTTATCAGTAGATACTTGTCCAAGCTTCACAAGATTTTGCAGAAGTGATTGCATATGATTATTTAGTGTTGCAGGATGGTACTGTGGAATGAAGAAGAGACCATTTGGAGTGTAAATTAAGGATCCATGGTCAACAGCTAGAGATGGTGGAGCAGGGAGAATGGTCTTCAGAGGATTCACGCTTAAACAAGATTCAAGAATTTGCTTCATTCTGATGTGATGAAGTTCTTCTGTATGATGTATAGCTTCAAGATATTTCCACATTTCATAAGCACTGGCTTCAAAGTCCATATTCATGTAAATTGAGTTGGGAAGGGCTAGTGTCATGAACCATGCAGCTTGTTGGTCAGCATCATACTAAGCAAGTTCATTAGCATTCAAATCTTCATCAGTTTGCAGTCTGATAATCCCTGTTGACTCAGCAAGAAATATCATTTTGTGTGGACCATCTTGTATGGATTTAAGCATGAGATCTGCCGCAGGACGATCTGTGAGCCATTGTAGAAATCTCCGTTTCCAATCAGTATACGTTCCTGGTAGCAACATTGGAGGCCTTGATTCATTGCCAAAGAGCAAAACATGACGAATGAGGGTGCTGTGACTTTGTTGTTGATGATACTGTTGCTGATGAGAATATTGGTGAGGAAGGTAGTTGGAAGAAGGTACAGTTGTTGATGACTGTTGCTGATGAGAATATTGGTGAGGAAGGTAGTTGGAAGAAGGTGATTGAGACGTTGTAGATGACATTGCTCTCCCCCTTGATTGTTGCGATGTAATCGAAATAATCAAACAAAATGTCACACTCAAGGTCGAAGTAGTGATTTCTGGTTTTCCCTCCAAAATAATTTGAGAATTTTTCTCTTCCAAAATTTTGAAAATCACTATAAAATGCAATTCTAAGGTTATAGAAAAAATTTGAGTTTTAAAATTTTGCTGCCAAATTTTACCGAAAAAAAATTGAATTTTGGCCTAAAATTTGAATTTTGGGCCAAAATTTTCACCGTTATACCAAAATTTAAATTTCGCGTAAAAATTGAAAGTTTAGTCTCTTGTAAAAATTAAATTTTACTCAAATTTTCCCGCCAAAAAACTTTCTTTTTTTTTTCTTTTTTTTTTTTTTGAAAAGTAAGTTAGAAGATAGTAGAAAGAGACTTGTGTGAAAGATGGATCTTGTAGAAGATTGAAATGCATGTTCCTTTGGTTAAGTTCAAAAATCCCTGGGGTAAGTTGGAATCTTACGCGTAAAATGAAACTTATGCATAGACTTTAAAGTTACGCGTAAAGTATGATCTTATGCGTAAACTTGTGAGTTATGCGTAAGATATAACCTTATGCGTAAGTTTTAAGCTTATGCGTAGGATTCTTATGCGTAAGGTTCAAAAACCAAGCAAATCTTTCAAACTTATCCAAGCTTGAAAGATATCCGAAGTCGAAGTATTCCACTAACTTATCCAAGCTAGGGAAGTACTGAGTCACCGTAACACGAGGAGAAGACCTTAGATGAAGTTTTGCGTAGAACTCTGAAACTTACGCGTAAGATAAAATCTTATGCGTAAGAAGTTATGCGTAGAACTTATGCGTAGGAAGTCACTTATGCGTAAGAATTAGGCGTAGGAAGTCACTTATGCGTAAGAATTAGGCGTAGACTTCCAAAGTTACTCGTAAGAACAGGGTTTAGACCTATGTTACTCGTAAGAAAAGGGTTTTGACCTATGTTACTCGTAAGAAAAGGGTTTTGACCAAAAGTTACTCGTAGGAAGGACAAAAAGTACTGTTGACAGCTTTAGAATCGTACTATTCACGTAAGTTACGCGTAAGGTGGTCAGTAACTTGAAAAATCTCAAATTTTTGAAGAAAAATGCTTAGAAATAAGGTACTTTTGATCAAATAACTTCACCAATACTTAGAAAACACTAACTATTGAAGATTTTGAATAGAAAAAAAACCTTAAAAATCAAAACTTTATGCAAGATCTAAGCTTCTAAACACTATATTGACCTTAAAACTTATCCAAGCTTCAAGATTTGAGTGTAAGAAACAAAGAAAGAAGCAAAAAGAAGCAAAATAACACCTTACACCCCACGTTAAGACCAAGAAACACACTTCAATCTCTATTAGGCGAATGATACCACTTGTTAGGTCACCATTTATGTAAACACAAGTATGATAATGAAAGAAATAAGATGAGAATGAGAGATGGTTGATTATGAGACAATATGAAAAATATCTGACGACCCAGTACAGAAATGGAGGCGTCACAAGGAAGAGCGTCAAGAGTTAAATACGTGACGGCCTGGAAAAATATATAACGTGACGGCGTCAGATGTAGATCAAGGCAGTCCGAGAATTATTTTGGCGGTGAGATGACGGCGTCACCTATTTGGTCTTGACGCCGTCAGCCTCAATTTCCTATATATAGTTTTATAATTTTCATTCAAAAAAAAAGGAGAAGTTTTGGAGAAACCCTAAGGCCGAACCTAATACGATTTTTACAGGTTTTTCAAGGGTTTTCAGCCCTTGAACCCTTTCATGTGTAATTGAGATAAGTGTTCTTCTAATTCAATCAATATGTCTATGTGTTGGTTGTCTATATCTTGTTCTTGTCTTAATTCCATCATGCTAGGCTAGATCTATCTTGTGTTTGCTTAGATCTAATGAAACCTAGATGTTGATTATGTGTTGATTACTTGTTTATGGTTGTATTGGATGAATGATTTCGATGTTAGGCTTAAGAAAACTGGCAGATCTCCAAATGGTAACATGCTTGAACATCTTAGGAAACATGAACTGACGTGCACTAGATTTTATTGGTTGTATTTAATGCATGAGTAAATTCTAATGATCTCATGTTAGGAGCTTCTTAGCCGGCTCGACATAGGAGTGAAGTAGGCACTCATAGGATTGGGGAATTAAGTGCGCCACCCCATGAATGGTATTAAGGAATACAATCCATCATCCACGCAACTATAACAAGTAATTAATGTGTAAAAGATATCTAGGGAGTAGTGAAATCTAAGTAAACACAATTTCTCCACTTATTGCTTACAACCTTAGTTAATTTAGTTTATTTTCATTTCTAGTATTTTATTTTGATTGCATATTTAGTATTGGGTTAGTTGACTAGCAAATAATTCCGCCCAAATCCTTAAAACCCGAGATATTTACTTGCTTTCTAAAAAATTATAAAAATACAAAAAGAATCATCCATCATCTTTAGAACTAGTAATTAGGTTTTCTAATCCTAGCGACACTATTCTTAGCTGAACGATCAATCTCCCGGTACTTGTCACTATACTATACTACAACGATCAGGTACACTGCCTGGTGGGGGTTGTAAGCTTCTCGAGATCCCTCGAGAGGTAAAGCCTGGTGCAATCCCCACGCATCAAGTTTTTGGCGCCGCAGCCCGGGGAATAGTTATTGTCTAGGTTAGAATCTCTTTTTATTAGGTCTACTTGCTAGATTCCTTTCTAGTAAGATTTTATTTTTATTTTTAGGTTTCTTTAGTCTATCTTATTTCTTTGTGTGTTTGTTCGTAACTTTTCACCACCCGACATCATGGACGATGGGAACATCTTTGAACCCGTCATCCCACCACAACAAAACCCACCACTAGAACCTCTTAGGCCCCGAACCTTAGGAGAGTATTCCCGACCTATCCACCAAGGCTACCGAAACACCATTGAGCTCATCGGAGCCAATGTGACCCCCTTGCGATCCGACACCATCCGGTTGGTGCAAAGCGGATGTGAATTCCATGGACTTCGTTCCGAAGATCCAAACCAACATCTTAAGGACTTCCTAAAAATCGTAGACTCCATAGACCTAGATGTTGAAACTAGAGAGACTGCCCGATTACGCCTATTCCAATTCTCTCTACGGGATCAAGCTAGTCAATGGCTTGAGCGTTTACCCGCGGGATCCATCACCACATGGGATGATCTCACCATTCGTTTCCTTGCTCAATTTTTCCCACCAGGGAGAACTACTAAGCTTAGAAATGACATCTTGATGTTCCAACAACGTCAAAATGAATCTCTTTATGAAGCATGGACTCGTTTCAAGGACTTACTTCAAAAAGTCCCTCATCATGGCATAGATCTTTCGCTCCAAGTCCAAATCTTTTATGACCATATCGATATCTCCACGAGACGAGCCATTGACCAATCGGCCGGTGGTAAGCTACGTGATCTAAGTGCGGAACAATCATGGGAACTCATAGAAGATCTTGCTCTCTATGACAACGAAAGTTGGAATGATCCCCGTGACTTGAACAAAACGGTCAAGGCAATATCTTTGCCTTCGAATAACTCTAGCACTCCCGACCGTAGGATCATGGAACTTGAGGACCAAGTCAAGTTTCTCATGAAATCCTACGAAGCTCCTAAGCCTTCTAGCCAAGTGAACAAAATCACTTCTTCATGCGAATTATGTAGTGGTCCCCATGACACTCGTGATTGTGTGGAACTCCCCGGAACAGCTTTTGTGGACTACGCATCCTCGTGTACCGACGAAGCGGGAGATAAGCGGTACACTTTCAAGCCCGAGTCAAACCTTTATGGTGATTCATACAACCCCTCTTGGAAAAATCACCCAAACCTTAGGTGGAAACAAAATCAACCTAATTCTTCCAATCCGCCTAATCGTTATCAACCAAACGGTCCACCCTCCAACCGTACTTTCAACAACAATCCTTCTAACAACTATGGTAGTACCAACAATCTTGAAGGGTTGATGTCTAAATTCATGGCATCTCAAGAAGCTCGCATATTTAAGTTTGAAGCCGATTTCAAACAAAAGCAAAGCGAGATGACCACCAAAATTGACGCATTGTTGAAAGTTCTCAATGACCGAGAAATGGGAGCACTCCCAAGCGACACGGTCAAGAATCCGAAACTAAACGTTAATTCCATATCATCAGTTTCGTCACCTACTTCGTGTCCACAATACTACTCGGTCAAATCAACGAGCACGTGTTTCAAACAAAACCAAATTCTTCAAAAGGACCAACCAAATAAAACACCCGATATAGAACCGGTCAAAAATATAGTTGAAACACCTCCTACGCAAGACCTTGACGATGAATTCAAGGAACTTCACCTTGAACGCCCCGTCATTGATGTCTTAGCCCGTTCTCCTTACTATAGTGCCCTCCTAGAAGAATATGAGAAGTTTAAGCTAGGTAAAAATGGGACCGCCTTCGTTCAAAACAAGTTGCCTAAAAAGCTTGATGATCCGGGTATATTTGTTTTGCCTTGTAAAATAGGAAGATCCGACGCTTTCGACACACTAGCCGATTTAGGGTCAAGCCTCAACTTGATTCCCTTATCCCTATTCACCACTCTTAAGCTAGGAAAGTTAGAGGAAACGGAGGTGTTGATAGGTCTAGCAGATGGAAGTATTGCTCACCCGGTTGGAATGATTAAGGATGTAGTTGTTCACGTAGGAAAGTTAACTATCTTAGCGGATTTTCACGTCCTAGACATGGTTAGTGACACTACATGCCCATTATTAGTAGGAAGAGGATTTTTAGCAACCGCTAGCGCCATGATAGATTGTAAGGAGTCTAAGATAGCGGTAGGTGAAGGTGATACTTGGTCGGTGTACGATGTTAAGAAGCATAGTTATGATTGTGATGATGAACCGACACCGCATTGGGTAGAGATGAATAGGAGACCATCTAGATATGGACCTTGGATAGAAAGGAACTTTATAGGACCTCAATGCCCATTCTATCTAGAAAAAGATTTCGTTGAAAAGACACATTCGGTAGAGCAACTCATAGCTACAGATGAAGAGCTAGATCCCTTTGAGGACCCTTTAGTCTTTAGGAAGATGATTGAGTTCTTGAGCGTAATGCCTATTAATATAGAGATGAATAAGTGGAAAAGAGAAGGAGACAAGTGTAAATGGAGGTGGGACAAGCCACCTAAAGAAGGTGACAGATCATGGCATATGAGGATGACTTTGTATGATCCGGATGGAGAAATGTTTGAAAGGTCATACCATACTAAGGAAACCGATAGGAAGTTGAAACCTAAGTTTGATCCCAAAGATGTCCTTAATGAGGATCTCACCCGTATTACGTAGTAACCCATGACCTTGAGTCTAGCTACAAGACTCGTAAATAAAGAAAAGCGCTTCTTGGGAGGCAACCCATGCTTTGTGTGATTTTATTTTGTTTGTTTGTTATTTGCTTCCATATGCATGCTTTATTTTTATTGTTGGTAGATCATGTTTCTAACTAAAAAGTGGAAATACTTTACTTTGTTGTTTTGGCCTAGTCTTAACTCCACCGAAAAGTATTTTTGCAAAAGATAAGTGTAAGGGGAAACCCCAAATATGTTTTTAAGAAACAAACCGATCATGATTCTCCACAATAATAAGTGAACATATATATTCGTATTTGTTAGAGTCAAATGCTTGTATTGAGTCATAATGAAGTTTTTACAGGATTTTCCAGGAAGTAGGACCAAGTTTTTCCAGAAATTTTTCGGAAACTCAACATAAAAATTTCTGCAGATCACTTCTGACGGCGTCACGAGTTAACTCTTGACGGCGTCACGAGTTAACTCTTGACGGCGTCACGTGTAAAAATCTGGATATTTTACCGGTTTTGTTTTTCTAATGGAGTCTTAAAGTTTTTGTGAATTATTAAGTTTTATAATCTCCAGGAAATCTGCAAACTTCATTCCACAAGCATTATATCTTATTTTGTTTTCTAGGATTTAGTAACTTATGTAGGTTGCCGCCGATTTTATGCGAGGTTGCTTTGTTTGTTTTCTCAGGATTAACAGGTTATGTATGACAAGAAGATGATTTATATTCTGGAAGGGAAGCTTTAATTGTTCATTTTCTTGGAGGAAGATTTAACCTGGCCACCTTATTATCCATACCGAGCGAATCAGGGGAGTATTTGATTTATTTCCTTTTACTTTTTCACTTTTACATTCTTTACTTGAACATTGGGGACAATGTTCATCTTAAGTGTAAGGGGAGGGTAAAATGATGATACCTTACATGTACACTTTCGCTTGAGTTTGTTTGTTTAATGGTAGATGTGTAATAAAACTATGAGAAATACTTGTTAGTGCAATTTTGGCGCCAAATTTAAATTTTTTTACAACATTTAGGAGTGAAACTTTAGCCATAGCAAGCATCTCATGGATAGGAGATTGTATGACTAGCACAAAACCGTATATTCAGACAAATTTTCCACCCAAATATGTGAGGTTCGCCTTTAGATTTGATAGGAAAAGCATTTAATATTATTGCTTATGAGTGTACCGGTAGCATTTAGATTCTAGAAGTTGCGTTAGTGATGCATCCCGAGACCGCTAGTGAGACTACATTCGCGTAGTAGGATTTACTACATGATAAGAGGCATTAGGATCACCCTTGTGTTAAACCCGTATCATAATTACTTGACCTTTTAAGTCATATTACTTGGCTAGTTAAGTCAACTAATTTTCCTACACCCTTAGCGTTGTACTCATTTTTAGTACATGATACCCCTAGTACACCCCTCCGAGCCTATCTTTTCGTTTCTAACTTTAAGCATCTTACTTAAAGGAAGAATTTGTTACACCCCACTTAAATGTACACCCAAATCGCCTTAGCCTTCCGTGTATGCGCTCATCTTTAGTGCATTATTGTTATTTGTTAAACCCTAAGTTAACTATCTAATTGATTACATGGTTGCTAAGTCGAGTCATATCCTTGTACATATTGTTTTGGGACGATTGGGACTCATGGGTAAAGTACTTATTTTATGGAGTAATGGGGAAAAACATCATTTATTACCCCCATATGTACGTTAATCTTAAAAGTACTCCAAGTGTTTTGATTATCTTAATTCGAGTCATTAGATTAGTTGATTGTAAAGTACGTAAAAATTCAAGTGTAAGGGAAATTTACATTCCCTATGATGTATTATTTTGGATGGTAGGGTAATAATGTATGAAAAAAAAAAAAAAAAAAAAAAAAGAAAAAAAAAAGAAAAAAAAAAATCAAGAAAAAGAAAAAAATATAAAAAGAAAAAGAGGAAAAACATACGGACTACCATCCCGTTTCATTCTATGTTCATTTTATGTTTTTGTTATTTTCCATTTATTAGCTTAAGTCGAGTCTAGTCTTGGCTTAGCAACGCCATATTGTACATGTAATTAACCAAGATTGTTAACTCGCCACCAGTAAAAACTGCCTATATCCAACAAAACCGTGTATTTCATATCCCTACACCTAACGTTACAACCCTTTAAAAGACCTCTTTGATAGTTTATCCTAGGTGCTTACGCCATGTGGTGGAGGTTTGATCCTTTCCCAAGCCTATGGTAATCTATTTTGCTATGACAGGTAGTGAGAGATATCTTCCGTTTCCATATTGTAATTTATACTAATTATTACATCCGAGAGATGTGAGTATCTAAACACTATTTGTGAGGTGCTAGTATATGACCTCCGTGCTTGTCTTTGGTCTTTAGTGGAACGATTATTTGTTGTAATTACTTTTATATTAGTGTTAAATGACCCCTAACTTGTATTTTGACTAGAATAAAAGCGCATTTGCTTGAGGACAAGCAAATCTCAAGTGTAAGGGTATATGATGAGGCGAAAAATGAACCACTTTTAGGGGGTCATTTAAGCCCGGAATTGAATTTATTTGATCAAATATTTCCCTAAATCGTTCCTTTTGTGATTTTAGGTACTTTGGGAGTGAAATCTGGAAAAGGAAGCAATTCGGACGTTTTTGGAGCATAAAAGTGAAGAAAACGCCAAAGACTTAATTTTCCATGCTGGGAACAGTAGGTGATGGCGTCAAGAGCAACATTTTGACGGCGTCAAGAGTAATTTTCATGACGACCCAGTACAGAAATGAAGGCGTCACAAGGAAGAGCGTCAAGAGTTAAATACGTGACGGCCTGGAAAAATATATAACGTGACGGCGTCAGATGTAGATCAAGGCAGTCCAAGAATTATTTTGGCGGCGAGATGACAACGTCACCTATTTGGTCTTGACGCCGTCAGCCTCAATTTCCTATATATAGTTTTCTAATTTTCATTCAAAAAAAAGGAGAAGTTTTGGAGAAACCCTAAGGCCGAACCTAATACGATTTTTACAGGTTTTTCAAGGGTTTTCAGCCCTTGAACCCTTTCATGTGTAATTGAGATAAGTGTTCTTCTAATTCAATCAATATGTCTATGTGTTGGTTGTCTATATCTTGTTCTTGTCTTAATTCCATCATGCTAGGCTAGATCTATCTTGTGTTTGCTTAGATCTAATGAAACCTAGATGTTGATTATGTGTTGTTACTTGTTTATGGTTGTATTGGATGAATGATTTCGATGTTAGGATTAAGAAAACTGGCAGATCTCCAAATGGTAACATGCTTGAACGTCTTAGGAAACATGAACTGACGTGCACTAGGTTTTATTGGTTGTATTTAATGCATGAGTAAATTCTAATGATCCCATGTTAGGATCTTCTTAGCCGGCTCGACATAGGAGTGAAGTAGGCACTCATAGGATTGGGGAATTAAGTGCGCCACCCCATGAATGGTATTAAGGAATACAATCCGTCATCCACGCAACTATAACAAGTAATTAACGTGTAAAAGATATCTAGGGAGTAGTGAAATCTAAGTAAACACAATTTCTCCACTTATTACTCACAACCTTAGTTAATTTAGTTTATTTTTATTTCTAGTATTTTATTTTGATTGCATCTTTAGTATTGGGTTAGTTGACTAGCAACTAATTCCGCCCAAATCCTTAAAACCCGAGATATTTACTTGCTTTCTAAAAAATTATAAAAATACAAAAAGAATCATCCATCATCTTTAGAACTAGTAATTAGGTTTTCTAATCCTAGCGACACTATTCCTAGCTGAACGATCAATCCCCCGGTACTTGTCACTATACTATACTACAACGATCAGGTACACTGCCTGGTGGGGGTTGTAAGCTTCTCGAGATCCCTTGAGAGGTAAAGCCTGGTGCAATCCCCACGCATCAGAAACTGAAGTAGAGTTCCCCGCTCTTGTGTCTTAAGCTTGCACTAATGTTGGAAGAACGGTGTAGAGAATTTATGCTCCAAGCAAATCTCTAAGTACTCACAATGCAACTAAAGCATGAGACATTACCACTTCTTGCGATTATCCACAACGACAACGGCGTGTGACACTGAGTACTACATCATAACTCCTTAAAGTGATAGTTAACCAGGTCTTCAACCATCCACCTCGACTACTGGTAACTAGATAAACCAAGTCTTCAACTTAAATCTCAAGCACGAGCAAGTTATCGTTGAAAGTCATTCATCCACCCAACCCCGACTTCAAGATAAACTAAGATCACGCCTTTGTGGAAGTCAACTTCAATCTCAAATATGTGATACCCAATCAACTCCGTAGTCACAATTAGTCTTCCTTAGTTAGTGGAACATTTGGTATTGGAGGAGAGGAGAGTCATTTCACGCATCAAGCAACATGTATTTTATTCACACTTCTCCCTGTTAGCATTAAAAATTATATTAAAAAGTGATGGTCATTCTCATTTATTGTAACGTTGTAATGTGTCATAGTTTTTGTTATTAGAATAGTCAATGGGCCTTGGTCTTGGTAAGCTAATATGTCATGTGTTATGTAATGTAAGCCTTTATATGTAAAAGGAAACCAAGCCCAAGCCCAAGCCCATAGAAAGCCTATGTATGGAACTATATAAGGCACCTTACCTCTCATTTGTAAGGTGTGCTTGTGTGTGAAAGTGTGTGTGTTTTTAATAAAAGTTCTCTTCATCTTTATATTCTCTTTATTCATATAAACGCCACTTACATATTATCAAGTCACCATCTTTACTTCATTTAGTACTCATATTGTTGTTAAAGTTGATATGATCCTCCCGTTGTTCGGGATTCTGTGCTAACGATAGAACATGTCGAAGAGAGCATAAATAAAATGAAACAAAAGGATTTGAAACCCATTGATTACAACAAATTGAACAAACTTTCGGGAATTACTTTTGTTCCACAAAAAGAACCATCTGTGTTTTCCATAAAACGACCATTCTCAAAAATGTTTTCTAAGAAAGTAATTGCTTCCAAATCTCTTTCAAAAATAGAACAACTGTCTTCTAACAACACTTTTAATACAAGTGAGGCTAGAGACATTTTGGATGACGTTAAAAAGAGAATTCAAGAACTTCAAAATATTGTTGCTTCTAAAACTACAATCAATATTAACAACTGGCATTCCAGTTTTCATATTGAGCAAAAAAATGTTTTTGAAAATGAAATTACTATCCCACTGAATAACATCAGTGCGAGGGTAATCCATTTTGAACAAGCTTTCTTAAAAGAAACGGCCGACTTTGTCAAGGACCACAAATCCCTGGTAAACGAAGCTAATGAAACTCGTGAAAACATGAATGTTTTGGAAAACCTAAATGATTCTCTCTTCGAAGCTGTTATGACCACTGATATTATGTCCATCATTTTACAAACATATTCTGTTCAAGACGATGAAAGACTAAGAGCTGAGACCTCCGCAATTGTTTCAAAATATGAAAATGCTCTTATAAAGCTTGAAAAAGAAAATGTGTCATATTTTAAACAACTTGATCGTAAAAAGGAAGAATGCAAGTATGACAAATTGTCGTATGAGCGTGCCATAAAAAACATGAAAGAGCAAAATGATCTTTTGAGGGCTCAGCTTGAAAGTCAAAAAGGAAAGGGTGAGGAAACTAAGTTTGCAAAACCATTGACTTCGGAGAAACCAAATGTTTCAAACACGGTTCAAAAACCAAAAATGTCAATTTCACGGTTTGCTCCAAAAGTCGATGAGAAAAAGGATTTGACAAAACCAGTCACTCCGACACCCTTGCCCAAGAAAAGAGAAAATGAAAAGATTGTTGACAAAGGAAAAGAGTTGTCAAAACACCAAAAGTGATTGCTGTAACACCTAAAATCTGAGAACATGTGAAATGACCAAAATACCCTTACAAGTTTAAAAATCAATTAAAAGCTTATTAAGTACCCAAATAAATCCCAAACTTCTAACAATGAACAAGTTATGATCCAAAATATTTTTAACAATTTCATTTAACATTTGTACAAGTGGAAAAATTACTAAATTACCCCTACTATGGCCGAATAATATATATATATATAGTTTTATTTATGATTTAATTTAATTTTAAAAGATATGGATTATTTAAAAAAGGAAGATTATCATCAAAATATATTCTCCCAACCCATATCACGAAATTTCTGGTCTCTCCCCCCCTTATACCACACGGCATTCCATTTAAAAAGTCAAACCATACCTCATTTGTTCCTAAACCCTAGCCGACCTAAGCAAAACACACAAACAAACTTGTGTAGCCTCCATACGACACACACAATCCTCCTCAGCAATTTTCTGTGATCTATCATCATCCTAAGAAGCCAAGAAAAATTCCCTTTTGAATTGTGGAAGCCTTACACGATCATAGCATTGTTTTCTTTGTGTCGAGCCCTAAAACAAAGGTAAAATTGTTTATACATCATTCGACC
Source organism: Artemisia argyi (assembly GCA_030686995.1). Lineage (NCBI taxonomy): Eukaryota > Viridiplantae > Streptophyta > Magnoliopsida > Asterales > Asteraceae > Artemisia > Artemisia argyi. Next base: position 114,469,004 of record CM060695.1, read on the forward strand.
TCCACAAAAATTATTTCTTATTTTTCTGGTGATTCTTACATCATATACAACCCACGAAAAATGTTTACAAGGTTGGAAGATCGTTGGTGAAGTCGTGAGCATTTTGGGTTCGTTTTTGTCCATACGCATATACAACAATTCGTACAGCCCTCTCTACACGTTCCATCCTTGATTTGGTATTTTTCTCAGGTCCCTTATACCTTATGAACACCAAATAAAATGTTCTAATCGATCCATGAATGCTCTATAACGTTTTGGTGAATTAAACCCTAAAAACGCAACAAAACTCTATATCATTGTATATGAATTTTCTGGATATGAATGATAATTTTTATGAACTTCATATATTAATTATGATCTCGTAAAAATATGGGTTTGAATTATAGAAGCTTAAATCTCGTGTTGTGATTTATTTTATAAATCGGCTAATTAAGAAAACAATGAAGAAAATAAAAGAAACCCTAAATCGAATTAGGGTTAGGGTTTTTATGTTTGGATCTGGTAATTAATGCATAATAATGATTGAGTAATGATTGTATAATGATGGCATAATGATTTTATGAAATTAGGGTTTGGCTTTGGTAACTTTAAAATAAATCCGATTGGAAAATAAAGTACAAGGGTGTGTTTTGCCAACTTTGAAACATCTGGGATATTTTTGTAAGATCATATATATCAGTAGGAATATGGGAAAAATATAACTTGAGGGTTCTAAGTGTAAATATTACAAGAAATGAGTTAACTGTATTTAATTGGTGCGATTTGTAATTAATTAAAGTAGAGGGACTAAAAGTGTAATTTCTGGAAACTTGGGACTGATTTGAGTAATAAAATATATTCAGGGGGTTTTGTGCTAATTTGGTAATTTAATGGCTTAATATGTAATTATAGATAATTAAAAGTTGAAATTGTAAATTAAAAGGTTAAATATGTAACTTTGATAACTTGAGGGACTTAAGGTGTAAATTATGAATATTTGAGGATTCATTCGAATAACTTAATAAAATAAGTGCTCATTATGTAAAATGGATAACTTAAGGGTTTAATGTGTAACTTTGAATACTAAAAGGTTTAAAGTGTAATTTTGGAAAGTAAAGGGTTAAAATGTAAAGTTATGAAACCCTAAGGACCAAATGTGTAAATATGTCAAAAGATACTTTGATTCCATTAATAATGATTCAACTTTCTAATTATGGAAACTTTCTAAAAGTGGAAACTTACTATTTATGGAAACCTGCTAAAAGTGGAAAGTCATTTTAAATGGAAAGTTACTAAAACTGGAAAGCCGACTAAAATGAGAAATCTGAATTGAATAAGTTATTAATAACAAGCCGACCATTAATTCGTGTAGATTCGCTGAAGAAGGAATTTTGCTTTCGACCTTTATGTTTCTGTCATGTGTGCACTTGCGGTTTAAGGTACAGATATTCTGACCTTTCTCAAAAGGTTTCTCATGATCTCTTTCATATTCTGATCCGTTAGTTCCCGAATTGATGCCATTGCTATGATCCCCTTTACTTGAACCTTCTCTGTTGATCCCACTTGATATGACCTCCGTTATGAACCTATGCTATGAAAACCTTCTTAATGATACCATGGAAATGTTTTGAGAAGAACCGATTTGAAAAGATGTTTATAAATGATGCTAAATTTCTTTTTAAAAGAAAGGTTATTTAACTTTCATGAACACTATATTTTGAAAGACCATTTTTATGAAAACTGTTTTAAAAGATTATTTAAATTGGACTTTTAATAGAAACTTTTGAAACGGACTTTTGAACTGAACCATGAATTGATTTTTGAATATGAACCCTGACCTGATAAACTCTGATTGGACCTTGAATACTATTCCTGATATGAACCCTTTGTTATGAACTGCTATTATGAACCTGATATGATTTTGAGTTGACTTTGAGATAAACCTTTGCTATATGACCTTTTGCATGACTTTGAGACCTGACTCTTAGTTTGATACCCGAGCCATTTATGTTTCTCCTACCTATGGAGGTACCATAGGCATGTCTGTGATGCACCACTGGCATGACTCATGTGTGGGTGAGTGATTTCTCACGCCGTCCCTTTTTATGATTACTATTATGGCCATTATGACTTTGAGTATATGACTTTGAGATTGACTTTGAGTAAGGGGCGTATGGGTTGCAATCCTAGACATGTATGCTTAGTGGATTTAACTATGACTTTGAGTTGACTTTGAGGTGATTGGTACTGTGTGCTATACATGCCCTTCACAACCCCTGGGAGCTGATCACTCCACCCTTATGATACATGAGGACACCCCTCATATTATCTGGTTGCCTGAGAGGTATCCCCTCTGATTGTGAGATTATGAATTGAAGGCTTATGACTTTGAGATATGACTTTGAGTTTTGGGCTCGTGGTAGATGACTATCCTTTCTTCTTTCTATTCTATTACTCTTTTATCTATTCCTTATTCTATTTCCCCAATGCACTATATTTCAGTTCTGTTTCATTATCATTGCTTTGTATATGTATCTGTTCACTGGGCTTTTTAAGCTCAGCCGCATTTCCTTTTCCTGCGGCAGGTTTAGTAGGAAGCTGGGTTATGGGAAGAGAGTGTGATTGGACTTAGAAGACTATGCTTTGGACTAGAGACGATTAGAAGAAGTTTCACTTTATTAGACTTAGTATTTATTTTTGCAACCTTGTAGTTTCAGATTTTTCATTTGTAAACCTTGAATTTCCTTGTATGTATGAATCATATGCTTGTGTTTGTTCTGATATGTCACTGTAATGTAATACTTCTACCCTTATCGGGTTGGGGTGTTACAATTGCACCTGGCCTTTTTAGGATTAGTCCCACTAGTGCGTCTGCCTCAACATTTAAGACAAATGACAAGTGCATAAAGGCTAATTCTAAAGAATCTAGGGATGCTAAAAAGGACAACAATATAAATTCTAATGTGTGTGCCTTACCTTCTACAGGATTAGAAAGCACCTCTAGGAGCAGCAGACTAAAGCCTAGGAGCAATACAAGGAACAATAGAGTCTCGTCTGCCTCTACGAGTAGTAGCAAGAATAAAGTTGAAGAAGTAGAAGAACACCCTAGGAATTTATCGCTTTGTAATAAGAAACATGATTCATCTGAATGTAATGTCGAAAGTACTGGTTCTAATGCATGTAATGACTCTGTTTGTTTAATATGCAAGAAATGTTTAATTAATGATGTTCATGATGAATGTGTTTCTAAGAATGTGTATGTTACGCCTGAACAAAAAAATGTTTCAAAAAGACCTAGTGCTAGATCTAGATCTATAGAAAGATTAGTTGCACGATTTAGGACTACCACTATTAGTCAAAAGCCTAGGAACTACCTTAAGTTTTGTAAGTGGATTCCGACGGTTAGAGAGTTCACTCTTAAGAACGGCAATAGCTCAAGCTAAACAAGTAGTAACTGTCTATGAGTGTGATTTAGATTTTACTCCTAACCCCATGGAACCAAATTCAAAACGGTTTCCAAATACAAACTCTTCTGTTCTTGGCAGGTTATTGAAATATGTCTTTGGATCGTCTACTCGGGTTGCTCCAAGCACATGACCGGGAATTTAAAGCTGCTGATCAATTTCGTCTGGAAATTCATGGGAACTGTACGATTTGGAAATGATCATGTAGCAGCTATTCAGGGTTATGGAGATCTTCGGTTTGGGAATTTTTTAATCACTCGAGTTTACTACGTCGAAGGGTTGGGACACAACTTGTTTTCAGTTGGGCAGTTTTGTGATGCTGATTTAGAAGTTGCATTCAGGAGAAACACGGTTTTTATTCGAAATTTGGTTGGTGATGATCTTTTAACTGGTAATCGTGGTACAAACTTGTATGCTATCGACATCAACCAAATGGCTTCTACATCACCAATTTGTCTTATGACAAGGGCAACCGAAACTAAGTCCTGGCTGTGGCATAGAAGATTATCCCATCTCAATTTCGACACCATCAACAAGTTACCAAAGACAACATCGTCACCGGACTTCCTAAGTTCAAATACACCAAGGAACACCTATGTCCATCATGCGAACAAGGAAAAAGCAAAAGAGCATCATATAAACCTAAAACCGTACCTAGTTCGGAAGCAAGGTTACATATGTTGCACATGGACTTATGTGGCCCAATGAGAGTTGAAAGCATTAATGGGAAGAAGTATATTCTCGTTATTGTTGATGATTATTCAAGATATACTTGGGTAAAGTTTTTGAGATCAAAAGATGAAGCACCAGGCATCATCATCACCTTTCTGAAGCATATTCAAGTTCTATTTCAAGCTCCAGTAAGGATTATAAGAACAGACAATGGCACAGAATTTACAAACCAGGAGTTAAGAACTTACCATGAAGATGTTGGAATCACACACCAAACATCAGTTGTTAGAACTCCACGGCAGAATGGGGTAGTTGAAAGAAAAAATAGAACTCTTGTGGAAGCTGCTCGCACAATGCTGATTTTTTCTAGTGCACCACTATTCTTATGGGCTGATGCTGTAGCCACTGCTTGTTTTACTCAAAACCGATCCCTAGTCCATCCGAGATTCAATAAAACCCCATATGAGCTAGTGAACAACCGTAAACCTGACATCTCTTACCTTCACGTATTTGGCGCTTTGTGCTATCCGACGAATGATAGAGAAGATCTAGGAAAGTTAAAAGCTAAGGGTGATATTGGAATCTTCATTGGATATTCAGAAAACTCGAGGGCATTCAGGGTGTATAATAGAAGAACGAAAAAGATAATGGAGACGATGAATGTGAAGTTTGACGAGATTTCACAAATGGCTTCTGAGAGATACGCTCTAGAACCCGCGCTTAATCCAATGGCTTCTAATCAAAACAGATTAGGACCCGCACCAAACCAGTAGACTTCTGGACACATCAGTTCAGGACTCGTGCCTCAAGGAGCTCAGTCAACAAACACGGATAAACCTTCAGAACACGAACTGGAAAATTTCTTCGAGTTAATGTTTGATGAATACTATGGTGGAACTTCAACAAATGCATCTCCACAACATTCCGCTGCACCCGCTCAAAACCACCAACCACCACCACCATCACAAGATGCATCTACAACAATCGAAGCTGAAGCACCAACTACATCCACATCATCCACATCTACTCAAGCAACTCCAGTACTTGAAACTGTTCTACCAAGAGTTGATGAGCAAAACCAAAACACAAATTTTCAAGAAGAACCAACAAATAATTCAAACGATGTTGCGTTAGAAGAAGAAGAAGTAATTGAAAACCCATTTACAACAGACTCTGCTGAATCTTCTTCAAGGTTACAAGAACCATCTAACACACATTCGTTAAACCCAAGGTACCCTTCTACGTTTCAATGGACAAAAGACCATCCAATAAAACATGTTATTAGTGAACCTTCAAAGCCAGTTCAGACAAGGAGACAACTTGCCACATATCTCGAATTGTGCATTTACATTTGCTCAATCAGCCTCAAAGAACCAAAGAACATTCGGGAAGCAATGGCAGAATACCCTTGGATAGAAGCAATGCAGGATGAAATTCTTCAATACGATTTACATGACAGTTGGGAACTTGTTGAACGACCACTTGATATACGTGTTCTTGATCTCAAGTGGTTGTGGAAGAACAAACTGGATGAGGAAATGACTGTTATTCGCAACAAAGCTCGTCTCGTGGCTAAATGTTATCCACAAGAAGAAGGGATAAATTTCGAAGAATCATTCGCGCCTGTAGCTAGACTTGAAGCAGTCCGGATCTTCTTAGCCTATGCAGCTCACAAAAACATCACAGTCTATCAGATGGATATTAAGACTGCTTTCTTGAATGAAACTCTGAAAGAAGAAGTGTATGTGAGTCAGCCAGAGGGATTCATCGACAAAGATCATCCAGACTACGTCTACAAGCTTAAGAAAGCAATTTATGGTTTAAAACAAGCTCCAAGAGCGTGGTATGACGAACTATCATCTTTCTTTCTTAAAAACAATTTCACAAAAGGAACGGTTGATGACACCTTGTTTATCAAAAAATTCAAAGATGACATTTTGATCGTTCAAATTTACGTGGACGACATTATTTTTGGATCAACCAATCCTAACCATTCAAAACATTTTGAAAATCTCATGAAAAGCAAATTTGAAATGTCCATGATGGGGGAACTAAAATTCTTTCTTGGTTTACAAATACATCAATCCCCTCGTGGTATTTTTATCAATCAAGCTAAATATACAATAGAGATTTTGAAAAAACATGGAATGGAAAACTATGATTCTGTTGGTACACCAATGGTCACTTCACCAAAAATAGGTGCTGATTTGTTTGGAAAACCCATTGATCCGAAGAAATATCGGAGCATGATCGGTTCTCTCATGTACCTAACTGCTAGCCGACCCGATATTCAATTTGCTGTTTGTTTGTTAGCACGGTTTCAGGCAAAGCCTATCGAACTTCACCTCAAAGAGGTTAAACGGATCTTTCGGTACCTACGAAGCACCATTAACATGGGACTTTGGTATCCGAAGGATTCAGGGTTTAATTTAATAGCATTTTCAGATGCAGACCATGCCGGTGATCAAGTTACAGCAAAGAGTACATCAGGTGGAGCACAATTTTTGGGTGAAAAGCTAGTAAGCTGGTCGTCAAAGAAACAGGATTGTACTGCACTATCAACTGCCGAAGCCGAGTATGTGTCTCTATCTGCGTGTTGTGCCCAAGTTCTTTGGATGCGGACACAGCTCACAGATTATGGCTTTACTTTTGACAGAATACCTATGTATTGTGATTCAAAAAGTGCCATAGCCATCTCGTGCAATCCCGTACACCACTCTAAGACGAAGCATATCAAAGTCCGCTACCATTTCATCAAAGAACACGTGGAAGAGGGTACTGTTGAATTATTTTTCGTTAAGACTGATTATCAACTCGCCGATCTATTTACTAAAGCCCTTCCAAAAGAACGGTTTGACTATTTAGTTCGACGAATTGGCATGCGAAGCCTAACTCCTGAGGAGCTAGAACGTCTTCTCGAATCTACTTGAAAAATGTTTTCAAAATCAATTCGCTGTAAATATTTTTGAAAAACAAAATACAAAATTTGAAAAACCAACAAAAACAAAATACAAAAATATAAAATTTTCAAAAAATACAAAAACAATACAAAATCAAAAAATACAAAAATATTCTTCTCACGACATGTCTCTCGTATAAATCAATATTCTGTACGTTTCTAGAAATGTCATTCAACAATGATACGGACATGTACAGATGCTTGAGCGGGAGTTATTTAAAGGTTTTTCTAAAACATGTCGTTTCTCAAAAGTTTCTTCACAATGGCTTTCGTATACTTCAGTACAAAACCCGGACCCGAACAATGACTTCTGATTATTTTCAAATCAAGGACTCGTACGTTCAATGACGAAATCATTTTCAAAAAGTTCGAGTCTAAACAAACGAAACAGATTTCAAGCATAAACTCGTTTTCTAACAAAATTCTTGAGCACTTTTTCAAGATTGTTCAAAAGATTTCTCAAAATCTCTCAAAATGAGTGCTCAAGATAACTCCCTCAAACCCTTAATTGATTTTAAAATGTGCTATCATTAAGGGGGAGTACAAAAACAAAATTGTTCCAAATTCATGCAAAATGAATCTGTCTTTCTCTCCAAAAGCCTTTTCTTAATCTGTTGATATCAAAAATATCACGATATGCTATTTTTGAGGGGGAGAAGACATGATTAAAATGTGATCAAAGATGTTTAAAGTTTGTGACTGAATTTCAAAAGAGCTCGACTCAGAAAGTACCATTGAATTGACGAAGCTTAAAATGTCAGTAATCGGAAAGACTTGTCCTGGACGGGTAATAATTTCAAGCTAGTCTAACTAGTGATGTAAGCGTGTCTCGAATAGGACTTGTCTGAGTAGAATGTACCATATCCAGAGACTTTCTTTGGACTTGACCAGGACGGGTAATAATTTCAAGCTAGTCTAACTAGTGATGTAAGCGTGTCTCGAATCGGTCATGTTCACTGAAAGTGGATCAATTCAAAAAGTGCAAACTCCTCCCACATGTGCAAATTTCTTAAAAATTACATGAGCACATGTGAAGGGGGAGTCCTTCAAAAGCTACAAAAATCTCAAAGTGGTAACAACAAAGTGTTTCATTATCATAAACACTTTGAGAGATTTTCAATAAATGGTTTCATGGCAATGATAGGATAGTCATGGAGTTATAAGGTGACTAAGGTTAGGAAAAACCGTCCTATGATCCGCCAGAGCCAGAGGGATCTACCCAAGGACAAATCCAATAGATTAGTATTAGAAGTCCTTAGGTATGATTGAAAAAAGGAGAAAATGAGAAAGGAGAAAGAAGGGGTTGAAGAATTAAAAAGAAAAGTTATGAAAAAGGGTGAAAAGAAATAGCCCTCCATATGTTCAACCTTAGGGCAGACACCGGGTACAATTCATATGCTACTGGTTGTTACTAAGGTGACACCGATATTGAAGACAAGACGTCATGGACCCAGTGACGCACTGCACTAAGCCTTCTAGCCGCTCAAGTTCTCTTAAAAGAGCTTGTTTCATTCTCATAGGGAACCGGTGTAATCTATCAACCTGTCTCTTAGAGATGGTTGATATTGAAGCAGGAGACCTCTCCCTAATCTCCGCATAGGAAACCAAATGTGCACTTATCAAGTCTAGAGCCCCGAGATTCATCAAAAGATCTCATAGGAATACATGATATTTCTACACTGGTTGTTCATCATTAAGGACGCCAGATGTAAACTCTAGAGTCCTACGCAGATCTTAGCAATCTTCCAGAACATTTATGAGAGAATTCACACAAGTGTTTCCCAATGATTGAATGGAAACTCCTGCCAGGGTCAACATCAAACAGCCCTGACAGCAGGTCACTTCGGTAATTCTTTATGGGTTACGCTTAGTGTTCGCGGTGGTTTCAAACGGTCTACAGTCGTGGAGTGATCCCCAGCGACTCACCCAGTCATTGAGCTACTAAGTAGGTCTTGTAAGCTCTCTCGAGAGTATCTGACATGGGAACGGCCTTGGTAAGGGTTAGAAGGAGTCTTCACACTATGCTGTTGACGATCTCTAATTCCTTATCTATAAGTACCGGATGTTTTATTGCTAACTGTTTATATACAGGGACATTTCATCTCCATGGCGACAGATTCCACATGCTCATACATACATCTGGAAGTTAAAGAAAGCTCCCTCAAAGATCCATACAACACAATGTTCTAAGAAAGATTCTACGCCAAAAAGAAGAATCTACAAAGTATAAAGACTAAAGATCATAGTGAAAGAAAGGGAACTGCGTGCATATGAATATCAAAGACCAAAGATGTATGAGCATGTTGGAATGGCGAACAACCACCACAGACGCAGAAGTGACGAATGGCAGATGACTCCACATCACAAAAGAACAAAGAATGATGAAATGTCAATCATCAAAGATCACAAAGCATGAAGGAACAAAGACTAATGACTATTCTACTATGACACACAATGGTCAACAACAAAGAACAAAGAAGACCTAATCACATGGAACATCATTCGAATGACCACCCCTTAGGGGGGAGATTGTTAGCATTAAAAATTATATTAAAAAGTAATGGTCATTCTCATTTATTGTAACGTTTTAATGTGTCGTAGTTTTTGTTATTAGAATAGTCAATGGGCCTTGGTCTTGGTAAGCTAATATGTCATGTGTTATGTAATGTAAGCCTTTATATGTAAAAGGAAACCAAGCCCAAGCCCAAGCCCATAGAAAGCCTATGTATGGAACTATATAAGGCACCTTACCTCTCATTTGTAAGGTGTGCTTGTGTGTGAAAGTGTGTGTGTTTTTAATAAAAGTTCTCTTCATCTTTATATTCTCTTTATTCATATAAACGCCACTTACATATTATCAAGTCACCATATTTACTTCATCTAGTACTCATATTGTTGTTAAAGTTGATATATCTAAGGTCCTATACTCCCCCTCAAATATTGCATATGAGGATGCGATTTTTGATTGAATAAGTGAATATAAATACATGTAGTTTATTCACACTTCTCCCCCTCAAAAATTGCATAAAATGTTGATCAACTGTTCACACTTATCCCCCTCAAAAATTGCATTTGAAGATGCCATTTTTGATCGAGTGAATGATAGTCTAACGAAAGTAATCCACTTGATGACCGAGGGAGCATGGAACAAATATGAAGTTTGATGATGAGAATGGTCAGAAGCAAGAAAATTTCACTACAACAGAAGATAAAGCGCACTCAAGCGTACACTTTTCTTTTCTTTTATGAACGGGGCCTGAAGTGTTGTCAGCATACGCCATAGTTGTTGAAGACCGAGGCTTGAACCGTTGTGTTCAAACGTCATGGTCGATGAAGAACGAGGCCTGAACTGATGTGAACAAACGTCATAGTCGTTGAAGAGCGAGGCTTGAACTGATTTGTGTTCAAACGTCATAGTCGTTGAGGAACGAGGCCTGAACTGAAGTGATCAGACATCATAATCGATGTGCATTAAAGTTGAGTATCTTTAACCCCTGATTGATGAGATATCATTCTTTTTGGCAGCCAAACTTTGAGTCTTTCCTTACTAGGGTTGAATGATGTACCTGCACTTAAGTAAAGACTACATGCACTGACATTGAGAGTTTGTCTGCATTTATATGGGTTAGTGATATCAGCATCTATATCATTTGGGGTTCCACTGTCAACCTTGGTTTTGCAATCAGTGAACATCATTCTTGTAGGTATCCATCTAAGACCAACAATTTTAAACATTCTACCCGTCGGTATCCACCTAAGGCAAGATCTAGGAGTGTTTGGTTTCTCATGCAATGTGGAAGTCGTTTTGAGAGAAGACCTTTGTCCTATAGCAATCTGCCTACCAGACTTCAGAGTATAACTCTTTGATTATACGGGCTTGTTGTAGTTTCTAGTCTTAGAGGATTGAACCTTAGCATGAGAATTCACTTCCTTCAGGAATTTAGTAACACAATTATCATGATTTGCCTCAAAAACACATTTCTGACAAGTTGAGCAAACAAAGTGTTTAGATTCAGAAAAGGATCTAGGATTCTTAGAGTGATCTTCAACGGGAATCGATTTAATCGATACGTAACTACTCTTGGAAACAGGCGAAATCCTAGTCTTTTAATGTGTGGTTTTCTTAGTATCCTCTAGGTTGTGATTCTGAACACTGTTTTTATGTCTAACATGTTCCTTTTGTGTCACAAATGACACACGCTTTGGATTATTCCTAGAAGCACTAGAGGCACTCATATGATGAGGTTTTGTAACAACACATTCTTTTTCATTAGGTCTAGACTGTGAAGTGACTGGTTTTGACAAAACTTGTATCTCATCAACTTGGGAGGCAAACCGCAATTTTGAAAATTTTGGTCGTTCAGATCTAAACGCAGTCGGTTGCCTAACAACACTTTGTTTCCTTAGAGGTTGTGAAAGTGGTTTTCCCAAGATTGATGGTTTTGCAAGCTTACTGTTCATACTAATTCCAGTTAATTTTCTTAACTCATTTTTAATGCAGCAATTGCAAAACCTTTTTCCTGAAGTTGAGCTTTGAATTCATCATTTTTGGCCATCAAAGAAGTTGTTTGTTCAATAGTCTTAATCTTCTTTTCTTTGATAGAATCATACAGATCTTTGTAATGCTTTTTCAAAGTCTCATTTTCCATAAGTAATTTAGCCACATTACATTCCAATTCAATGTTTCTTGTTTTCATTGCATCAATGTCATGTTTAATTTTGGCATCATTACTTTTCTCATGCATATTAATTCGAGTTTTCAAGTTGTTGATCGTTGAGTTTTTGGCTTGTAGCTGAGCTTTCAAATTGTTTATTTCAAAAAATTCACGAAATTCAGGAAATTCCGGATTCTTACATGGTTTGATCGTTTGAAGACTTTCTTCCTTTTGTTGTATTGATATTTCAAGTGAAATACAATGTTTTTCAAGTGAAATACAATGGTTTTCAAGTTGTAAGAATTTGTTAGAAAGTTCATCATAAATTTCTTTTTCAATTATATTATTTGTTTTGAAAAACTCAGCCTTAAGCAAAGAACATTTAACTCGATCATGTTCAACATCCTGGTCAATTTTTCCCTCCTTATGACTCATATTTGTTGAATCAGGAGTGGTATTGCCATCAACCTTTTCCAACAGATATGTGTCATAAATAGGTTCAGATTGATCAGTATGTTGTCGTTCACTAGCAGGGACATTATGTTGAATAGTTAAATGTACCTCAATAAATGGCACTTGGTCATTTACTGGTCTGATATCTGCATTCACGCCATGTGTGATGTGAATCATTGAACTGTTGCTTGTATCATGCATATCTGACTTTGTCCTACTGCATTCTGTGACAACTGAACTAGCATCCAATGCTTTACTCGAATCAACTTTCGTTTCCCTAGATTGGATTAGTTGTTCATTCATCATGATGTCATACATTCGTTTGTGTTGTGCTCTTTCATCAATGTACTTCACAACATTACTCATGCATTGGAGTAGTGTTTCTCTGAACGCATTAACTTCAATTCCAGTGTAATTAGTAAAATACTTATTAATTATTTGATTCTCAGTGTGTTGTGAATCAATGAACACTTGGAGTTGGTTGTTAATCACACAAAAGGCATCCATGGATCTTCCTTCAGAAAAATTTCCTTTGTCAAGTTTTTGTTCAAGTTGGTCTAAATACTGAGTCATTTTGACAGTGAAAGTCTGAACATCTTGACCAAAGAGTGATGTGAAAGCACGTTCGTACGCGAATGCACGTTCGTACGCGAATGCACGTTCGTATCCTGTTAAGTATCCAGGTCGTTCAAAGAGAACCTTAAGATGTGAGTGAAGTAGTTGAAAACATTCAATGCACCTTTCCTTTGCATTATCGGGCAATTTTTGCGGCTGATGAAGTTCATTCTCTTGAGACTTCGGGCAAGAAGATTCAATTTCAGCATTGTCAGACTCAAACACGTCAAACACTATAATTTGTTGTGAAGGGTTGGAAGTCTTATGTTCATCGATCATGTTGTACAATATGAGTATCTCAGGTATGACTGAATCTGAAGAATTTGACATGATGTGGACGTGCACGGGATTTTACAATTCTATGATTTAAACCGAGAAATAGATTCTTTCGCGGGATTTTACAAAATCAAGAAGAAACTGTGAAACACCGAAGACTGGAGTTGAACTTGATGATCAGTTGATGGACTAAGTTATAAGTTGTTTAGTTGTGATCTTGGTTCGGTTGATGCAAGTTTGGCCTCGAAAATTTGGTGAAAATTTGGTCTAAAAACTTAAAACCTCAATAACTTCACTCCGGAGGTGATTTGGGCCTCGAAAAATTCGTTTCACGACTTTGTCATGAAACGTCACAATATTCAGCCTGTTCCGGACGTTTTGACAGCTGATTCGCTGAAAATGGAGTTACGGTTCAAAAGTTATGGCCGTTTGAAGTTTTAACGTAAAAATGTCAACTTTGGTCAAACTCCAAAATTGGCAAATCACAAGATGACCAACTCACTGAATTACCAACTCGCTAGAATCACCAACTCGCTAAGATCACCAACTCGCTAAGATCACCAACTCGCTAAAGTCACCAACTCGCTAAAGTTACCAACTCGCTAAAGTCACCAACTCGCTAACTAGAGCAACTCGCTGAAAAGGTCAACTCGCTAGACCAACTCGCTACTACAATTGGACAAAAGGGTCACTTTCTAGCATTTTGTCCTTATATCCCGAAATAGCAAACTGCCAAATCTCTACACCCAACTCGCTAGAAAACCTGTCAACCCTCTACAATGAAAAGCCAACTCGTTGGTAAGAACAACAACTTGAAGTGTATCAAACAACCACGAATCTGATGAAATCACTTAACCAAGAGATAAACAAGGTGCCTACAACACTTATAAGCATGAAAGTACAAGAAAAACACAACAAAAAAACAACTAACGAGATCAAACTAGGAGAAAAAACCACTAAGACAATTCGAACCATAAAAAAGAACAACAAAACCAAGCAACAAATCCGAGTATACACAATCCCTAGGATGAAATCATGGCTCTTGATACCAATTGTAGGATACTCATAATGATAAACATGTATGGTTTATGTGATTATGGTTCGAATTGTGTTAAGAATTCTAGAGAGAAGTTAGAGAGAGAAGTAGAAGATGGGAGCCTTTGAAAGAAACTAGTGAAATGTTAGATTGAAGTCAAAGGTCCAACCCCTTCCAAGCTAGGGAAGGGGTATTTCTACTTACAAATAAACGCCCCCTGAAACGGGCTATGGAGCGAGCTGACAGTGGTTTGGAAGGAGTATTTATACTTACAAATAAACGCCCCCTGAAACGGGCTATGGAGCGAGCTGACAGTGGGTAAAGACCCGACCCGACTCCACAAATACTAACTAATACTAAACTACGTTCTAACTAATATGATAAATACCACGAGCTACAATATGCTAAACTACACTCGGGGTGACCGAGTCTTCATATGAATAAACGTATTCCTAACAGCAATTACACAAATCATGCCACAGATGATTGTTATAGAATCTTGTTCTGCATGGTATGCAAACAAGAAGATCACAGAACTTCAGACCACTTATCCTACACCACTTCCTTGAAGGCTCAAGCAAACTGCAAAGCTCAGGCTCACAAATATGCCTCAGGATCAAAGCAAACCCTGAAACAAAAGGCTAAGCCTTTCAAACCATGTACTCATTGTGGATTCAATGACCATCACCCTGTTGACTGTCTTATGTATCCTTGTTGTGATATTTGTGGAGACCTTTCCCATGATGCATCAGGACATGACAATGTCATTCAGGCTAGAAGAGAGCTAACAACAGACTCATCTTTGTTAACTAGGTCCTCTTCAAGCATCAAATGCAAGATATGTGGAAGCTCTATTCACTCCACCACTGACCATGAGTCCATTAACAAATTCAAAGGGTCGATTAGACCTAAGCCCACTAAAAAGTGGGTCAACAAGCAAAACTAACCTAGTTTACTGTTTGTGCAGAAACATACCAGGGATCCTGTTTGGCATCTTGATGGTGGATGCTCAAGAAGTATGACTGGTGTGAAGCATTATCTACACAAATATGTGGAAGAACCAGGACCCAAGGTGGTATTTGGTGATAACTCATCAGCTCCTACTGAAGGTTATGGTTCAGTGAACTATAATGGTATAGTTTTTACAAGAATTGCTTATGTTAATGGTCTCAAATACAATGTAATCAGTGTCAGTCAACTATGTGATGCCAAGTACATTGTTCAATTTGATGACAAAAGAGGAACAATCTTCAATGCCAACAAAGAAGTTGTATTGATTGCCCCTAGAATAGATGATGTTTATGTCTTGGATATGTCAACTCTCACTCAAAATGGGACTTGACTTTTCACAAAAGCAAGTGAAACAATCAATTAGTTGTGGCACAAAAGGTTGTCTCATCTCAATTTCAAAAATATCAACAACCTTGCCAAACAAAACAAAGTTCTTGGCCTACCCTCCCTGGTGTTTTCAAAGGATAAACCTTGCGCAGCTTGTGAAAAAGGAAAACATCACAGGGCCTCATTCACAACAAAACAAAACTTTTCAATCAAAAGTTGCCTTCACCTCCTTCACATGGATCTATTTCGACCTATCAGTCCAAGGGCTATTAACCATGAGAAATATACTATGGTCATTGTGGATGAATACTCAAGATACACTTGGGTTTACTTCCTGACCAAAAAGAGTCAGGCAGCTGATACAATCATGTCCTTTGTCAGGAACATTGAAAATCAAAATGATATCAGGGTAAAACAGATTAGAACTAACAATGGTACTGAATTCAGAAACCATGACCTTGAGTGTTTTTGTGATGAGAAAGGAATTTCTCAGAACTTCTCTTCTCCTTATACTCCTGAACAAAATGGAGTAGCTGAAAGGAAGAATAGGACACTCATTGAGGCAGCAAGGACAATGTTAAATGGCTCAGTCCTCTCAAAACACTTTTGGACTGAGGCAGTCAGAACAGCCTGCTATACTCAAAACAGGTCCATCATTGAGAAAAGTCACAATAAAACCCCATATGAGATATTCAAAGGAAGGATCCCTGACATTAGCTACTTTCATGTATTTGGGTGTCCTGTGTTTATTCATAACCACAAGGATCACTTAGGCAAATTTGATGCCAAAGCTGATGATGGATACTTCCTAGGATATTCCCTTGTCTCCAAAGCCTTCAGGGTGTTCAATACTTGGAGACAGCAAACTGAGGAAACCTATCACATAACTGTTGATGAAAGCATTGAATCCATCAGGTTCTCCAACTCCTCAGTTGAGGAAATTGGTATTGATGACTCATCAAGATATCCCCCTGATGAGTATCACCCTAAAAATAATCCTTCTACACAATACCAAGTTGATGCAGATATCTCATACAACGTCATTCCTCACAATTTACCTTAACCAACCATCAGTGAGTTCATAGAAACTCAACAAGTCTCAAATGAGACTACACCCACTGAACCAATTATTCAAGAACTTTCTGATCAAATTGCCCACATTGAGGCCACTGAAGATCCAAATCTTGAGGGACCTCAGGCTCCTGTGACTGAACCTACTCCTCTAGATAATCAGGCTTCTACAAGTTCTAACTCTTATCATAGACCTCAGGATAGCTGGACTAAGTCCACAACAATTGAGCTTGTGAACATTATTGGTGAGCCCACTGAAGGCATGCGTACCAAAAGCATGGTTGCTAAACTCAAAGCAGCCTCAGCCAATGTATGTCTCTATGTTGACTTTCTCTCTAACATAGACTGATGAGTGTGGTTCAGGCCATGAGAGATGAATTGGAACAATTTGACATAAACAATGTCATGACCCTTGTTGAATGCCCCAAGGGTGTTTTAGTCATTGGAATGAAATGGGTCTTCAAAAACAAGACTGATGAGTGTGGTACAATCATCAAAAACAATGCAGGACTTATTGCAAAAGGATATAATCAACAAGAAGATATTGATTATGAGGAGACCTTTGCACCTGTTGCTAGAATAGAAGCCATCAGGATCTTCCTAACCTATGCAACATACATGAACTTTAAAGTTTACCAAATGGATGTAAAAAGTGCCTTCCTGAATGGTAACATTAAAGAAGATGTTTATGTGCAACAACCTCCTGGTTTTGAAAGTAGTGAATTTTCTAACCATGTCTGCAAGCTTAACAAGGCTCTTTATGGTCTAAAACAAGCACCCAGGGTATGGTATGAAACTCTTTCAGCCTTCCTGATCCTAAACAAGTTTGTCAGAGGAAAGATTGACAACACCCTGTTCATCTATAGAACAAAAAGTGATGTCATCCATGTTCAAGTATATGTTGATGACATCATCTTTGGCTCCACAAGTTACAAACTTTGCAAACAGTTTGAAAAACTGATGACCACAAAGTTTGAAATGAGCATGATGGGTGAACTCACTTACTTTCTAGGACTTCAAATCAAACAGACTGACAAAGGCATATCCATTAGTCAAGAAAAGTATATCAAGAACACACTGAAGAAATATGAACTCAGTGATTGTGCTTCAGTGAAAACCACATTGGTTCCTCTAAACAACCTAGGTCCTGATCTTGCTAGTAAATCAGTAAATCAAACCTTATTCAGAGGCATGATAGGATCATTGATGTATCTCCTTGCCATAAGACTTGATATTCATTTTGCAGTATGTCTATGTGCAAGATATCAGTAAGATCCAAAAGAGTCACATCTCACTGCTGTGAAAAAGATCCTGAGATATCTAAAAGGAACTCCAAACCTTGGTTTGTATTATCCTAAGTGCTCAGGGTTTGACCTTAAGGGATACACTGACTCAGACTATGCAGGCTGCAATATGGATAGAAAAAGCACCTCAGGATCATGTCAATTCTTTGGAGGAAAGCTTGTGTGCTGGAGTACAAAGAAACAACAATCAGTGGCCATGTCCTCTACTGAGGCTAAATATATGGCTGCTGCAGGAGGTTGTGCAAATGTACTTTAGATGAAGAGTCAACTCAGTGACTATGGCATTCAATATAAGATGGTATCCATCTTCTGTGACAATACAAGTGCCATAGCCATCTCCAACAATCTTGTTCTTCATCAAAGAACCAAACACATAGATATCAGGTACCACTTCATCAGGGACCACATCATGAATGGAGATATTGAATTACACTTCATCCCCACTGAGTATCAGCTAGCTGATATTTTTACTAAACCCTTGGATGAACCCACTTTCACAAGACTGAAAGCAGAATTGGGCATGTTGGATATTGAAAATCAGGACACTGATTGAATATAAACAACCTGGTGTAAATATCTCATAAGGTCCTTGATCACCATCATCTTTCAGTGAATGCAATAAATATTTCTCACTGAAACCCTTCCTGATACCTCTGCCAAAATGAAAAATCATTCAGGGGGCCTCAAGTGTACTTAAAGTGACATTCAATGCCAAACTAAATACCCTAGGTATCTAGTTAGTAAATGTCCCAGGTTGGTAACTGACTTATATTTAATATTGGAATATATGTCTTTTACCCTTTTGGCAACCACATCTTCCCACTAGGCATTTAAT
This sequence comes from Artemisia argyi, assembly GCA_030686995.1. NCBI lineage: Eukaryota > Viridiplantae > Streptophyta > Magnoliopsida > Asterales > Asteraceae > Artemisia > Artemisia argyi. The sequence goes on from CM060695.1 coordinate 114,487,661, forward strand.
GCCTTGGTCTCTCAAAAATATCAAATGATTTATGATGACCTCATCTCTGCAAAAAATGCACTTTTGCAGAGAGGCGCAACTGTTCACCTAGACATATTGCGAAAAAAGAGGATGATGGGAAAGATGGGCATTTAATGCGGATATCAAACCATTTTTATAACCACAATTAAAACCCATATTATTTGTTGGAAATCCATGCCCTTTCCATCACCGTATATATACCCCCACAAATGAATACATACACACGCTTTTAAAATCTTTCAAAATTTTTGCAAAAATTTGCGCTCAAACTGTGTGTGTTATTCCGACCATAACTTTTTAAGTTCCGACCATTTTCCGACCTTCAAATCAATTTTTTTTAAATGGACTCTTCTAAAGTTATCCAATATGCTCCCAATGTGGAATTCCAGATTGACAGTGTGGATATGACCAAAAACAACGTGGTGGGGAATTTCTCCTACCCTGAAGGCTTTCCTGCCTATAAGGGTGTGGTTAAATTTTTACAAAATTGCTTCCTCTCCACAGCCTTTACCAAAACCCTCTCTGTCATATATCATGACTTACTGAGGGAATTTTGGTGTACATCTGTGGTTGAAAAACCTGATGTCACTAAGGAAGCCATTATCAAGTTCTCAGTATTGAATGGGAAGAAAACCCTCTCCCTCAACTATAAAACCTTCATTAAGGCCACAGGCCTTGATTACACTAAGACCTTTGTGACTCTACCAAAGGCTGAGGAAGTAATAGCATTATTGCTGGAACTTGCGCCTTATGACAAACAACACCCTAACGTGACACCAGGGGCCCTGTTAGCTAAGGCCCCAATCGTCAAGACTTGGTTGCCTGCCCCTTGGAGGATCCTGGTGTCATTTATCATGCAAGTCCTTGGGGGCAAAAAATCCTCAACCAAGCAATTGAATGCCACTCAAGCAATGATGGTATTCAGTCTTGTGGAGGGTAGAAAAATTGATTTTGGAGAACTCATCTTCAAGGACCTCATCACAAAACTGACCACAGGGAAATCTAGGCAAAAACTTATGTCTTATCCTAGATTCATTTCCTGTGTGCTTCAGGACCTTTTGGGTGTTGGGTATGTTAGGCCTGACGTCATGGGCTTTGCACCTGATGTCTTACACAAGGAAAACTACTCAAGGGACCCTATTAAGGTCACAGAAGTCGCCCTGACAACGTACATGTTGACTACTATTCAGGGCATAGATAAAATTTCACTCATTCCTTCTCCCTCAAAGAGAGAGAAGAAGAAGAAGGGACAAGGGTCCAGGAAGGTGGTCAAACCCGGATCACTCACCACTGGATCCTCTGTCTCAAAGCCTGGTAAAAAGAGGAAACCGGTGACCCTGACCGCTGACACCCTCAATATTGTGGCCGCTTCACTGACCCCAAAACAAATGCCAACGGAGGATACTGAGAAATCACACTCAGTGTCCTCAGGCAAACCCTCTCCTTCAGGCCCTGCTAACGTATACAAGTTAGTAGGGTCAGGAACAACTCAACCCTCACATCCTGCTAAAGGCTCTAACCAATCACAATCATAGTCTCAGGGAGAAAGGGGTCCTAAATTCTCGGTAGGGCAGCACTACTCCACTGAGACGGGGACCCATACCCATTCATATCCTGCTAAAGGTTTGGGTAAATCACAACCCAAGTATCAAGGAGTTAACGTCCTTAAACCTTCAACGGGCCAGTACAAGTGATGAGGCGAAAAGTGTTACGCTTTTAGAGGGTCATTTAAGCCCTAAGTCGTGATAATTTGATCAAATATTGCCTCAAATCGTTCCTTTTGTCATTTTAGGTACTTTGGAGAAGAAATCTGGAAAAGGAAGCATTTTGGACGTTTTGGAGCGAAAAGTGAAGAAAACGACAAAGTCTCCAAAATCAAGCTGGAAACAGTACCTGATGGCGTCACGTTCTATAGGTGACGGGGTCACGTGTTCGCAAAGAGGTGGATATGAAGATTACACGAGACGCGCCAGAAGGTTTTTTGGATTTAAAGAGTGACGGCGTCACCCTTTGTGACGCCTAGGCCGTCACGTACATTCTATAAAGTGAAGGCCAGTGAAGAATACAAGGGGACGGCTGATGAAGCGAAAATTGTACCGCTTTTAAGGGGTCATTTAAGCCCAAAGTCGAGATTATTTGATCAATTATTTCCCTAAATCGTTCCTTTTGTCATTTTAGGTACTTTGAAGAAGAAATATGGAAAAGGAAGCATTTTGGACTTTTTTGGAGCGAAAAAGTGAAGAAAACGACAAAGTCTCCAGATCATGCTGAAAATAGTACCTGACGGCGACAGGATTTGCATGTGATGCCGTCACTTATTGAAGAAGAGATGGATACTTTTACACTTGACGGTCCAGAAAGTTTTCAACACATTTACACGTGACGGCATCACGTGTAATTTCACCAAGGCCATCACGTTATAAGACAACAAGAGACGTCCCAGAAGACTTTTGAAGGTGACGGCGTCAGGATTCAACCTGGTGACGTCAGATGATACAGAGTGACGACATCAGGAAGAAGGATTTCACAAGAAGAAACCTTAGTGAAAACGTCAAATGTTGACGAAGGCTATAACAACTTGCGCTCGAAGTAGCTGTTATTATTTTGGCCATATCTTTTGCATACGAAATCGGATTTAGGTGATTCAAAATCCCAGGCGAAGAGGACGAAAAAATCTTCGATTTAGTGAAAACGGTGGGCTGACGCCGTCACGTGTTAGGGCTGACGCCGTCAAGCCTTGCTGACAGAAAGTTTGCCTATAAATACAACATTATAACTTCACTTTTTGTAAGCCCCAAACCCTAAGTCCGATTCTAGAGTTAGGGTAGGTGTTTTTCCAGCATCTTAGAGGGTCTTAATCACTCCATAAACATCTTGTAATGGTTTATTTATTGATTAAATCTTATGGTATGTCTTCGATTATGATTATTGTTGATTGCTCTTCATTGATTATGCGTTGCTAATTCACCTTGTGTCTACTTATGATTGTGTGAAACTTGTATATAATTGATTAGATCTTATTGATTCCTTGTTGATGTTTGTGTCTATCTTCATCAATTAAGGTGTGCCACTTCAATAGGTCTAGTTTGTTTAGTTATAATTCTTGGTTCCTATTGTTTCTTGTTTTGATTGAATGTTTATCGATGTTAGGCATAAGAAAACTGGCAGACTTCCTATTAGTAACTTGCTTGAATGTCTTAAGAAACATGATCGGATGTGTACTACGATTAATTGGTTGTATTTAATGCATAAGTAACTACTAAGGAGGCCATGTTAGGAGCTAGTAGTCGGCTCGACATAGGAAGAGGTAGAAGCTTATAGAGTTGGGGAAGATCTTACACGGCCCCACGAATGGTATTAAGGAATACAACCCGTCAATTAAAACAAGGTTAACATTCATTAGGTAGAATTGGAAAGCTAGCAAGGAGTAATACATCATAGGTAGACATGTTTCACTTCCCTTGTAGAACCCTAGTTTACTTTTCTTTCACATTAGTTTAATTGGTAGCTTTTGGGTTAGTTGATTAGCAACTAATTCCTCCCCTCCTTCCAAAACCGAGATTTTTACTTGCTTTCCATAAAATATAAACATACAAAAAGAATCATCCCTCACCTCTAGACCTAGTTAGATTAATTCAATCCTAACGAACACTATTCTTTGAGTTGAACGATCAATCCCCCGGTACTTGTCACTTTACTATACTACAACGGTCAGGTACACTGCCTGGTGGGGATTGCAAGCTTCTCAAGATCTATTAAGAAGTAAAACCTTTTGTGAGGGTGCAAAACCACGCATAAGGTTTTTGGCGCCGCAGCCCGGGGAATAGTTATTGTTTAGGTTGAAATTTATTTTGATTAGTTCTACTCATTAGATTCCTTTTTAGTGAGATTTTTATTTTCATTTTATTAGCTTTCTTGTAGTCTATCTTTTTCTTTGTGCCCTTTGTTTGTAAAACCATTTTCACTTGTCACTATGGCGGATGAAATTCCGTTTAGATCATTGACAATAGAGGAACAATTATATTTCACTAATAGATTTGCTTCCTATCATTCCAATGAATTTTTGTGTGATCTTAGTGACATCCAAGAGGAGTTGATGGTAAAGTTCGATGGGTTTGATGAATTCTATGCATGTGTGATTTCTATTAGACGATCATTATCATGATCAATTCCTTTTAGTGAGACCCGTTGGATGAATTTTGAAGAAAGCTTCCTAACCATGACCCATAAGTTCAACGAATTGGTGGATTCGTATGAGCAAGATGACCTAGTTTCTAAGAACATGAACTTAGAATCAAACCAAGATTATGAGATGGTTAATGTTGGACTACCTAGTTGCATGAGCGGGATAGATTTCACCAAAACATACAACACACATGAAGGTAGAGTTGAGCCACCTAAGTGCATGTCATGGTTAGGCACTACCATAATACAGGATGAACATATAGGTGATTTTGATACGAGGAATGATGAGGAAAATAACGCAAGCCCACTAAGTACTCCACAAGTCCCACCATCATTTGAGGCACACACACCGCCCGTGACTTACCCGGAAGAAGTAGAAGAAACTTTAGGAATTCCAATGGAGGTAGAACCCTTGGACCAAGCACCAATTGAGGATATAGATTTGAAAACTTGTAGTGATAACCTTACTCTTAGTTCTAGGGAATTTCCTAGTGTTGATCGACCGGAACCTCAACCTTTACACAACTTTCCTTCCTTAGATATATTTCTAGGAGACAAAAGAGGAACCGACCCACCCATCAACAAATATTATCCAGGTAGTTTTAGGATGAAGGAAGCCATTCACTCACCCCCTTCACCTCACGTGGCATATTTCCACCCTAAGGGTGTGTATCGCTACTTCCACCCGCACTTAATCCTAAGTATAGGGAAAACCTCCCATATTTCCGTTAAATAAGGGTAGAGTCAGGCTCGTGACTCGAACAAAAACAAGCGCTTCTTGGGAGGCAACCCAACCCATGTTTTTAATTGTTTGATGTTTTTTATTTTATTTGTTTGTTTGTGTCATATATGCTTAATCATAGTTGTTTAATTTTCATGTTTCGAATAATTTGTGAAAATGCTTTATTTTGTTTTTAACCTCGTCCTAATTGCATATAAAGATATTTTACAAAAAGATAAGTGTATGGAAGTTTATATTTTGTTAAAAAGAACAAAATTCGAACATGAAAAATTCACAATTCATGATTAGCATATATTCTATCTTATTTGTGTGTCAATACTTGTGGATATGTTTTATGAGTTCCTATTTGAAATTCATTCCACAAGTATCCTATCCTTTAATTGTTTTGTTTTTATTTCTAAGTCTGGAATTACATCTAGTTGTGGTTTTTCTTTGTTCGGTTTGATGCTTTGGTTTTTGTGTTAGTTGATTACAGGTTATATTGGACAAGAAGATGATTATATTTTTGGAGTGAAGCTTATTATGTTCATTCTCTTGGAGGAAGATTTAACCATGTTATCACATCATCCAAACCGAGCGAATCAGGGGAGTATTAGTTTCTTTCATTCTCATTTATTTTTACTTTTACATCTTTTATTTAGAACATTGGGGATAATGTTCGGTTTAAGTGTAGGGAGGGTAAATTAGGATGCCTTAGAAACTATAACTCCACTTGATTTTTGTTTTGCTTGATAGTGAATGTGTAATAAAGCTAAGAGGAATACTTGTTAGGGCAATTTTAGCACCAAATTTAAAATTTTTTGCAACATATAGAAGTGAAATTTTAGTCTTAATAAGCGTCTCATGGATAGGAATTGTATGACTAGCAAAAAAACCATACCACTCAAAAAATTTTCCACCCCAAAAATGTGAGGTTCGCCATTAGATCTTTAGGAAAAAAACATTCAATCTTAATGCTTGTGAGTGTACTGGTAGTATTTAAATTCTAGAACTTGTGATAGCGATGCATCCCGAGACCGCTAGTGAGACTACATTCGTGTAGTTAGAATTTACTACATGATAAGAGGCATTAGGATAACCCTTGTTTTACACCTGTAATATAATTACATTGACTTCATAGGTCAGGTAATTCTTCCACACCTTTGCGTTGTACTCATTTTTAGTACACGATACCCCTAGTACACCCCTCCGAGCCTATCTTTTTCGTTTCTAACTTTAAGCATTTTACTTAAAGGGAGAAGTTGTTTACATTCCACCCCAAATGTGCAATCAAATCGCCTTAGCCTTCCTTATATGCACTCATCTTTAGTGCATTATTGTTATGTGTTTAACCCTTAGTTAATTGTCTAATTGATTACATGGTTGCTAAGTCGAGTCATATCTTGTACATATTGTTTTGGGACGATTGGGACTCATGGGTAAAGTACTAGTATTATGGAATAATGGGGAAGAACATCAATTATTACCCCCCATATGTGCGTTAATCTTAAAAAGTACTCCAAGTGTTTTGATTATCTTAATTCGAGTTTGTCACACCCCCAATTTACCTGTATGGCAGCGGAATGGAATACCTGGGGGTGACTGTCATAGCACCACAGTTACAGTCATATTGAACGACCTAAAGTGTCGTTTGGAAAAATACATCATTTGATCATTAAAACATTCAGAGTTTACAAAACGTAGGTCCCAAAAGATGTTACCAATTTAGATAAAATGAGTTCAACAAGATCAAACGTTTCATAAGTGCAGAAAATATAGTGAGACGCGTCGACTCCGCGACTCCATGAAGGTCCAAATGTATGCACATGAGCTACCTTAATAACCTGAGAAATACATTGCGAAAACGGTCAACATAAAGTTGGTGAATAATCATAGGTTTATAAGTAAATCGTACGTACATAAACCACAAGTATAAAGTAAGGTGACAAAATGTCAAAAAGCTACATTGTCTCTTAAGCTCATGGCACCGAAGCTCGACGTACTAAAATTGGCCCCAAAGGAGTGTTTATCAGGCACTCTAAATATTCAGACATGAAATGCATTCGTTTTCCTTATGGAGCAACCCAAACACGAATGGAGGAGTCACCCTCGATAGATCTATCCACTCACTCTCGCTTGGCAATATAATTAACGGTCCATGATAATAAAGGGGACTTGAAGTGATAGTACTAACAACTTAAGCAATGTATGGAATTTAATACTTGGGCATGTACAAAAATAATTGTGCAATGTATTCTCCCCAGTGGGATTTAAAATCAAATAAGTACTAAAAACGGGGCTATGAGAACTCACCTGGAGTGATAGTACAAAGATGGTACAACGATGGTAAAGTAATCAGGACAATGAGGCGCGAACACTAGCCGCAACCTAAATGAATAATCGTGATCTAATTTAGATCAAGCCGTAATGTAATGAATGCACATGCACATGATACCTATACCACTCGTAATTTGGAAATACTAGTTATCGTCATAGTAAAATAGTTTCCATACTTAGGAAAAATAAGTCCAAATATAGAAGTATATAACTTGTCGTATTATCTCGTATGAAAATGTTAGCGTTATATTCCTCGTATCGAAAACCTTAAAATAACGTCGTTAAGTCGTATAAATATTCTCTTGGGTCATACGTATTCATTTGTTAAGAATATAGTCCTTAGTAACGTTTCTAGAAAATATACCATTTAGTACGTAAGTTATTATTTTTATTTGTGACCAAATATATATATATATAGTTTTGACGATCTTAAAACGCGTATAACTTGGTCATTTTAGGTTCATTTTCCTCGTTCTTTATATCCACGGATTCGTTTTTATATATACTAATATATTTTTGATAACTTGGCTCCTCTAGGTTACGTTTAATACCTCTTTTTATCCGTCGAAAACTGCCAAACAGCATGCAGTTTTTATAAAAATAGTTTTCGTCGTTAAATTTGCAAAAATCATATCTCCTTCGTTATAAGCTCTTTTTAATCCGTTCTTTCGCCTAAAGTTTTGTTTTTGAACGTATTTTCTAAATCTTTGGTCAAAAATCACCCATCATTCACTGAGTTTCCCACGAAATAAAAATAGGGACAGTAGGTCAATATGTAGTTTCAAAAACCATTTTCAAGTCTCTAAACTAGTTCTAACTTCAATCAAACCACTTTCAATCACCACAAAACTAGTCTAATCCTACCATACACCTTCTTAGGGTGTCATGGGTTCCTAAACATCATAACCAAGTAGATCTAACAAGGATCTAACCAAAAATCATTTCTAGGACTCAAAAGTTATAAGTTTGTAAAATAAAGTGGTATAAATAGCATATGCATGTAGATCTAGTATATATATCATATGGATCTTGTATAAACTTGGTAAAATTATAAAAATAGGTTTCATACACTTACTTGAAAGATAGATGGGTTTATGATGGTGGAAAGTTAGGAAATCCTTGAGTTTGTATTGCAAAACCCTTAAAGGAACCTTAGATGATCTTGTTTATATATTTTTCTTGGAAAGTTGATGATGTTTTCTTGCTCCTTGATCCTTGGCCGAACACCACAAGAGAGAAGAGGAGAGAAAAGTTTTTAGTTTGATTTTTGGGAAATGAGGTGAAATGGTTAGTATAAGTTATGTGTGTATATATATATATATATATATATATATATATATATATATATATATATATATATATATATATATATAATAGGTTAGAAAATTTGAGGACAAACATTAATGGTTTAGCTAAAATTTCAAAATGTGTAAGTGATTGGTATGGTAGGGGGGGGGGGGGGGGGGGGAATGTGGTGTAAGACTTTTTAGACTTTGTGTATTATTGTGTTTAATTTGTAGTTTTAAGGTGTACCGGGTTAACTAAAAATAAATTTTAACGGAGTTAACCGGGATAAAATAAAGTTATAAAAATTATAAAAATAGGTTGGGTACAAATATTAAGTGTTTAGATAATTATTGTTTAATTTTTACGAAAACCATCGTAAATGAATTAGGCGTACAATATAAATTAAGTAAATTTCCAAAACACCGGGTAAATTAATGTTATAATTTTTATATTATAAAAATGAATATAAAAATATATTGGGATCATAGTCGGGAATGTCGGACGTGTTAGTCACATTATTGATTGCTTGTTAACGTTTATTAAGAAATAATTACACGTAAAGGTAAATTTATACCAAAAGTATTAATTTAATTACCCTACGAGTGGAATAGTATGCAAGTGCCATAATGATAATATGAAGACTATTTCTAGTCCGTACGAAGTGTCCCAATGATAATGCATGAATTCGCTCCTGAACCAAGACAGCTACGCGAATTTGAATACTCGTAAACTAAATTTACGATGACATGAGTAATGCACGTGAATAGTGGTTTTCTCTCGGAAATGAATAGTGTCAATGAATAGTAAAATTTCTGAATGTTTCTCGGAATGTCAAATTGACCTCAAAAATGATGAATAGTGATCGATGAATAGTAAATGATGAATAGTAAATTGTCGAGGTTTGGAAAATGACCGGAAATTACGAGTTGTGACAGTCTTCCCCTCTAACAGGAACTTCGTCCCGAAGTTCAGTTTGTGTTGGTCTCTGGAGCGATATTGGTGAAAAGATGATAATAATTGAGAATTCCAGCGAACTTTCACGATAGGAATTCGGCTTTGCTTCAACCGTTCGACCTAACAGTCCATGATTTCTATTGGTTCTTACCAATTTTACGTTTGTCTTTGGGTTGGATTCCTTTCCAAATGGGATTATGATTGACTATTCTGAAAGTCATTTCCTGGGATTTGCATAGGAGAAACATAGTTGTGTAATCCGGCTGTTCTGCTCAAGTCTGACGGCCACTAGGCCTACTCTATCTGAAATATTACGTGGTTCAGTGTATATCAGGTTTAACTTTCCAAATTTTTCCGAATAATATCATGCCTTTCCTAGGCAGAACTTTCAACATGATCTGGCTACCAACTTGAGGTTTTAATGGTTTACAACTTATAGAATTTGTAATTGATTCTTGACTTGTAAGTAATTCTTGGTTATTTCATGAATGTCTACTAGACTAGTGAGTTAGGATTTTTCCGAGTTTGGTTCGTCAATAGATGATCAGTGCTTCTTCAGGTTTATAAGGTAATATAGGTAATATATGTTGCTGAACTCTGTCAGAACTCAAATCTTATATGTCAGCTGGTCGATTCTAAAATGAATCTTAAATGGTCCAAAATACTAGAGGTTCAATCTCTCGGGTTACCCAAAATTGTATCATGCCTCTCCAAGGCAAAGCTTTCAACTTAGTTCGTTCTCTTGCGTGAATCTAGTTGGTTTGCTGTTCAGGGATACCCAATCCGCATGACGTGTGTCATGTACCAACCTACCTCTACCAACTCCTCGTTGCTTGTAACTGGTTCTTGACTTGTGAAATTTCCTTTGTTGTTCCATAGTTTAGTTCTAGACCAGTGAATTTAACTTTCCGATTTCGGTCTGTAAAGGGGGTAATTGGTACTTCGACCATAAAGTGCCTCAATTGATGTAGTCTCTATGCTCGCACGATAACTATGGTTGTAAAAGAATCCGATTTATGGTAAATGGTTAGTCCAACCATTTCTAGAGTCAATCACTCATACTCTGAGTATAACTTTCCTATGTTTAAATCGTTCTCTCGTTCTGACCATCGGTCTGAGGATAGTAGGCGGTGTTTACATCTAAATGGGGTTCCGAAGGAAGTCTTAAAATGATAGCTAGAAGTCTGAGGTGATTCGATCACCTTTATCAGGAACAATTGAAATAGGTACAATAAATCTTGTGACTAATTCCACAACGTTACGTCTTTTGAACACGGCGTTATACGAAGAAGATAGAATACGAGGTCGAGTCAAGCTAGTGACTCGGGAATCAAAAACATTAGCACAAACATGGGTTTTCACCCGTGTGTAACACCCTAGTGTGGGGGAGATGCCCCACATGTTGTATATAGCTCAAAAAAAAAAAAAAAAAAAAAAAAGAAAAAAAAAAATGTACATATAGTGATAGCTTCTATTTAAGAAGTTTTATCTAAAAAATAATTGTATGTATATACATCTTAAATAAATAAAGGCTATGGAATATTTTCTTTTACGTTCTAAGTTTCGGTTTAACACCCGGTATTTTGAATATTGAGGACAATATTCAGTTCTAAGTGTGGGGGGAGATTCGTTATTCTAACGAATTTAAACACATGTTCCATCAAGAACCCCCATTTTAGCCAAAATTTTAAAATTTTTTCTCACTTAGAACGCAATAAATGGTATCAATCCTCCATGTCTAACCCACAACAGGATTGGCTAATCCAGGAGCAAACGGTTCTTGGTAAAGATAACTCAAACCCGTTTATGGCTTGCAATTTGCCAAAAATTGTATGGTTCCTCAACTCCCCATTATCCTCAAAAGCTAATGAGTTGGCTAGCCCGCAAGATTATGGCTTGTGGTAAAGGCCGTGGAAAAACCATAATTGGTAATCAGCTCACCAAGATGTTGACTATTCCATCAAGAGTTGGCTAGTCCAGAAGCAAACGGCTTTTGGTAAAGACTAATCAAATCCGTTGACAGCTGGTGATTTGCTCAAAATCACACGGTTATCAGGTGTGCCACAGTTCTTACACCTGGCTACTCCAGAAGTGATGGCTTTTGGTAAAGAGTTTTTCAAATCCATTAAGTTTTTCTTAATAGATTGCTAGGGACTAGCAATAGTTTAGTGTGGGGGATTGATGAGTGTCTAAATACTCATCGTTTTATACTAATCTGAACTGCCAAAACATACAAAAACACTCAAATATGTATCAAAATACTTAAAATATCTTAAAGGTGTGTTTTATATGTTTCAAATGCAAAATATGCAAAAACAGATTAAAAACGTACAAAGTTTGCATAATTGGCAGTTTCAGTCCCTCAAGTTTTATAAATTGTCAAAACTAGTCCCTGGTTATTCTAAAAACATGAAAATGTCACCAAAGGTCCTTTTTAATCATAAAGTTACATATTTAGTCCTTTGGTGCTAAGTTTCATAAAATTACAAGTTTAGTCCCTCAACTTTGGAAATTGACAGAAATGGTCCCTGGGATGTAAAAACTTTGAGAAAAGCAATTTTGGTCCTTATACTAATAATCTTCTGCAGGAATGGTCCTTGGTGTGAAGTTTGGTGAATTTACATGATTGGTCCCTCAAGTTTGGCAGTTTGTCAGTTTTGGTCCCTGAACTTTCAGAAAATGGCATAATTAGTCCCTGATGGAAAATTTTGGATAAAAAGTCAATTTTGGTACTTGGATAATATCAAGTTGTCAAATTTGATCCCTGGTTGAAAGTTTTGAATAAGTTACACATTTGGTCCCCGAAGTTTCACATTTGGCAAATTTAGTACCCGGATATAAAAAATAGAAAAACATCAAAAAATACCCTTGTACTATTTATCCTTGTCAAATCTGGTCCCTATGAGAACTTTGGTTAAATCACAATTCAGCCCTCAACTTTATCCAAAATTACATTTTTGGTCCTTGTAATTTCAATAAAACCAAACGGACCCTTTTATTATAAATCCACCAAATCCTAATCCACTACCCAAACTAATCCCAAGCCCACCCTTTTATTAATCCTAGGCCCATGTGAACTAGCCCAGTCCACTCCCTCGGTCAACCCTCGGTCAACACACAGACAAACAAAACCACCCCGTATCCTCTTTCCCTCCCAAAACCACCTCACCACACAGACAACCAAAACCACCATACCACCTTCCACCTCACACTCCCACCTCTCCACGCAATCTTTCCACCTCCACAACCTTCCAAAACCCCTAATACCCTCTCCACGCAACACAACTGACACCTTGGACTTTTGGCGCGAAAAAAGGTTTTTAAATGGTGTGGATTGCTTTGACCTGATCAATGGCTAGGAAGTGGTGGGAAACACCCCAGTAGGTCCCACATACTCAGAAATGGCTACAAAAAGGGAAAGAAGGCAGAAGAGTAAGAGTATTAGTTTAGGTTTAGTTTATTGTAATGGTAGGTCATATTATTTCTAATTTAGTTGTAATTTTAAGTTAAATATTGTTGAACTCAGTTAATTTCATGTCACTTAATCTTTAATTCAAGTTAAATTCAAGTTTCCTTTGCTGTCTCAGTTTATGCAGTTTTCTTAAATTTCCAAAATTTCATATAGTCTGTTTGTTATTTGTAGTTGTTATTGTGGTTTCTCCTAGCTTATATAAGCCTTGACAAAGCTTATTTATCTTTCAGAAACTATAAATTAGCAATATTCAGTTCAATAGAAAAATACCAAAAATAATAAATTAAATAAGAGAAAAATAAAAAAATAGAGGAAAGAGAGGAAGAAGATTGGAGCTTGATGTTATTTGGAATGATTCTGGTTTAGAACCTTCTGGGAGGTATTAAGTTGGGTCCTTGTTCCTTGTTTCATCACTTCTCAGTTGGTACCCTTTGTAAGCAATATTTCTATTTTTGTACTTTTTTCTTGGATAATACTTGTTACTGTTTCATTAGTATTCTTAGGTGTTTATTATATATTTGTTATTAATAATAAAGTTAAAAATCAGTTACTTGTTCATTGAAAATCATTTGAACTCAAAACCAAAATTACACTGTGCAAATCACTTACTTGACAAATCTGTGTTTTATACTGGTGTTCTTGAAGTTTCATGCTCAGTTGATCTTAAATAATCATATTATAGTGTAAGGAATTAGAGTTAAGGTTTAATTCACTTAGTTGTTTTGTTAATCACAAATTAGTCAAGATAAGGGAGTGTTTGGTTTTAACTGTTGTATTGTGTTCCTGAGGTAATTGTGTTTTGAAACTATATAAACTTCATTACTAAGGTCACTTTAGCTCAATTTAATCATAAAACTTTAGGTGTTTTAAGTAGAAAGTCAAAATCAATAATAAATCTCAATATTAGTTAACTGATAAACAGTTAGGGTCCAATATCACTCACACCACTTCATTAGTTGTAATTTTAACTTAATTCAACCTTTAGGTATCATATTATATCACATTCAATCAGTAGTTAGTGTTAGAAACTCAAATTAGTCAAACTAGCAATTTTCTCTCAAAGTCAAATTTGCACATCTCAGGTTTTGACAAAACTTCCAAGATTTGTTTTGAATTTAGGAGAAAGTTTTAGGTTTTGAAATTTTGTGGAATTGTTCTCTACCACCTCAACTTTGGAATCCCACCATTTTTATATTTTTAGGATTTTTGAGGTGAGCCCCACACAGCCCCAAACACACCTGCAGGGATTACTCATCCCCTGTGCAGCAGATACCAAGGCCACAACCACCACTTTGTGGTGGTTTTGTGACCATCTCAGTGGGCCCCACACCTCCTAAATAGGTTTTCCCAACCCCCCTCCTAAGTAGGCTATAAATATTGACCACTTGTTTGACTTGTGCCACTGTGGACCCCACCTAAATAAGTCCATAAACGTTGTCCCATTCTGTGTTGCATTTCAGGTTTTGGAATAGCTTATTGTGGCTTAACAGCTTTTCTACTGAGCTTATTTAACCTACTTAAGCTTTGACAAGTCCAAATATCTTATTAGAACCAGAAATATCCAAAGTGGGTCCCACATAAGCTCATTTGAGCTTATTTACCATCTCAGTCAACCAAAGTCAACTGTGGAAGCAATAAGCTTCCACAGTGCTTATTTTTAAGCTATAAAATATTTGTTTTCACAAAAGTTACTTATTTTTATATATAATATAGTTTTGTAAAATAAAAATCAAGAAAAACAAATATAAAATTAAGTGATAGTTTCTATTTAATACAATTTAATTTTAATTTTCATTTTTATATTTTTATTAAGTACTCTGTATTTTATATTTTTATTAATTTCCTTATATATTAAAGTAATTTAAATAATTTTATTAGAATTTTATATTGTCATTTGGTATTAATTAGAATTAAATATAGTTTTATTAGTAATTAATTAATAAATAAGTTATAAATAGCATAATTAGTTTTTATATAGTAACACCTATATTTTATATTTTTCCTAGATTCTATAAGTCATAATATAAGTTTAGTAATTTTTCTAGAATTTTTACTGTTCATTTAATAGTTTTTATAATTCAAATAGTTTAATTAGATATTAATTAATAAATAGAATAATAATTAGTTAACTAGTTTAAAAATATATAAAATAAAGTTTTTATATTTTTTTAGGATTCCCATGATGGTTAATTAGATATATAAAATTTTTCATAATTTTCTAAGTTAGTTTAATATTATTTGTAATTTAAAATAGTTTAATTAGTTTAATTAATATTAATAGTTTTTAATTAATAGAAAATACATAAAAAGACAAAAATATTTATTTTTATTTTTTATACTTTCTTCAAGTTCCTTTTTAAGTTTAGAAAATATTTTTATAAATTTTTAGTTTAATTTGTAGTGTTAATCATTTTTAGTTTTAATTAAATTAAGTTTTAATTAAAAAGTTAAATAGTTATTAATTAAATAATTAATAATAAATAATATAATAATCTAAAAAATAGTTTTCTTTTTAATTTAATTTTATTTTTAGTTTAAGTTTATAGGATTGTCAATTTTAACCCTTGTAGTTTATTTTGTCTTAAAACTCACCTTTTTCTCAGTACGCAGTCGCGTCTGATTTTTAATTGGTGTACGTTTTAACGTTTTAGATACCTAGCTTTTACATAATCATTCTAATAGTTATTTTAAGTTATAAACCCTAGTCTAAACACACACACACACTTTTATACCTTCCCTGTTCACATTCACTAATCACAGATTCGTTTATAATATCACATCGCACACCTCGTTGGGACATTACGACCCGGGAAAACACTGTATTCCTCGGAAGCATTTGCCTCGGCTGTTTGACTATTACAGTTGGCCATTCACAAGTGGCTGATCAATAATTATCTGACCGTTTGAGGCGAATCAAAATTTGGCGCCGCTGCCGGGGAGGTTGTGCGCTTATTCTAACGATTTTGCGTATTAGTGATTCTGGATATACATCCATTGTATATTTACCATCTTTTATCTATATTTTTATAAAACAAAACACAAAAATATTCACCTTTACACCCCTACCTATTTGATTCTTCATTTCTCATCCCCAAAACCCTTTGATTCTACTTTTTTTCCACTTATCTCATAATTGATTCTAATGGCATCTCTTGATGACGATTTCTTTAAACAAAGGGCCTGTAAAAGCAAAGTTGAGAAACTTGTGGCCTTGTCCAAGATATCGAGATGTCATGTTGATTATGATAGACCATTGATTCATATTCCCTCTCCAGTGAGGGAAATGGAACGAGAAACCGAGGTGACAAAGGACCTTGTACTTTCCTCAGACGATGGAGGTGCTAAATACGTCCAAACCACGGTTGTCCAAAAACCTGAGCTCACAAATGCTCCTAAACCTTCAAAAATCAATCCTGATCTTTCACGGTTTACGGTTAAAAGTTTGTCAAGCAAACGTACAGAGCTTAGAACAGTTACTGAAAAGAACGACTTACCTAACCTTCACGTTTATCAAGAACCAAAACCCGAGACCAAAACGGAAGTGGTGGAAATTTCTAGCTCTAAGAGCACACCACTTGTCCCACCTCCAGATTTTGTTCCTTGTGACGGTTGTGGTGAGCCTCTTTTCGGTTTTCCATGTCATTGGTGTACATGTGTACAATGTGGTAATGATATTCAAAACGGGAGTTGTTTGTTTTGTGGGTCGAGTAATTCATTTGCTTATGATCCTAATCAAAACTCATTCAACAACTCCTCAAATTTTTCAAACTACCCATCACATTCATACGAGCAAGAATCATATTATCCAAATTTCAATGATGCTTCGTATCAAAATACACCAAACCAGACTCAACAGTTTTACTGTTGTGAGTACTGTGGAGGTCCACATTTTAGCTCTGATTGTCAAACAAGGAATCCATTTCCTTGTAACAATTATGACTATTCGTTTCAAGACCCACCTCCACAATACCAAATGAACCAAGCAACTCCTCAAAACCAGCAAGACCCTTGTCTAGAGGTTCTTGAAAAACTTAAAAACATTAGGGAGGAGTTAGCTAATATGTCGCTTCGCCATGATCCAAGTTCTTCTTGTGTATATTGTGGGGGTCCTCATAATGATGATCAATGTCAACCTTCCGGTTTTGACACATCCACACCTCCACAATTTCCACTCATTCAAAATTCTCGTGATAAATCTATCACAGAATTACTTGCTGAAGAACGAGATTCTGGGAAAAGCATGGAAGATTTAATTGCTGAGCAAAGAGTAGCCAAAATACGTGCCAATATTCGCTATGCTGCTTTTTATGAGGATGATGATGACAGTGATGATGATGATGATAACAATGTTATCATTCAAAAAGAATCATCAATTTCATCAGTTGAGACTCCTTCCATGCATATACAGGGAGAAAAGAATATAACTGAATCACCAGCAGTAGAAATAATGGAACTTGTAGACTCCATTACTGCTAGTCCTTCTCATCTCCCTAAGTATGATGTTATCACACCCGAGGTTCCCACTCACTCTTTGAACATGGGGGACGAGCATCTTGACACTGTTCCTGTAAAGGAATCGAACGAATTCATAAAGTCTAGTGTTGAGAACCTTGTCCCAATCCCAAGTGAGTCACAGGGAATTCTTGATCTTATGTGTGATATCCCTCCCCCTCTTGTCTTTCCAAATAATCATACTGAGATGTTCTCTGATTCTGATGAGAACTATTCTTTATCTTGTGGAGACATAAGTTATATGGGGGAATTACCTTCTGAGCTTGTCAACTCAGAAGAAGAGAATGAGGAAGAAATCATCCAAGACGAAGCTCTTCGTCTTACAGTATTAAATGCTAATCTTCTCATTTCTACGATCGAGGCTTTTAATGAAAAGCCTATTTCATCTCCTATCCCCGTCAAGGATAGTGAGATTTTGATCAATGATTCTATTCCGGAATTGCAAACGTTCCATTTTGATCAAACGGAAGAGAAGATAAGTGGTATCACCACTTCTCATTCTTATAATTCTCTTCCCGTTTATGAATCATTTACTTTTGAGGAGTTCCCCAGTGAACTCACTCAAATCAATCCCGAATACGAATCATTCACCTTTGAGGAGTTCTCTTGTGAACTCACTCATATCATATCTCCACCGGAGTATGATAAATTCTATTTTGATCTAGACATACCCATAATATGTCTTGATCAAACGAGCTTAAACGAGGAGATTCATGAACCAATGAATTCTCCTATTGAGGAAGAAGAGTTAATCATGATTTTCATCATGACTTTCTTTCTTTTCTTCATATATCCCATGCCTTATCCTGTTCTTCACTCTTTCGGGAGTGAAGACATTATCTTTGATCCCGGCATTCTCATTTATAAATTATGAGCCGGGTGTCATTATGTCTCATCGGTGTGGAACTTTCACGTACTTCAAATGTTTATCCGAACATCTTGAATGAAAGTCCGATTGAGATTGTCTCTTCCACTTACTTCCCCATAGATTTTTAAATTGCTTTTTCTCCAGGTCTGTTTAGGACTTCTTTATTACAGTTAACCGTTCACAAGCGGTTAGCTTGCGTGATAAACCTGACAGTTTGGGAGAAAAGGAATCAAATACGGGGTCAAGTCAAGCTAGTGACTCGAGAATCAAAAACATTAGCACAAACATGGGTTTTCACCCGTGTGTAACACCCTAGTGTGGGGGAGATGCCCCACATGTTGTATATAGCTAAAAAAAAATAAATAAATAAATAAATAAAAAATGTACATATAGTGATAGCTTCTATTTAAGAAGTTTTATCTAAAAAATAATTGTATGTATATACATCTTAAATAAATAAAGGCTATGGAATATTTTCTTTTACGTTCTAAGTTTCGGTTTAACACCCGGTATTTTGAATATTGAGGAGAATATTCAGTTCTAAGTGTGGGGGGAGATTCGTTATTCTAATGAATTTAAACACATGTTCCATCAAGAACCCCCATTTTAGCCAAAATTTTAAAATTTTTTCTCACTTAGAACGCAATAAATGGTATCAATCCTCCATGTCTAACCCACAACAGGATTGGCTAATCCAAGAGCAAACGGTTCTTGGTAAAGATAACTCAAACCCGTTTATGGCTTGCAATTTGCCAAAAATTGTATGGTTCCTCAACTCCCCATTATCCTCAAAAGCTAATGAGTTGGCTAGCCCGCAAGATTATGGCTTGTGGTAAAGGCCGTGGAAAAACCATAATTGGTAATCAGCTCACCAAGATGTTGACTATTCCATCAAGAGTTGGCTAGTCCAGAAGCAAACGGCTTTTGGTAAAGACTAATCAAATCCGTTGACAGCTGGTGATTTGCTCAAAATCACACGGTTATCAGGTGTGCCACAGTTCTTACACCTGGCTACTCCAGAAGTGATGGCTTTTGGTAAAGAGTTTTTCAAATCCATTAAGTTTTTCTTAATAGATTGCTAGGGACTAGCAATAGTTTAGTGTGGGGGATTGATGAGTGTCTAAATACTCATCATTTTATACTAATCTGAACTGCCAAAACATACAAAAACACTCAAATATGTATCAAAATACTTAAAATATCTTAAAGGTATGTTTTATATGTTTCAAATGCAAAATATGCAAAAACAGATTAAAAACGTACAAAGTTTGCATAATTGGCAGTTTCAGTCCCTCAAGTTTTATAAATTGTCAAAACTAGTCCCTGGTTATTCTAAAAACATGAAAATGTCACCAAAGGTCCTTTTTAATCATAAAGTTACATATTTAGTCCTTTGGTGCTAAGTTTCATAAAATTACAAGTTTAGTCCCTCAACTTTGGAAATTGACAGAAATGGTCCCTAGGATGTAAAAACTTTGAGAAAAGCAATTTTGGTCCTTATACTAATAATCTTCTGCAGGAATGGTCCTTGGTGTGAAGTTTGGTGAATTTACATGATTGGTCCCTCAAGTTTGGCAGTTTGTCAGTTTTGGTCCCTGAACTTTCAGAAAATGGCATAATTAGTCCCTGATGGAAAATTTTGGATAAAAAGTCAATTTTGGTACTTGGATAATATCAAGTTGTCAAATTTGATCCCTGGTTGAAAGTTTTGAATAAGTTACACATTTGGTCCCCGAAGTTTCACATTTGGCAAATTTAGTACCCGGATATAAAAAATAGAAAAACATCAAAAAATACCCTTGTACTATTTATCCTTGTCAAATCTGGTCCCTATGAGAACTTTGGTTAAATCACAATTCAGCCCTCAACTTTATCCAAAATTACATTTTTGGTCCTTGTAATTTCAATAAAACCAAACGGACCCTTTTATTATAAATCCACCAAATCCTAATCCACTACCCAAACTAATCCCAAGCCCACCCTTTTATTAATCCTAGGCCCATGTGAACTAGCCCAGTCCACCCCCCTCGGTCAACCCTCGGTCAACACACAGACAAACAAAACCACCCCGTATCCTCTTTCCCTCCCAAAACCACCTCACCACACAGACAACCAAAACCACCATACCACCTTCCACCTCACACTCCCACCTCTCCACGCAATCTTTCCACCTCCACAACCTTCCAAAACCCCTAATACCCTCTCCACGCAACACAACTGACACCTTGGACTTTTGGCGCGAAAAAAGGTTTTTAAATGGTGTGGATTGCTTTGACCTGATCAATGGCTAGGAAGTGGTGGGAAACACCCCAGTGGGTCCCACATACTCAGAAATGGCTACAAAAAGGGAAAGAAGGCAGAAGAGTAAGAGTATTAGTTTAGGTTTAGTTTATTGTAATCGTAGGTCATATTATTTCTAATTTAGTTGTAATTTTAAGTTAAATATTGTTGAACTCAGTTAATTTCATGTCACTTAATCTTTAATTCAAGTTAAATTCAAGTTTCCTTTGCTGTCTCAGTTTATGCAGTTTTCTTAAATTTCCAAAATTTCATATAGTCTGTTTGTTATTTGTAGTTGTTATTGTGGTTTCTCCTAGCTTATATAAGCCTTGACAAAGCTTATTTATCTTTCAGAAACTATAAATTAGCAATATTCAGTTCAATAGAAAAATACCAAAAATAATAAATTAAATAAGAGAAAAATAAAAAATAGAGGAAAGAGAGGAAGAAGATTGGAGCTTGATGTTATTTGGAATGATTCTGGTTTAGAACCTTTTGGGAGGTATTAAGTTGGGTCCTTGTTCCTTGTTTCATCATTTCTCAGTTGGTACCCTTTGTAAGCAATATTTCTATTTTTGTACTTTTTTCTTGGATAATACTTGTTACTGTTTCATTAGTATTCTTAGGTGTTTATTATATATTTGTTATTAATAATAAAGTTAAAAATCAGTTACTTGTTCATTGAAAATCATTTGAACTCAAAACCAAAATTACACTGTGCAAATCACTTACTTGACAAATCTGTGTTTTATACTGGTGTTCTTGAAGTTTCATGCTCAGTTGATCTTAAATAATCATATTATAGTGTAAGGAATTAGAGTTAAGGTTTAATTCACTTAGTTGTTTTGTTACTCACAAATTAGTCAAGATAAGGGAGTGTTTGGTTTTAACTGTTGTATTGTGTTCCTGAGGTAATTGTGTTTTGAAACTATATAAACTTCATTACTAAGGTCACTTTAGCTCAGTTTAATCATAAAACTTTAGGTGTTTTAAGTAGAAAGTCAAAATCAATAATAAATCTCAATATTAGTTAACTGATAAACAGTTAGGGTCCAATATCACTCACACCACTTCATTAGTTGTAATTTTAACTTAATTCAACCTTTAGGTATCATATTATATCACATTCAATCAGTAGTTAGTGTTAGAAACTCAAATTAGTCAAACTAGCAATTTTCTCTCAAAGTCAAATTTGCACATCTCAGGTTTTGACAAAACTTCCAAGATTTGTTTTGAATTTAGGAGAAAGTTTTAGGTTTTGAAATTTTGTGGAATTGTTCTCTACCACCTCAACTTTGGAATCCCACCATTTTTATATTTTTAGGATTTTTGAGGTGAGCCCCACACAGCCCCAAACACACCTGCAGGGATTACTCATCCCCTGTGCAGCAGATACCAAGGCCACAACCACCACTTTGTGGTGGTTTTGTGACCATCTCAGTGGGCCCCACACCTCCTAAATAGGTTTTCCCAACCCCCCTCCTAAGTAGGCTATAAATATTGACCACTTGTTTGACTTGTGCCACTGTGGACCCCACCTAAATAAGTCCATAAACTTTGTCCCATTCTGTGTTGCATTTCAGGTTTTGGATTAGCTTATTGTGGCTTAACAGCTTTTCTACTGAGCTTATTTAACCTACTTAAGCTTTTACAAGTCCAAATATCTTATTAGAACCAGAAATATCCAAAGTGGGTCCCACATAAGCTCATTTGAGCTTATTTACCATCTCAGTCAACCAAAGTCAACTGTGGAAGCAATAAGCTTCCACAGTGCTTATTTTTAAGCTATAAAATATTTGTTTTCACAAAAGTTACTTATTTTTATATATAATATAGTTTTGTCAAATAAAAATCAAGAAAAACAAGTATAAAATTAAGTGATAGTTTCTATTTAATACAATTTAATTTTAATTTTCATTTTTATATTTTTATTAAGTACTCTGTATTTTATATTTTTATTAATTTCCTTATATATTAAAGTAATTTAAATAATTTTATTAGAATTTTATATTGTCATTTGGTATTAATTAGAATTAAATATAGTTTTATTAGTAATTAATTAATAAATAAGTTATAAATAGCATAATTAGTTTTTATATAATAACACCTATATTTTATATTTTTCCTAGATTCTATAAGTCATAATATAATTTTAGTAATTTTTCTAGAATTTTTACTGTTCATTTAATAGTTTTTATAATTCAAATAGTTTAATTAGATATTAATTAATAAATAGAATAATAATTAGTTAACTAGTTTAAAAATATATAAAATAAAGTTTTTATATTTTTTTAGGATTCCCATGATGGTTAATTAGATATATAAAATTTTTCATAATTTTCTAAGTTAGTTTAATATTATTTGTAATTTAAAATAGTTTAATTAGTTTAATTAATATTAATAGTTTTTAATTAATAGAAAATACATAAAAAGACAAAAATATTTATTTTTATTTTTTATACTTTCTTCAAGTTCCTTTTTAAGTTTAGAAAATATTTTTATAAATTTTTAGTTTAATTTGTAGTGTTAATCATTTTTAGTTTTAATTAAATTAAGTTTTAATTAAAAAGTTAAATAGTTATTAATTAAATAATTAATAATAAATAATATAATAATCTAAAAAATAGTTTTCTTTTTAATTTAATTTTATTTTTAGTTTAAGTTTATAGGATTGTCAATTTTAACCCTTGTAGTTTATTTTGTCTTAAAACTCACCTTTTTCTCAGTACGCAGTCGCGTCTGATTTTTAATTGGTGTACGTTTTAACGTTTTAGATACCTAGCTTTTACATAATCATTCTAATAGTTATTTTAAGTTATAAACCCTAGTCTAAACACACACACACACACACACACTTTTATACCTTCCCTGTTCACATTCACAAATCACAGATTCGTTTATAATATCACATCGCACACCTCGTTGGGACATTACGACCCGGGAAAACACTGTATTCCTCGGAAGCATTTGCCTCGGCTGTTTGACTATTACAGTTGGCCATTCACAAGTGGCTGATCAATAATTATCTGACCGTTTGAGGCGAATCAATAATGCATAGATGTCTAATGTTCGTTTCCTGATATTGGATGGTGCCTATTGGTGGGTATCTGATAAACTACAAGCCTAGGTATTCAACCAGCTTAAGTCTTGAGATGGTTTTATCGTTGAAATTGTCATCATGTTGGCAATATGAGGGTTTCAATTGATACTATGTCGATGAATTTCCGTATTGTCTTCACATGTAGCTGGGGAGATATTCTTGAGCCTAATGCCTCTCTTGATGTATAGGTGAGGTTATCTAGAATTTCCTGAGAATACAATGCCTTAAGGGAATCTATATCGATATCCTTAACTCAAATCAATTATCCTCGGTGAAAACTCATTACAGGGAAGTTTGTGTATGGATGAGACCATGTTAATTCAAAACACTCTACAGTATCGGTTAGAAGGCTTGGTTTATTTCTATAGTGTTGCTTAGCATACCTTCACCATGTGTTCGATCCTATAGCTCAGTCTAGCTAGTACCTTTGAGTAATAAATTGGACAACTAGGTCAGAGATGGTGAGTCGGATGGTCTCGTGGTATCTTGGGATTGTTGTTGGATTATAAATTTTCTTAGTCTAGGTATTATAGTTCCGTAATCCTTTTATTGTTTTTCTTGTATCGAGGAATCCTGCTAGTACTTGATATGGGAAGTCTCTCCTAAAGATGTCAATGGAAAGTCCAACTTAATGACTAAGTGGGTGACAGGTGGGGTAAGTATCCAGGGAGAGTTTGTCAGAAAAAGATATTTATACAAGAGTTTACTTGTTTAAAACGCTTTTAAATGAAGATTGTTATTAGCAATACTTTAAAAAGTAACTATTTCCTTCATGGCATAATCCTTCCTGAAGTATACATAGGTGATCAGGCTATGTATAGTTGAGGACTAATGATGCGATGCTTGATTTAGTCAAAATAGTATTACTTTTCTCAAAAGTTTTAGATGGTGTTCAACGCATTCTTATTAAAAATGGTATACTAAATATTTCTTTTCAAAGTAATATAAAAATTGTTTCGCGTAATAATAGTAAATATTTGGCGTAATATCGGAAAAATCAGTTTATAGTACGGTAACGAACGGCTTATTTTAGAAATTCGGTAAAAACAATTTTCCCATAAGGTAGTAAAATAGTTTGAAATAAAACTCGTGGAATGGTTTATTGGATACATGGGTAAATACTATGGAATGGTAATAATCTACTAATCCGTCAAATACGAAATCAGCCTATTCCCTAAATAATACAATGGTATAATGTTGCGAAACAATTAAAAATTGCACAATTGCAATAGGAAATGGAATAAACGAAGGTTACGATTATCACAGAGATAACAAAGATAGTCATTACATTATATAGGAAAGTGCTTAATATAAATAGGTTACACCGACGTACTTATGGAAAGTACCAAAAGAAAGTACAACCCTAGAGGGCTCAACTATGGTTTTAAAACATGAACTGCCTCCTCCAGTTCCGGTCTCTCAACACCGGGCATTCACTCTTGGAGTGTCCCACTACTCCACATTCATGGCAAATTTCCGTGAGTTTCTGATGCATTGCGAGGGTGGGAGCCTTGCAATACTTGGCTTTGTGTCCGATCTTCTTACAGTTGCCACATGGTTCCGGGCAACGGCCTGGGTTATGATGATGTTGGCACTCTTCACACTTAGGTAAAATACCAAGGTAATCATTCTTTTCCTTTAGACCTGTAGCATTAGGTTTAGCAACTCCTTGTCTCTTGTGTGGTCCTTGTGTGGCATTCTCACCTCGGTTGTTGTTCCACTTCCTTTTATTGTCACTATTTCTTCCTAAGATCTTGGGGTGAGTTATGCGTTCCTTTGCTTCGATCGCCATCCTGATAGCTTTAGGCATGGTATCGGGTTCCAATGAGTTGACCAACATACGAATTTCAGAAGAAAGTCCTCCGATGTACCTTTCAAGTTTCTTGCTTTTTGGTTCATCCATTGCAGAGCCTAGTCGAGCGAAATCATAAAAAGAAGCAGTATACTTAACAACATCATCTCCCACCATGGTAAGGTTTAGTGTTTCCTGCTCAATTGCTTGTAATTCGCTTTTCACACATAATTTCAAACTCATCATCCTTTTTAGTTTCTCCCAAGAGTGTGAGTAAGCAGCATCAACTCCTACTACCTGAACATGCTTAGTCCACCATTTCTGGGCATGCTCCCGAAAAGTGCAAGTGGCGAACTTAACTTTGTCTTCCTTACGGCAGTCACCACATTGAAAGATTGTTTCTAATTCTTCGAACCATTTGAGAAATTCCTTTGTGTCTATATTTCCGCTAAAGGAGGAGGGATTACAACCCATAAATTCCACGTAAGTAAGTTCCTTGGTGAGGGCGGTAGTTACGTTCCTGGCAATGGATTGTCCAACAGCAGCTTGCGTCATGCTTGGAGTTGTTTGCTTAAGTCTATTTCCATCAAATCATAAGAGTCCATGAGAATCTATAGGAAATAAAAATCATCATATTCATAACACATGAATATAATACATGAAAGTTTCGGTCAATATGGACCAACATCATATATAGCACAACTATTCCCCTATAGTAGAGTCAATACTTGATGATTCCGTTTGTACAACAATCAAAATACTACAAGTTTCTTTGAACTATGTCACACCTCCCGTGGCTAGGATAATAGTAAAAGCTAGTAAAGATATAAGTCTAGTCTAAAGATTTCCTTTAGTCCTTCTAGGTGAAATCAGGTTTATGGCATCATAAGGTTGAGATAGTCCTGAAGTGGTGTCTGAAGTTGTGCATCGATCAAGTCCTAGATAGTGTAGGTTCTAAGCCATTCTTGAGGAACCTGCAGATGTTCCTGTTGAGTCCGTAATTCTTGGTATTATCCACAAGGCGTTATCTAATTCATGGCAAGTGAAAATGGAAAAGGAAATTGACAATGGCGGTATTCTAAAGGATGAGAATAACATTGATGACGATGAAATCCCAGTGATGAGTTAGGAGATAATGGTGATAATAGTGAATGGAATACCACCCTCTTTCGCGCTATCTTGCGACATATAAGAGGTAAAGCTGAAGTACGCACTATGGGACGACCAATAGTGTAATAAGTAACCAACGGTGGTGGTAGTACCTAAGTAGTAAGCGTCCTACTAGTGACGGAAAGAAAACATGCTATCTCCCTTGTAATAAGCATCCTAATAAGTCCATTAAAATTAAGTCTGAATACTCTACCAAACGGCATTCTATGTATAGGCTGAATGAGAACCTTGCTCTTATGACAATTCAATAGTGCTAATGGTGGTGTAAGTACAGCTGGTGGTATAATGGTAGTGGAAGATGACAAGGCATCTTCAATGTCGGAATCCGACGAAAGGATAACAGCGTGGGTATCTGAAGACATGTCACTTGTGAACCAGGTCAATATAATCATATATATATATATATGAGTATGGGTATGAATAACTCGTACAGTGTGTGCGTAAAGCAACATGTATAGTGAATATGCACCTATGATGAAATGATGAGATTCTATGATGATGTGGTTATAGTCTAGGGTCCATGATACATCCTAGTTCGCTATAACCTTAGCTCTGGTACCAATCTGTCACACCCCCAATTTACCTGTATGGCAGCGGAATGGAATACCTGGGGGTGACTGTCATAGCACCACAGTTACAGTCATATTGAACGACCTAAAGTGTCGTTTGGAAAAATACATCGTTTGATCATTAAAACATTCAGAGTTTACAAAACGTAGGTCCCAAAAGATGTTGCCAATTTAGATAAAATGAGTTCAAAAAGATCAAACGTTTCATAAGTGCAGAAAATATAGTGAGACGCGTCGACTCCGCGACTCCATGAAGGTCCAAATGTATGCACATGAGCTACCTTAATAACCTGAGAAATACATTGCGAAAACGGTCAACATAAAGTTGGTGAATAATCATAGGTTTATAAGTAAATCGTACGTACATAAACCACAAGTATAAAGTAAGGTGACAAAATGTCAAAAAGCTACATTGTCTCTTAAGCTCATGGCACCGAAGCTCGACGTACTAAATTTGGCCCCAAAGGAGTATTTATCAGGCACTCTAAATATTCAGACATGAAATGCATTCGTTTTCCTTATGGAGCAACCCAAACACGAATGGAGGAGTCACCCTCGATAGATCTATCCACTCACTCTTGCTTGGCAATATAATTAACGGTCCATGATAATAAAGGGGACTTGAAGTGATAGTACTAACAACTTAAGCAATGTATAGAATTTAATACTTGGGCATGTACAAAAATAATTGTGCAATGTATTCTCCCCCGTGGGATTTAAAATCAAATAAGTACTAAAAACGGGGCTATGAGAACTCACCTGGAGTGATAGTACAAAGATGGTACAACGATGGTAAAGTAATCAGGACAATGAGGCGCGAACACTAGCCGCAACCTAAATGAATAATTGTGATCTAATTTAGATCAAGCCGTATTGTAATGAATGCACATGCACATGATACCTATACCACTCGTAATTTGGAAATACTAGTTATCGTCATAGTAAAATAGTTTTCATACTTAGGAAAAATAAGTCCAAATATAGAAGTATATAACTTTTCGTATTATCTCGTATGAAAATGTTAGCGTTATATTCCTCGTATCGAAAACCTTAAAATAACGTCGTTAAGTCGTATAAATATTCTCTTGGGTCATACGTATTCATTTGTTAAGAATATAGTCCTTAGTAACGTTTCTAGAAAATATACCATTTAGTACGTAAGTTATTATTTTTATTTGTGACCAAATATATATATATATAGTTTTGACGATCTTAAAACGCGTATAACTTGGTCATTTTAGGTTCATTTTCCTCGTTCTTTATATCCACGGATTCGTTTTTATATATACTAATATATTTTTGATAACTCGGCTCCTCTAGGTTACGTTTAATACCTCTTTTTATCCGTCGAAAACTGCCAAACAGCATGCAGTTTTTATAAAAATAGTTTTCGTCGTTAAATTTGCAAAAATCATATCTCCTTCGTTATAAGCTCTTTTTAATCCGTTCTTTCGCCTAAAGTTTCGTTTTTGAAAGTATTTTCTAAATCTTTGGTCAAAAATCACCCATCATTCACTGATTTTCCCACGAAATAAAAATAGGGACAGTAGGTCAATATGTAGTTTCAAAAACCATTTTCAAGTCTCTAAACTAGTTCTAACTTCAATCAAACCACTTTCAATCACCACAAAACTAGTCTAATCCTACCATACACCTTCTTAGGGTGTCATGGGTTCCTAAACATCATAACCAAGTAGATCTAACAAGGATCTAACCAAAAATCATTTCTAGGACTCAAAAGTTATAAGTTTGTAAAATAAAGTGGTATAAATAGCATATGCATGTAGATCTAGTATATATATCATATGGATCTTGTATAAACTTGGTAAAATTATAAAAATAGGTTTCATACACTTACTTGAAAGATAGATGGGTTTATGATGGTGGAAAGTTAGGAAATCCTTGAGTTTGTATTGCAAAACCCTTAAAGGAACCTTAGATGATCTTGTTTATATATTTTTCTTGGAAAGTTGATGATGTTTTCTTGCTCCTTGATCCTTGGCCGAACACCACAAGAGAGAAGAGGAGAGAAAAGTTTTTAGTTTGATTTTTGGGAAATGAGGTG
Source organism: Artemisia argyi (assembly GCA_030686995.1). Taxonomy (NCBI): domain Eukaryota; kingdom Viridiplantae; phylum Streptophyta; class Magnoliopsida; order Asterales; family Asteraceae; genus Artemisia; species Artemisia argyi. The sequence goes on from CM060695.1 coordinate 114,516,994, forward strand.
AAATGGTTAGTATAAGTTATATATATATATATATATATATATATATATATATATATATATATATATATATATATATATATATATATATATATATATATATATAATAGGTTCGAAAATTTGAGGACAAACATTAATGGTTTAGCTAAAATTTCAAAATGTGTAAGTGATTGGTATGGTAGGGGGGGGGGGGGGGGGGCGGCAAGTCAAGGGGGGGAATGTGGTGTAAGACTTTTTAGACTTTGTGTATTATTGTGTTTAATTTGTAGTTTTAAGGTGTACCGGGTTAACTAAAAATAAATTTTAACGGAGTTAACCGGGATAAAATAAAGTTATAAAACTTATAAAAATAGGTTGGGTACAAATATTAAGTGTTTAGATAATTATTGTTTAATTTTTACGAAAACCGTCGTAAATAAATTAGGCGTACAATATAAATTAAGTAAATTTCCAAAACACCGGGTAAATTAATGTTATAATTTTTATATTATAAAAATGAATATAAAAATATATTGGGATCATAGTCGGGAATGTCGGACGTGTTAGTCACATTATTGATTGCTTGTTAACGTTTATTAAGAAATAATTACACGTAAAGGTAAATTTATACCAAAAGTATTAATTTAATTACCCTACGAGTGGAATAGTATGCAAGTGCCATAATGATAATATGAAGACTATTTCTAGTCCGTACGAAGTGTCCCAATGATAATGCATGAATTCGCTCCTGAACCAAGACGGTTACGCGAATTTGAATACTCGTAAACTAAATTTACGATGACATGAGTAATGCACATGAATAGTGGTTTTCTCTCGGAAATGAATAGTGTCAAGTGAATAGTAAAATTTCTGAATGTTTCTCGGAATGTCAAATTGACCTCAAAAATGATGAATAGTGATCGATGAATAGTAACTTGTGAATAGTAAATTGTCGAGGTTTGGAAAATGACCGGAAATTACGAGTTGTGACAGAGTCATTAGAATAGTTGATTGTAAAGTGTGTAAAAATTTAAGTGTAGGGAGTAAACGAGCTCCCTTTGATATATTATTTTGGATGGTAGAGTAAAAGTGTATGCAAAAAAAATAAAATAAATAAAGTAAAATCGAAAAAAAATCGAAAAGAATATGAAAAAAAAAGAAAAAAAATAGAAAAAGAAAAGAGAAAAACGTACGGGCTACCATCCATTTCTTTTATTTATGTTTAAGTCAAATAGTGTCTTGAAAAAAATCCAAAAAGAGTCGTAGATTAGTTCAAGTTGAGTCGAGTCTTGGCTTAGCAACGCCTCATTGTACATGTAGTTAACTAAGACAATTGACTTGCCACCAGTAAAATATCCGTTTATCCAACAAAACCGTGTTTTCCATATCCCATACACCTAACGTTATAACCCTTGAAAAGACCTCTTTAATAATTTATCCTAGGTGCTTACGCCAAGTGGTGGAGGTTTTTGATCCTTTCCCAAGCCTATGGTAATCTATTTGCTATGACAGGTAATGAGTGATATTTCTCCATTTCCAATTATGATATATAAATTAACACCCGAGAGATGAGAGCATCCAAACACTTAATGTGAGGTGCTAGTGTATAATTTCCGTGCTTGTTTTGAGTAAGGTAGAACCATCATGTGTTGTAATTACTTTTATATTAGTGTTAAATGACCCCTAACTTGTATTTTAATTGGTGGAAAAGCTCATTTCCTTGAGGACAAGCAAATCCCAAGTGTAGGGATATTTGATGAAGCGAAGAGTGTACCGCTTTTAGGGGGTCATTTAAGCCCAAAGTCGAGATTATTTGATCAATTATTGCCCTAAATCGTTCCTTTTGTCATTTTAGGTACTTTGAAGAAGAAATATGGAAAAGGAAGCATTTTGGACGTTTTTGGAGCCAAAAAGTGAACAAAACGACAAAGTCTCCAAATCATGTTGAAAACAGTACCTAACGGCGTCAGGACTTGCATGTGACGCCGTCACTCATTGAAGAAGAGGTGGATACTTTTACACTTGACGGGCCAGAAAGTTTTCAACACATTTACACGTGACGGCATCACGTGTAATTTCACCAAGGCCGTCACGTTATAAGACAACAAGAGACATCCCAGAAGACTTTTGAAGGTGACTGCATCAGGATTCAACCTGACGACGTCAGATGATATAGAGTGACGACGTCAGGAAGAAGGCTTGCACAAGAAGAAACCTTAGTGAAAACGTCACATGTTGACCAAGGCAATCACAACTTGCGCGCGAAGTAGCTGTTATTGTTTTGGCCATATCTTTTGCATACGAACTCGGATTTAGGTGATTCAAAAGCCCACGCGAAGAGGATGAAAAAATCTTCGATTTGGTGAAAACGGCGGGCTGATGCCATCATGTGTTAGGGCTGACGTCGTCAAGCCTTGCTGACAGAAAGTTTGCCTATAAATACAACATTATAACTTCACTTTTTGTAAGCCCCAAACCCTAAGTCCGATTCTAGGGTTAGGGTAGGTATTTTTCCAGCAACTTAGAGGGTCTTAATTACTCTATAAACATCTTGTAATGGTTTGTTTATTGATTCAATCTTATGTTATGTCTTCGATTATGGTTATTGTTGATTTCTCTTCATTGATTATGCGTTGCTAATTCACCTTGTGTCTAATTATGATTGTGTGAAACTTGTATATAATTGATTAGATCTTATTGATTCCTTGTTGATGTTTGTGTCTATCTTCATCAATTAAGGCGTGACACTCCAATAGGTCTAGTTGATTTAGTTTATAATTCTTGGTTCCTATTGTTTCTTGTTTTGATTGAATGTTTATCGATGTTAGGCTTAAGAAAACTGGCAGACTTCCTATTGGTAACTTGCTTGAACGTCTTAAGAAACATGATCGGATGTGTACTACGATTAATTGATTGTATTTAATGCATAAGTAACTACTAAGGAGGCCATGTTAGGAGCTTGTAGTCGGCTCGACATAGGAAGAGGTAGAAGCTTATAGAGTTGGGGAAGATCGTACATGGCCCCACGAATGGTATTAAGGAATATAACCCGTCAATTAAAACAAGGTTAACATTCAATAGGTAGAATTGGATAGCTAACAAGGAGTAATACATCATAGGTAGACATGCTTCACTTCCCTTGTAGAACCCTAGTTTACTTTTCTTGCACATTAGTTTAATTGGTAGCTTTTGGGTTAGTTAATTAGCAACTAATTCCGCCCCTCCTTACAAAACCGATATTTTTACTTGCTTTCCATAAAATATAAAAATACAAAAAGAATCATCCCTCACCTCTAGACCTAGTTAGATTAATTCAATCCTAACGAACAATATTCTTTGAGTTGAACGATCAATCCCCCGGTACTTGCCACTTTACTATACTACAATGGTCAGGTACACTGCCTGGTGGGGATTGCAAGCTTCTCAGGATCCCTTGAGAAGTAAAACCTTTTGCGAGGGCGCAAAACCACGCATCAACGGCGTCAGATCTGGATCTAGGCAATCTGAGGAAAGCACTGGCGGTGAGTTGACGGCATCACATGTAGATTACATGACGCCGTCAGAATGTAATCTCTATATATAGTTTTTTAATTTTCATTCATTAGGGAGAGAACTTTTGGAGGAACTTCACCATAAACCATAGGACGAATTTTAGCCTTTTTGTAAGGGTTTCAAACCCTTCTTTCATCCATGATTAATTAAAGATAAGTCTTCCAATAATCATTGAATATGTCTATGTGTTGTTTGATTCTATCTTATGCTTGTCTTTATATTAACATGCTAGGCTAGGTTTATTTGTGTTTGCTTAGATGTAATGAAACCTAGCTATTGATTATTGATTGATTAGTTGTTATTAATTGTTGTTGGATGAATGATTTCGATGTTAGGCTTAAGAAAACTGGCTAATCTCCAATTGGTAACATGCTTGAACGTCTTAAGAAACATGAATCGAATGTGTACTACGATTTTAATGGTTATATTTAATGCATAAGTGACTACTAAGGAGGCCATGTTAGGAGCTAGTTGTCGGCTCGACATAGGAAGAGGTAGCAGCTTATAGAGTTGGGGAAGATCGTACACGGCCCCACGAATGGTATTAAGGAATATAACCCGTCATCCACGCAATTGTAACAAACTAATCAATTAATGAAAGATAGCTAGGGAGTAGTGAAATCTAAGTAAACACGTTTCTCTCCATATAAGGTTTTTCTCACATTTTATTTTATTGTTATTTTATTTTTATTGAATTTGTAGTTATTTGGGTTAGTTGATTAGCAACTAATTCCGCCCGCTCTTCCAATACCCGAGATTTTTACTTGCTTTCCATAAACCATAAAAATACAAAAAGAATCATCCCTCAACTCTACACCTAGTTAGATTAAGATTCAATCATAACAAACACTATTCCCCAAGTAGAACGATCAATCCCCCGGTACTTGCCACTACACAATACTACATCGGTCAGGTACACTGCCTGGTGGGGATTGCAAGCATCTTGAGATCCCTCGAGAGATAAAACCTTTTGCAAGGTTGGAAAACCACGCATCAACAAGCTCGTTGGAAAGGGGGACATCACCATTCACTCGCCTGATGAGGACATTCGAAAATCAAAGCTTTTGTCTGAGGGCACCACAACTCATCCCAAAGACTCAGAGGGAAATATACAACCCGCTGATAGGGAAACAACAATCACGGTTCCTAAGGATGCCAATGAAAAACACCCATCAGTGTCTGAAGGGGCCTCAGAGGACAAAGACTCAGGGGCATGTGACCACCCGCTGATATGGAACCTAAACCCACTCCCGGAGGTGCGCATTCCTCGGGAACTGACTCTGAGGACCAGGCAGATAAAACTCGGTCTGCTGGATTTGAGGGGTCAGGACCTGGCCAAAACCAAGGCAGGTCTTCGTATGAAGAGGAGCCGGCTAACCCATTTTTGCAGATTCAGTCCATGGTAGATATTCAGGAAGCTCTGTTCTCTGATGATGAGTTCCACAGTGAAGAGGAAGTGTTTGAAGCTGGAGATGATATGGAAACTGAGGAGCAAATCACTGAACCAATTCCTCAGTCTCCTGACCATGAATTTGCTGATTTTGAACCAGAGTCTAAACCTTCTGATGATGATGCATCTCCCCTCACTGAGCGATTCTTTGTCAAATTCATAAAGAAGGCCACCAATGCTTTATACCGAGGGGTCACTGATGAAGTCTTCAACATGCATACTGAGCAGGCTGTTCATTACTTCACTCTTAAGGATTTGGTTGAAGAATTTTATGATGATGTTCGGGAACAAAACTCATCCATTGACTTCTCATTTACGAAGCTTGTCTCTTACCTCAACCAGTTTATTGAATCTCTCAACAAGCTGAATGCAGGGGTTAAATCTGTTCAAGAATCAGTCAAGGATGACCCTGAACTCACCAGGAAGCTTCTTCAGGCTTCAGAGACTTATCAGCTAAACTCTGTGAACGTCACTGAGCTACTTAATTTGATGAAGTCCTCCAATCTTCAGTCTCTCATCACTTCAGTGGACTCTGTCAAGTCCTCTCTCACTGCCTTGGAACAGATTGTGGCAGCTCAGTCTAAAGCTTCAACTTCTATGGCCTGGAATCTTGGTTCTCGGATGACAGCGATTGAAGGTGCTCAGGCGTCTCTTGAAGCCAAAGTTTCTATCATTAAACAGGACACGTCTGACATCAAGTCCTTGATGACTGAGATTTTTCAAGCTTTCAAGAGTACCACTCCCTCGGCATCAGTAAGACCTCCAACTCTTGCCATCACCTTGGCTCTGGCAACAATTGAGGGGGAGAAAGTCACTGATGCTCCTTCCATTGAAGCACCAGAATCCTCAACAAGTCAACCAAAGGCTACTGATGTTGCTTCAAGAGGACAACCCTCTCACACTAAGGGGGAGCATGTCACTCAGGCTACTCCCATCTCCTCATATCAGCCTCATGAAGCAACTGTTTCCTCAACAAACCAGTAGGATAAAGGCAAAAGCATTCTCACAACAACTGAGCCTGAAACTATGTTGGTTCCTGCTTCCTCCCTTGTCAGGCGTGACCCTGATGAGCCCATCAAGGTTCCATATGAAATCAATGGAGTTGTATATCACCTTGTTATAAACTGATCTAGGCTTGACTAGGATGAACAATAACAAAGAACAATAGAATGCACTGCGGAATAATAAGAACAATCTTTGTTATTGCCTAACAAGGTTTCATCATCATCTTTATACAATGACTACTACAAGCCCCAATCTTACCTGATCAATGGTAAGACGGTTATATCAAAAGGATCAAACTAGTGATCTTGGGGCTAAAACATATGACACAAATAACCTAGACGTATTCCCCTAACGCCAGGTTCCCACACATACACACCTTTGGTGTTTTACATTGTGACACGTGAATGACAAAAACCTGTACCCTATGTCTCTTTATATAATAGAGACATTAGGGTTTACAAAATACTACAAAGGACTATAATGCAAAAACTTCTTTGTAAAGCATGTCCTTGTCTTTTGCAGTTTCTTCATTCTTTACTTTGTCTTCTTTAGTTCTTCATCTTTCACATGTTTTGTCTTATCAACTCAAGTATAATTCCTAACAATCTTCCCCTAGTTGATATGACAAAACCAAGTAAGCATGAACTTCCCCAGAAGTTATTATGTATGAAAGATAACGAACTTCCCCTTAAACAATGCTATATCACCAAGGCTCTTCAAGTTGCAACTTCTATGTATATCATCTTCCCCTTTTTGTCATCATTAAATAGGGGACAAATGTAAGCAACCTTGATCTTCACAACCATAAATCAATATTACACGTCCAATTCATCTTTCCAATGTTTCAAAGTCGCCACCATTAAGTTTTCCGCATCTTGAAATGTACTTGAAACAACAGAAATCCAAATCATCAGTAGTAATAACAACTAGCAGTAGCAAAAACCTTCACCTCAATGTAGCATATAAATGTGTGGAAAACTAGAAGGGGGTTGAATAGTTTACCGTTTAAAAAAAATTTAAACTTGTTTAATTATCTTTTGAAACTTTCTGTTTAATCAAAGATATGAACACAAACACAATATATAACATGCAAGTATAAAGAAAGAAACGATCAAACCACAACACGAGTATTTATCGTGGTTCGGCTACAAGGACTCTTTTTCCTTGCCCTACGTCCACGCCCCGAGTATCCAACTCAAGAGTTTCTTTCACTAGTCAACAAGCTCCTTTCACCGGCGGAGAAAACCTTACACGTCGCTTATACACGTTTACCGACACTAAGCTAGATGTCGAATTCTTTTACAAGGGTACAACCACTCCCGTTAGTTCTTTTACAAGGGTACAAACTCCCGTCACACTTTGTATTTTGAGGACTAAAAAACTAACCGATCACTACTGAAAATACACAATCAAATGAAGTGTAAACTACACAAAGTCTACACGATGCTAAGCTAACAAGTCTTGCAACGTTGTGTTGAATACTTGCAACTTTATATGAACTTGTGAACTTCTTTGCTACAAAAGAAACTTCACATAGAAATGAGATGTTAAAGGGTTAGATGAAAGAATGAATGTATGTGTGTGAAAATCTAATGTAGAGTGATAAAGCCAAAATTCAAACATATGGCTTGGTATTTATAGCAAGACCTTCTGCAGGTCTGGCGGATACGGCGGAACCCTCAGATGGGTTCCGCCAGGCTTGCAGTTGGTTTTGCAATAAATCATTCAAACCAACCAAGGTCACATCAAATAAAAACTAGTCAAACACAAACTTGTGTAAGAGGACTTATGGTTAGTCAAACACACAATCTTTCCTTAAATGTATATTGACAAACTAACCATAAATGTGATGTGACATTTCTATTTTAAGAAATGAAAAGTGTTGTGTTTTATGTGAAATGTAAAATGTAGCAAATGTCTAATTATGCAAGTCTTTAAACTAAAATTAAGTTTTACTTAGAAACTAAAGTTTACATTTTGTCATTAACAAAACTTAGCAAAGATCGTAAAATATAAATAACGTTTTTAGGCGATATTTGTATTAACAAAATGGTTAATCATTTGAACACTTAAGCTTCCCCTAAAACCCATATGTTAACCATTTCTTGAATGTAGGCTATATGTAATAATTACTGATGAAGAAAACTAAGTATTACCAACTTGATGTTGAATTAGAACAATCCAAACTCATGTCTTAAATATAACTTTGAACGTATACCCAAACCGATGTATAGGGAGACCGCAATCTCTTGACAATAATCACTGTGCACAATAACGTAACTCCTTCAAGTGTTTGTCAATTCGTAGTTGTAATAAGAACACTAACCCGAATAATTCCACTTCAACGTCAAATAGGTGATAAAAATCTTTCTTCGTAATCAATTAGAACAAATAAAAACGAGCCATAAATCTTTTAAGAACCAAAAATCAAAAATCTTCTTATGTATGTCGTACCATGAATTTTAATAAATCCAAAAATCATGTGTATGTAAACCAAATAACCTTCTGTGTGTGGCATTATCCAACCAAGAACCAAAAATTTTTGTTGTTCAATATAGAAAAACATTCTGGCTTCCTCTCACTGTGGTAACCATGTCCACCCATGTAAAAGAAAATTACGAGGTTATAGTATCCACTATCCCACATTCTTTGTTGCTTCAATACCATAATGAATTTCATGAAATCCACTTCATCAACGAGAATAATATTAAACCTCATAGAATATTAGCAATTGATAGTACCAATCAGATATATGTAACTCTATTGGAAGCACCACCGACCCATGATATAGCACAACCAATGAGTAACCAGTATGTTCAAATGAAACAACTAAATACCATGCACCTTACGACAAGATCTCAGCTCCATCAACATCAGTAGATAATTTATCTACAAGCTCTCATCAAACAATGCAAACCCCACTGATGTAATAAGTATCATGCACATAAAGAACTAACTCCAATTTATCTCTTCATATATGTCCAGAAACCCATGTCGTACTAAGCGATCAACTGTTAATAAGAGCAGTGCAAACTATCGAGGCAGCAGTGGAAACGTTGAACGAGCAGTGGTAAAATATAACGAGCAGTGGTAACAAATAAGCATAGCAGTGGAAACTAAAAACATGAGCATTGGAAAAGTTGTACTACCAGTGGAAACCATGAAGTCGAGCAGTGGAAACACGTGAGAGCAGTGGAAACTAAGTGTAATAATGCAATTTTTCAAATCGTCTTGTAAACCACTCATCATCCACGCAACTTCAGCCACTAAATCAAACACAAAACAACAAATGATACTTGTTAACCCACAAGATTCAATGTGAAGTATATACGAACAACATTCTCAGTAGCAATATATAAAAAACCCCACTCGTCATCATGAATCCTTAGTAAATAATGATAGCATCAAGCCATCAACCGTCCCATGATAATGATAAATAATAGCCACCGTCCCATGTTCCTTGAATATATATAATCTTTCCATCAGCAACCATGCAATATTCGACAAGCAATCATGATATATCAAATAAATATCAGCGACACAATCGATTCGTATGAGGAAATATCAACAATAGATTATTGACACCGACCCACTATCACAGACCCTACGATCTTCAATGAATTAATATGTGACAAAAGTTCTTTACCAGATTTGCTTCCATCACCTTGTGTATTCAGGAGTTAAAAGATATGCATAGAATTCAGGAACACGCAGAATCATAAGAAGAAATCACGAAACCATTGATGAATAAATAATAATTACTGATGGTGAATTCTTGTTAGGATCTGTTAGGGTTTGCTAAAACCCTAAACATACTGGATAATGATACACCAGTGTGCAAATTCAGAACCATCAAAACCCTTTTCTTGAATACAAAAGAACCACCAAAACAGATGTGTAGCAGCAGTTTGTAATACACACTAATGATTATGGTTTCTGAATGCTCAACCATTAAAAAACCTAACCACCAATCGTTTCTTCATCAAAACAGTTTTCTATCATGAATTATAGATACCATAAATCATATAGCCAACTTCTATTATGAGTTTAGAGCAAGCATGCACGAATTCAAAGAGTTGAATCAAGAAAACCCTAAAAATTCGAAACAATATACCTCTTTCAGCAGCAGTTTTCGATAATTTTTATCTTTTTACTGAGATCTCAGATCGAAGATCCCTCCGATGGAACTCTTCCTTGATATGTTGAGAACCTCCAGTAAATATTTCAGCCCGATCTAACGGTTAACGAAGGAGATATTGCCATTGCAAAACTGTACTACAGAAAGTTACGAAAAATAATACTAAATTCGAATTTTTCACCTTTTCACCGAAAAACCTTGTAGATCCTAGATCACGAGCCCCCTGTCTCTGATGCCACTTGTTATAGACTGATCTAGGCTTGACTAGGATGAACAATAACAAAGAACAATAGAATGCACAGCGGAATAATAAGAACAATCTTTGTTATTACCTAACAAAGTTTCATCATCATCTTTATACAATGACTACTACAAGCCCCAAAACATATGACACAAATAACCTGGACGTATTCCCCTAACGCCAGGTTCCCACACACACACCCCTTTGGTGTTTTACATTGTGACACGTGAATGACAAAAACCTGTACCCTATGTCTCTTTATATAATAGAGACATTAGGGTTTACAAAATACTACAAAGGACTATAATGCAAAAACTTCTTTGTAAAGCAAGTCCTTGTCTTTTGCAGTTTCTTCATTCTTTACTTTGTCTTCTTTAGTCCTTCATCTTTCACATGTTTTGTCTTATCAACTCAAGTATAATTCCCAGCACACCTCACTGAAGCAGAAATACAGGCTCATATGGAAAGGGATGAGCAGCTAAGGAAAGTGGTTGAGTAAGAAAGGATGAGCAAGCCTGCTCTTATAAAGGTTGTGCATGAGGAAGCTGAGAAAATTGGGTTGGATCCTAAGGCACTAGCTGGTGGGCAAGCTGGTGCAGCTTTCAAGAAAGCTCAGGAAGAGGAGTGGTGTGCTCTTCATAAGGAAAGGGAAGAAAAGTTCAGGAACGATGCTCAGCTCAGGAAAGACATGATTGAAAGGTATACCTGGGTGATGAAAGAAAGACTGAGACCAGAACCCATCACTGACATTCAGATTCATCGCAACACCAATCCTGTTGTCATCACTATCTTCAGGGGGCCTGACAAAAGAATTCTTGATGTCCACAAACCATTCAAGTTCTCTGAGTTTGGCATCACTGAATTAGATGAGCTTCGACTTATCATTGCCAAGAAGCAAAATGCGGTGGTCCCTGAACTTTTGAAAGCACTGAAGCTGATATACAAAAGGCTAAAGAAAATTCCTGAAGTACTTGATATCCCCTCTCTTCTTCCAGCTCCATCAACTCAGGTTGCTCCCTCAAAGATCTCCAAAAGGAAAAGGAAGCCAGTTGAATTGGAACCTGAGATCAAGGTCCCTGGGTTAGACTGTGACAGATCACTTCCTGAAGGAATCAACTTCATGAACAACGTGGTCCTTGAGGAACCTGAAAGAGGCCTATGCTTCATTGATGAATATGGGAACCCTGCCTTCTAAAGATGGTCTGATATTGATAGGGCTGGGATCAAGGCAATGCTTGGGAATCTCATGATGGCGTCTCCCATTAAGAGTGCTGAAAATGTGAGGTTCTGGCTGGACCTGAAAGCTATGATTGAGGAACATCCTGACAAGCATGTACTGAGATCGAAGAGACCAAAGCTTGAAGCCCTTGGTTACAAGCTGGACATTTGAATCTGCAACATCTATCTTTTTTGTGTTTTGTAATTTTCTTAGGATCTGTAATAGGTATTAATGAACATTAAAGTTTTTTTAAGAAATCAGTGTCCTATTCAAATTAAATTAACACTCAGTGTGAGAAGAAGACCCCTGTTCACTCACACTGAACCACTAAACACTTAGGCTATTTGTATATCCAAATAGGGGGAGACTGTTGGGTCACTGAATTCCCCAAACTTCCTCTAACTAGGATTTGAACATAAAATAACCTAAGTGTTTAACATCCGTAAATATTATCAAGTCACTGAGTGAACAGTTGCTCAGTGAGTCATCTTCAGTGTTAGGAATATAAATATTCATATGAAAGACTCGGTCACCCCGAGTATAGATTAGCATTGAGTAGCTCGTAGTCTTATTAATATTTAGTTAGTTCGTAGATTAGTTTAAGTAACACCGTGGAGGAAGGACGGGTCTTTACCCACAGTATGTCTGATCCACAGCCCGGGAGTGGGCGTTTTCTTTGTAACTATAAATACCCCTCTCCCTCCAAGGGAGAGGGTTGGACCTTTCACTTAATCTAATACATTTCACTTGTTTCTCTCTCTAGAAAAGGCTCCCACTTTCTCTCTCTAGAAATTCTACTTCTTCTTAATTCGAACCAAACTAAACCATACATGTTTATGATTATGAGTATCCTACAATTGGTATCAAGAGCCATGGTTTCATCTTAGGGCCTTGGATATTCGGATTTGGTATGCTTTTTGTTGTTTTTGTGAGTTAGAAGAGTTTTCTTTGAAAACATCATGGTTTGATCTTTCTAGTGTTATTTGATACGTTATGGGTGTACTTTTGTGATCATTGGTGTTAGTACTACATAGTTTTTCAGTTTGTTATGCTACATCAAACGTGTATTTGAAGTTGGGATTGATTTTGGGTGTTATTCTTGACTGCGGTTAGCTCTACTGTTTTATTTATTGGTTGCGGTTAGCTACTGGTTCCTGCGGTTTGCTAGTTAGCGGTTACTTTATTGGGTATAAGGGCAAACGCAAGATAGTGACTGTTTTGGACTCTAGTGGGTTGTGATTAAGTCTCTGCGGTTCGCTCCTGCGGTTTGCTCTTGCGGTTACTGTTGTGACTTACGATTTGCTCTTGCGGTTTGCTCTTGCGGTTACTGTTGTGACTTTCGATTTGCTCCTGCGGTTACTGTTGTGACTTGCGATTTGCTCCTGCGGTTACTGTTGTGACTTGCGATTTGCTATTTGCGATTTGCTTCTGTTGCGGTTTGCTCCTCTTTGCGGTTACCTTGCCCAATCTTGCGGTTAACTCCAGTTTGAGTTTACCTTCAGATTGCGATTACCTCCAACTAGCGTTTACCTCTTCTAGTGATTTGCTAAAGTTGCAGTTTGACCAAAGTTGACTTTTTATATCGAAACTTCAAACGGTCATAACTTTTGAACCGTAACTCCGTTTTCAGCGAATTAGCTGTCAAAACGTCCGGAACAGGCTGAATATAGTGAGGTTTCACCACGAAGTCATGAAACGAATTTTTCGAGGCCCAAATCACCTCCGGAGTGAAGTTATTGAGGTTTTAAGTTTTTAGACCTAATTTTCACCAAATTTTCGAGGCCAAACTTGCATCAACCGAACCAAAATCACAACTAAACAACATCAACTGATCTTCAAGTCCATCAACTGATCATCAAGTTCATCTCCAGTCTTCGATGTTTTACGGTTTCTTCTTGATTTTGTAAAATCCCGCGAAAGAATCTATTTCTCAGTTTAAATCATACAAGTGTAAAATCCCGTGCACGTCCACATTATGTCAAATTCTTCAGATTCAGTCATACCTGAGATACTTAAATTGTACGATATGATCGATGTACATAAGACTTCCAACCCTTCATAACAAATTAACGTGTTTGAGTCTGATAATGCTAAAATGGAATCTCCGTGCTCGAAGTCTCAGCAGAATGAACTCCATCAGCCAATTAAATTGCCCGATAATGCAAAGGATAGTTGCATTGAATGTTTTCGATTACTTCATTCACATCTCAAGGTTCTCTTTGCACAACCTGGATACTCAGTTGGTAACAATCGTGCATTCGCAACACTCTTCAGTCAAAAGGTTGAGACCTTCACAAGCGAAATGACTCTATACTTAGATCAACTCCAACAACAACTTGAAGAAGGTGAATTTTCTGAAGGAAGATCTATGGCTGCATTCTGTGTGATCAACAACCAACTCCAAGCGTTCATTGATTCGCGATTCATGGAGGAGTATGATCATGAGAGTCAAATGACGAAAAAGGGCTTTGCTACTCACACGGGAATCGAGGTTGACATGTTCAGAGTCACACTACTCCAACTCATGGGTAATGTGAAGGAGTACATTATGGAAAGAACACAGCACAAACTCAAGTATGAAGACAAGTTGAAGGCATGTCGGGTGCAATCAAGTGATGGTATTGTGGATTCGGGTAAAGCATCGGGTGTTGGGAGAGTAGTCACCGATGACAGAGGATCAGAGACTGATAAGCTTGACTCTACCAACAGTTCAATCACTCTTGCTACAAAGGATGTAGATGCATATAACAGACCGATGAAAGAACATGCTTCATGTGCTAAGGTACTCAAACTGAATGACATGGTCGATAAACATGAGATTCCCAACAAAGTACAACTGACAAACGTTGTTGGCTCAAATACTACTAATATGGGAAATAGCGATATTTTCCCATGTGAACAATATGTGAAACACAACGAAGAGTCAGTTGTACCAAGTAGTGCATCTTCTGTTGTCGATAATGATTGTGATTTGCATGAGCACACTGTTTATATCCCTGATGACACCCTAACCACTAGGATTAATATTTTGAAGGATCAAGTTAGGTGTTATGAACAACGTGCAAAATTTGAGCTAACTGAACGTGAACAGAACATGGATTGGCAAATGCATGCATATATAACTGAACGTAACTTAAAAGAAGAAATATTGAAACAAGAGTTAAAATCTTTACAAAATCAACTTGATCAAACTGTCAAACGTGAACAGGAGATACAAAAGAGTATGATTACTCAAAAACTTGATTTTCAGGATAAGGAAACAAAACTCTTAAATGATTTTTCCAGACTTAAGAAGTTAAAGAACAAGCTTGAAAACAAGTTGTACACACAAGACCAAACCATTCAAACTGCTCAAATGATACAAAAGCATAGAAAGTTGTGTGATGAAAACAGTGAAAAGGATGTAGGTGAACCCAAATCTAATTGGCTTAGGAGCGTTAGAGATGCCCAACCTGCATTATATGATGCAAATGTTATGCTTAAGCCTGGTCATGCCCCTCCTGATGTGCGATCCGATGATGAGACCAATGAGATAGAAGATAGAACTAGAGAAAAATTGGCTGAAAAATTAAAGGATCCTTGGTGCATTGCAAACAAAATTCTGTATAAATATGATTACTTTGAAGATAATCGATTAGTTCTTTTTGTCCCTCAAAAAAGGTTTACCCCAGAGCAAATATCTTGGAGTTTTGACCTTGAAAGAATGAAAGCAGAAAGAATTGTGGGTGAAACTCGTACCATGTTTAAGATAGCTAATCCAACGTTATACCCACTGAATACACCCAGGCATCTTGTCCCTTTAACTATCCCCACGCAAAATAATACTCTAATTGCTCTATATGTTCTTGGTCAATTATTCACTAATTTTGATAAAACATGTAAAAAGAGAATTACGCCAACGGGTATTACTGAAGGGGAAAGGGGTTTTGAACAAACAAAGAGTTGTTATTTAACTGAGGTCATGCCATTCTTTAAACTTCTCAAGGAACATTTTGAGGGTCTTCAAAAAACCTTAAATAAAGATGTTGATAATATGAAAAAGGTGTTTAAAGAAGTGGAAAATGAGGGAAAACAAATTGCAATTGATCTTAAATGCAGTGAAATTGAGAGGAAAAATATTCTCATCATGAATGAGAATTTGATTGCTAAATGTATTGCACAGGATGTATTTTATACTGCTACTGATTCTGCATTATCTGCCTGCCAATTTCATGAGATGTCTATTGCATTGAACGTTTTCCAGAATCGTGTTGTTGAGCTTGAGGGGGAGAATTTAAAATTGCGTGAGAAAATTCAAAACGATGACCATGATAACATGGTCAGGCATTTGTCAAAACTAGAGGTTGATAATCTTAATTTGCAACTAAAGTGTCAACATTTAGAAGAAAGAATTAAAATCTCAAAGGCCAAGACATCTTCGGATGCTCCTGAATTTGATGTATATTTTGAATTAGCCAAACGTGATGAAAAGATTCAAGCTCACACTAACACTATTCGGAAACTGAGGGTCCAAATTGACCAATTGAAGTCAAACAAGAGTGATGTGATTGGCACTCAAAAACCACAGTCTATAGATTCTCAGAATTTTTAATTTCAAGATACCATCAATAAATTGCAACATGAAAATGATTGGTTTCGAGCTGAAAGTTCAAAAGTTAAACAACATTACAAAGAGTTATATGATTCAATTAAGATCACACGTGATAAAAACAATGAAAAGATAACTTATTTGCTTAAAGAAATTGAGAATCTAAAGACTCAGGTGAAAGGGAAAATGCCAATCATCACTTGTGATAATGTTGTTCAAAAGGTTTCTGCTTGTAAGAAGTACGCAATTGATGCTATGAATATTCCTCTTCCCTTTAGGAATAATAAGTTAGTTCACAGTGACTATCTTAAACATCTTAAGGAGTGCCTTGACTTGCTTCGTGAAACCATTGAAGAGGATAGGATAGCAAAACCACTTGATGATGCTATTGTAGGTGCCTGCTTTCTCACTAATAGATCTCAGGAACTCTTAGAATATGCTATTGGTACATGTCCTAAGATTGATAGCAAGCAAGATAGGTCATCTACATCAGCCTCTAAGTCAACAAACAAGCATGTTACCTTTGCTGAACCTTTGGAAACTTCAGATCCCAACACATCAAAACATGTTCAGCAACTAGAAGTGAAAAAGACTAAGTCTTCCATCAGTCCTTCTATAGGAGTTAATAGTGACACTAAAGCTAGAAAGTCAAAACCAATGAGAAATATTAAGAAGGAAAAGACTTCACCAGCTAAAAGTGTTCCTAAGACAAAAGTAGAAGACCACATGAGGAACTATAAGTCTAAGTTAAACAAAAGGAACCATAATTCAAATCCTAATTCACTTTACAAAACATGTAATAAATGCTTAATCTCGAGTAATCATGATAAATGTGTTGAGAAATTTCTGAAGTCGTTTAACAAACCCCCAGTTAAGAAAGTTTGGAGAGCTAAACAAATTAAGCAAATTTGGAAAGCAACAGGAAAACTGTTTGCCAATGTTGGTTATCAATGGAAGCCCACTGGAAGGAAATTCACTTTAGGAGAACAGTACCCTTTAACTAGGATAACTAATTCTAAAGTAGTGCCTATTAAGGAATGGAAGCCAACTGGTAGAACTTTCCCTTTGGAGACCCAATGTCCTTTAACTAGGCCCATTGCATCTACTAGTAAAATTTCCACCATAGAAACGAATGCACCTAAGGTCTTAGTGGCTCCAGAACTTGTTTGCACTAACCAAGTGGAACCCAACTCAAATTGGGGATCTGACACTCCAAATTTTCTGCTCTCGTCTGTTTCCAAATGCAGGTCGTACATTTCGTCCTTTGGTATTTGGACTCAGGCTGCACAAAACATATGATTGGGGATCGCTCAGTGCTCGAGAATTTCGTGAATAAGTTTATCGGGACAATTAGATTTGGGAACTACCATTTTGGGGTAATTATGGGTTATGGAGATTATGTTTCTAGTGACTGTTAATTTCCTGGGTATACTACGTGGAAGGACTTGGGCATAGTCTGTACTCTGTTGGTCAATATGTTGATTCTGAACTTGACGTTGCCTTCAGAAAACACACATGCTTCGTCTGAGAATTGGATGGTATTGATCTTCTTAAAGACAGTCATGACACTAATCTATACACCTTTTCTATCGAAGACATGATGCGGTCCTCTCCTATTTGCTTTCTCTCAAAGGCCTCAAAGAACAAATCGTGGCTATGGCAACAAAGTTTTAATCACTTGAACTTTGGTACCATCAATGATCTTGCTCGCAATAATCTTGCATGAGGTCTACCCTGATTAAAGTTCGATAAGGAACATCTTCGTTCGGCTTGTCAACTGGGCAAAAGAATGAAGCATACTCACAAACCCAAAATTGTCAACACCAACATGGAAGCTCTTTACACCCTTCACTTGGACCAAGGCAGACCAATGAGTGTGTGAAGTATTAATGGGAAGTAATATGTACTCGTTGTTGTTGACGAATACTCTCGGTTTACATGGGTAAAATTTTTGAGAACCAAGGACGAGACTCTAGAAGTTATCATAAAACTTATCTAATAGCTGCTAGTAAGACTCTACAAAACCATCAGAATCATCCAGACAAACAATGGAACGGAGTTTATCAAC
Source organism: Artemisia argyi (assembly GCA_030686995.1). Taxonomy (NCBI): domain Eukaryota; kingdom Viridiplantae; phylum Streptophyta; class Magnoliopsida; order Asterales; family Asteraceae; genus Artemisia; species Artemisia argyi. Next base: position 114,535,231 of record CM060695.1, read on the forward strand.
AAACAACTCGGTCAATTTTACAAAAGTATTAGCATCACCCACCAGAAAAGTATTCCATGCACTCCTCAGCAGAATGGAGCTATTGAAAGACGAAACTGTTCTCTTGTAGAAGTTGCACGAACCATGCTAATATTCTCCAAGGCACCGATGTTCCTATGGGCGGATGCAATTGCTACAGCTTGTTACACCCAAAACCGATACTTGATACATACTCCTCACAACAAAACTCCATATGAGCTGATACATGTCAAGAAACCGGATCTCTCCTGTCTATATGTGTTTGGTGCTTTATGCTACCCTATGGATGATAGTCAAAATCTGGGAAAGTTAAAAGCTAAAGCTGATATTGGATTCTTCGTTGGTTATGCTCTAGATGGTAAAGGATACCGAATCTACAACAATCAAACCCAATAAATCTTGGAAACCATTCACGTCACATTCATTGAGCTGACTGAGCATACGGCTCCTGTACACATCAGTGCAGGACCCGTGTTTAAACTTTTGTCTCCTAAACCAATCAGTTCAGGTCTTGTACAGCATCCCACTCCTGCAGTACCTTATGTACCAACTACAAATGAGTTTTTGAAGATCTTGTTTGACCCAATGATTGATGATTATTTTGAGATACCTACTGATGATACACTGACACCACCAGCTGCTGCTGCTGCTCCGGTTCTGTACTACTCAAATGGTCCATCAGTATCTACTTGAATTGATCAAGATGCTCCATCTGCAAGTTATTCACCATCATCGTCAAATCTTCAATCTCCTTCAGTACATCAAGGCACTGCAGACTACAATTCTTTTGAAATGAATTCATTTGCTCCTCTTGATGTGGCTTCTTTCGATAATATACTTGCTCCTGAATCTTCATCAAAGGCATTTTATTTAGGAGATCTTAACATGGCTACATCAGTTCCCTATCCTCAACCACATGAGTATCTCTGATAATGGATCAATTGTCATCCGATTGAGAAAGTTATTGGGAATCCTTCTCAACCCGTGTTCACACGATGGCAACTTACCACCTTTGCCTTGTGGTGTTTGTATAATTCCGTACTATCCAAAGTCGAACCCAAAGATGTCAAGACTGCTATCTATAGACTAAGAAGTTCGCAAGTTTGATCGACTTGAAGTATGGGAATTGGTACTACCTCTAGACTGTGCAATGATTATTGCTCTTAAGTGGATCTTCAAAGTAAAACTTGATGAGCATGATGTTTTTCTAAAAACAAGGCAAGGCTTGTTGCTAAGGGATATCGTCTACAGGAAAGCATTGATTTAGAGGAATATTTCGCTCTAGTTGTTCGTATTGAAGCTCTCAGACTGTTTATCACCAATGCTGCAAGTCAGAACTTGACGGTCTATCAAATGGATGTGAAAAATTGCATTTCTAAATGGCGAGCTGAATGAAGTTGTTTATATCAGTCAACCTGAAGGATTTGTGAATCTTAATCGTCCTACCCATGTCTATCGTTTGAAAAAGGGCTCTCTATGGCCTAAAGCAGGCGCCTAGGGCATGGTATGATACACTTTCAAAGTTTCTCCTGGTAATTGGATTCTTCAAAGGGGTAGTGGAACTTTTACTTCGTGAGGACAGAATTTCAGCTGGCGGATTTCTTCACAAAAAGCACTTCTGAGAGAATGGCTTCAATTCATTTTCCCGTGATTTGGAATGAAGAGTCATTCGCCAGTGTCACTCAAATGTATTCAGGAAGTAAATGAGGTGTAATGGATTTATTTCATATATCCTTTGTACATAGCTTAAAACAAAAGAAAATAGAAAAATATAAAACCTATAAAAACCATAAAAATCTGAAAAACTACAAAAAATCCAAAAATATTCTTCTCACGACTTGTGTAATCAATATTATGTACGTTTCTAGAAATGTCATTCAATAATGACACGGAATCATACATATGCTTGAGCAAGAGTTTTTCGGTTTCAAATAAAGTTTTTTTTTTTTTTCTAAAACATGTCGTTTGTCAAAACATTCTTCAAAATCATGGCTTGCAGTCATCTCAGGCTATAACCCGGACTTCAAAAATATGGCTTGCTATTACTTCAGATAGCAACCCGCTTTTCTAAATGGGGAAAACACGTCGCCAAAAGGACGGTTGTTCCTCTTACTGGGTGATGTTCACCAGGACATGGATTACTTTATATCCATGTTTCATCGACTTGATGTACGTTTCAGTGCATCATTTCTGGTATAAGAAGAGAAATCTTCTTTGTATGCAAATGATTTTCATTCTATGATTCTTCTGAAAATTATTTGTGAGACACATGGTGGTAATTTGTTGTTTGATATTCTATCAGATTTGGATTGTTCATAAAAATTTGTCACTCAATCTAATGACTACAACTCTTTAACTAGAATACGGGTCATTGATTGAGGGGGAGAGTGGTTTCAAATTTTATATCATCAAATGGATTTCTTGGTTATCTGATAATTGTTAGAAAAAGGTTTTGTAGTTAATGGAGAATTAGTTGAAGAGGAACTTACTGAGCTTTATCTCTATTGGCCAAATGTCTTTGTTGCTAGAAAGTTTAGGGCATTATGTGCAATTTGTTTATAGTTTCCTTGCTTTATGTAACTATTAAGTCCATTTGTGTCTCGTTGGAATCCTCGTATAATCCCCTAAATACTTTTAAACCCAAAATCTAAAACAAGTTAGATAACCAGTGTGTTTGATGTTCATGTTTTCTCCTCTGGCATTTGTATGATCTGATTGAATGTGTATTGCATGTTGTTAGCTGATAATTGCTCAACTACTGTTGAGTATGTGCTTAAGTTTTCAGGATTTGCTTAGGTATGTAGCTACCGAGCTAATATCTAGTTCCTAAGCTCCTGAGTTGAAAGTTGAAATATATGTGAATTGCCATGTTAGTGATTGTTGTTTATGTCTAATAGTGGCTTGCAATGAATGTTTATGATTGCTAGTTGCTTTTTAATGACTAGATAGCATCTTGATGAGTTGCTTGAATGTGGTTTGATCATGTTATATATGGTATTATGAGTAGGCATGTTGCTACGTGGTAGCGATTAATGAAGAATGAATCTGTATGTACGTATATCTGTGTTGATATTCTTATGCAGATTCCATGTCCAATATGAATGTGCCTGCTCCCGCTCTAACCATATGATCAGACGTTCACACTCTACTAACTGGTTCTGAATTCATCACAACAACAACATCGACAGCAACAACAACAACAACACTTTCATCACCACCACCACCTTCACTTCAACAAAGCATTACTATTCTGGTCCTGCCAAGTGGGGATCTACAATTTTTTTTTTTTGGAAGTTTTTGTTGGTGGATGGATAATTGATGTTGACTAGTGACTCATTCATAGAAGCAAAAAGGTCAATATCATTTATGGCATAATTGTTATCTTGTGCATTCCAAAGTAGTGTAATATCAAATGTTAGGTGTCAGAGTATGAATTTTTCATGAGTTTCTCGTTAAAATCTAAATCATTTTAAAACTCATCACTTCTGACACATAACATGCTCCCTCAAGGACTGAGGGGGAGCAAATGTATCGTATCATAATCAGTCATTCTTAAATCTGGCCACATTTTTCTCCCAAAATCTTTAAACGTATTTAAATCACTTGGGATCACAAATCTCAAATGGTTTGAAATTTTTGATCAGGGGAGAAAATGTGATTTAAATATAAAATCTGATTAAAATGTTATGTTTTGGACATAATTGTATGCTCTCCCATATGTGCTAAACTCTTTTGTACTTCAGTGCACATATTGAGGGGGAGCAAATGGTTTGTGGTGACTATAAGGGCTTAGCATCTCATGTGAGTGCATCTCAGGCTTAACCAATGAATTGACGGAACATATACTGTCATGAATCGAAAGGACTAGTCCTGGTCGGGTAATAATTTCAAGCTGGTCTAACCAGTGATGTAAGTGTGTCTCGAAGAGGACTTGTCTAAGTAGAGTGTACTGTTTCGAGAAACCTTCTATGGACTTGATCAGGCCGGGTAATAACTTCAAGCTAGTCCAACTAGTGATGTAAGCGTGTCTCAAATGCCTGCTCATGTTCACTGAAGGTGGATCAATTCAAAAGTGCAACTCTTCCCGACATGTGCAAATTTATAATTAAAACATTTGAGCACATGTTAATGGGGAGCATTTGAAAATGGTAAAACTCTCAACGTGTTAACAAAATGTGTTTCTTAATCATAAACACGTTGAGAAGAATTTTCAATGATTTGGTGTATGGCAACATAGGATAGTCATGAAGTTATAAGGTGGCTAAGGTTAGGAAAACCGTCCTATGATCCGCCAGAGCCGGAGGGATCTACCCAAGGACAATACCCTTTAGTTAGAGTAGAAGTCCTTAGGAATGATTTAAAAAAGGAGAAATGTGAGAATGGAGAAAGAAGGGGTTGAAGAATTTAAAAGAAATGAAATGAGAAAGGGTGAAAAGAAATAGCCCTCCCATTATTCAACCTTAGGGCAGAAACCGGGTTCAATTCATATGCTACTGGTTGTTACTAAGGTAACACCAGTATTGAAGACAAGACGTCATGGACCCAGTGACGCACTGCACTAAACCTTCTTGCCACTCAAGTTCTCTTAAAAGGACTTGTTTCATTCTCACGAGGAACCGGTGTAATCTATCAACTTATCTCTTAGAGATGGTTGATATTGAAGCAGGAGACCTCTCCCTAGTCTCCGCATAGGAAAACCAAATTATGCACTTATCGAGTATAGAGCCACGAGATGCATCAAAAGATCTCTTAGGAACACTTGATTCTTCTACACTGGTTGTTCAACATTAAGGACACCAGCTGTAATATTTTGAGTACTTCGCAGATCTTAGCAATCTGCCAAGAACACTTATGAGGGAATATACATATGTAATTCCCAGTGATTGAGTGGAAATCCCTGCCAGGGTCAACATCAAACAACCCTGAAAGCAGGTCACTTCGGTAATTCCTTGTGGATTACGCTTAGTGGTCGCGGCGGTTACCAATGGTCTACAGTCGTGGAGTGAACTCCAGCGACTCACCCAGTCGTTGATTTACTTAGATAGATCGTGTAAATCCTCTCGGGGGTTACCGATTGGGAACGGTCTTGGTAAGGGTTAGAAGGAGTCTTCACACTATGCTGTTGACGATCTCTAATTCCAATCCTGTAAGTACCGGGTGATTTGTTGCTAACTGTTTGCTTGCAGGAATTTCTGACGGTTGCGGTAGATTGCTGAAAAGATGCTGATCCATCACCGCATGCTCACACTTCGACATCTTAATCAAGAAATCATGATCATTGAATGCTTCATCTATGCTTCCACAACTCTGATGCTGAAGATCATGATCCTGAAAAGTGTGAGCATGCTGATACAAAAATGTCTACGTCACATGGAGATGTTACTACACAAAGATGGCTTGGAGACATTCATTTGGATGATACACTCAAAGCAAAGTCAAAGATCATCCAACACATAAAACAAGTCTTCTAATGTCCACTGCTGGAAGCACAAAGATTAATGGCTATGAAGAATCACTGACTACGAGCTACAAAGATTCAACTCGAAGACTAGAATGCTAGAATTCAATTTGTATTTTCCGGGGTGACCTCCCTTAGGGGGAGATTGTTAGGAATATAAATATTCATATGAAAGACTCGGTCACCCCGAGTATAGATTAGCATTGAGTAGCTCGTAGTCTTATTAATATTTAGTTAGTTCGTAGATTAGTTTAAGTAACACCGTGGAGGAAGGACGGGTCTTTACCCACTGTATGCCTGATCCACAGCCCGGGAGTGGGCGTTTTCTTTGTAACTATAAATACCCCTCTCCCTCCAAGGGAGAGGGTTGGACCTTTCACTTAATCTAATACATTTCACTTGTTTCTCTCTCTAGAAAAGGCTCCCACTTTCTCTCTCTAGAAATTCTACTCCTTCTTAATTCGAACCACACTAAACCATACATGTTTATGATTATGAGTATCCTACATTCAAGATGCTTAGAACGAGCCTAAGAAGAAAGGTTCTCCATTCAGTGAGGCGGACTCTCAGTGAGTGGCACCTAAGCCAAAGAAGAAGGTGATGGATTCAGTGAGTGATGACAATAGCTCACTGAATCCCAATGTCTCCTCATCAATTATGACGACTGAACATGAAGACTTGAAGACTGAAGAATAGGCGGGACTAGGCGGGAAAGTTTGAAAAGGTTTGCAAAAGTGCTTTATCACTTTAAGGTCAAAGTTTCCCTAAATGGCTAAATCCAGTCTGTCATCAGAAAGCACCTTTTGGCCTTAACCCAATGAAGGTTCTTTTGCCAGAGAACAAAATCTATCAAGATTTTGTCTTAGGATGTCTTATGTCTCTTGGGTAATTTAGTGGTTCATACTTGTGTATAAATAGGATCATAAAGAGGAGAAAAGGTTAAGTTTGTGCAATTAATGCTTAGACATTCACAAACCCTTTTCTCCTCCAAATAACATACTTGTACCTGAGATAGCTCAGTTGTACCATAGTTGTTACTTAAGCATAGCTTAAGTTTAGTGAGGAGATTTACCATACTTGTCATTCAGTCATAAGTGTTATTCCGCAAACACTTGGGTATAATTCTTTGATTAACTTCTAATAAGAATTAAACGTTGAAAAATATCTTATCCTTTATCTTTACGTTTTACGTTTACTTATTGTTAATCAATTGTATCTTTGTTTACGCCATGGAGCTTGGTTAGTTTAACTCCATAGTTAGCATTAACCAAGTAAAAAGGACCAACAGCATAATACACGAGCTCGGTCCTTGCTCACACATAAAATAAAAGAAACATATATACAGGACTAGGTTATCAAACATGTTAATGTAGTGAGTTCAGTGAGGTATGTCTGACTTCATTAACGTACTCATTGGTAAGCCATTAGAGATTAATGAAGAATTAGGCCTATGAAGGAGCATAAAACCATCTATTAACTTTAATTATGAAAAGGGAGCTAAATTGAAATCAAAAGAGTATTGTGTGAAAAGTTTGCCTGAACATTAGCTTCTAGACACGTGTCTACATATCTAATCAAACTACAACAAGCACAAGGAGAACAACGAGCAAGTAAACCCACATAAGTATTACTTGCTCATTGTACTTCATATCTACTCCACAAAGTCGAAGTTCCTAATAACGTATGGCCATTTAAAAAGACAATCAACATGAGTAATTTAGATCACTTGGCAACTATCGTATCATCTGCCTAATGGATATTAACACTATGTTTACCAGAATTGCCTACATTGTGGGTCTCAATACTCAAGCTTGGAACTTATGCAACTAAACTCATCTTAAGTACATTACTTTCATGTGCCACAAATACTATTAACGAACTCTAATTATTTCGCTATAGAAGTATAACTCTGTAGAGAATTCATATCTCATAAGCTTATATGTCATTACACCCACAGAGGTTCACTTGCGCCTAAAGTGCCATTTGCAGCTGACCACCAAAAGTCCAAAAGCTTGCAAGCAGCTCCTAATTCACAATACGTGCATCATATCCAATGTTTTCGAAGTATATCAATATGTGTCTCCTATCATTCTACAAGACTCACTTTTTGGATTCCAGAGCTTATCAATCCGTGTCTCCTATCGTCTACTTGACTCGCTAAAACACTTACACAATTATACACTAAAACAGCTTTTTACCAAACTAGCACAATTATCCACTAAAACACTTACACATTTCAATAATAATCACTTAATCAGGGTAATCAGCAGTTAAAGCAACAAAAGTTTCATGAGAGCATAATTTTAAACAACCAAGCCCTAAATTTAACATAACAATCAAATGAGAGCTTGAGATCCGAACCATAACACAAATGAGCTTGAGATCCGAACCGTAAAACTGATTTCAACCGATCAATGAGAACGAAGATGATGTTAGAAAACAGTTGGATTGAAACAGTGTTTAGATAATGAGAGCGATGAATTATAGTGATGATTTTACATGGTGAATTATAGTGATGGTGATGATGAACAGTGTTTGGATAATGGAACAGTGAGATCTAATATATTCCAAATGAGATCGGGTCGGGTCCAAAAGAGATGTATGAGATAATTTTTTCTTAATTAGTTAAAGTATACAAATGTATTTTGTCAATTTCAAATAATTTATATTATAATTTTCTTTAAGTTGTGTGTTATTTTATTTGAGTAACAATTATTTAGAGACAAGAGGAGTAGGTAAGTATACTTTTTCTTCCCTTCAAAATAAATACTCGAGCAAAGTACGGGTATTGCACTTGTTTATTTTGACCAAGCTGGTGAGATATTAACCTTCAAAGTTAAAAAAATAATATATAGTGTTTTCTTATACTAGTATTATTATATATGAGTTATTTTTTTATAAGTTATTTTTTTTAATGTTTGATATACAAGTTATTTTTTCATCTTTTTTTTTATAGAAAACTAGGTTGATCCTGTTGTCGAACCGCTTGAAAAAAAAATAGTCTTTTTTAACAGAAATCCGGTTAGCCCGGCGGTCAAACCGGTAACCCGATGATCCGGTGACTTGACCGAGTCGATTAAAAAAACCCGGTTTTCAAAACATTGGTTTCAAATAATATGTTTAGGGTAGAATACATCAAAGAAAGTTAAATATTTGCAATTTTGCGTATTTCTCTACAATACAAGTTTTTATCGTAACGTTTGATAGTGCTTACGACTTTTAGATGAATATACGAATATGCAAGTTTTAATAAGTACATATCTAAATACCCTTATTCTTAATCATTTTATAGAATTAGCAATATGTGAAATGGTGACCAAAATTTCGTCACTAATACTTAATGACGAAATTATGACGAAATTTCTCGTCACTATTCGTGTAATTTAGTGACTAAATAGTGACTACTTATAAGTTTCGTCACTGACTTTCTACCGATGACAAAAAATTATATCGTCACTATTTTCATCTAAATAGTGACCAAAATAAAATGTCGTCACTGAGTTTGGTCACTAAATGCTCTTTTTCTTGGAGTGTTGGCCTGGGTCCATAAGATTGTCAGTATTACCTTATACTCTATATAATGTTATGAATAATAAAGTATAAGGTTACGGGGTTTACATTATCTAAGAGCTGACGCCTCTATAACAACCCGTCAAACTCTAGCCGTCACCACTATCCCTTCTCGAAAAGAACCCTAGTTCAACCCAAAAGTGTAGTCGCACTTCTTCCTTTATAAACTAAAAAAAGTAAAAATTCCAACCGTACGTGTTTTTACATCCATGCGTCCCCCTCCAAATCTTAAAAAAATAAATAAATAAATAAATTAAGTAAAATTGTTTCGCTTGTAGCATCCCACCTCATCCAAAAAAGAAATTTAATAATAATAATAATAATAATAATAATAATAATAATAATAATAATAATAATAATAGCCCACCTAAATAGCATCACCAAACTTTCGACCATATTACCTTTTTTTTTCCTTTGCTTATTTACTTTTGCTTTGCTAGTTTTGCTTTCGCTACAGTTTGAAGATTTTTTTTTTTTTTTTTTTTTTTTTTTTATCGGATAAGATTTATCAGTATCTTCCACTCTATTTAATGTCATGAATGATAAAGTATAAGGTTACGGGGTTTACGCTGTATAACGATCTTAATGCGAACATAGTATATGATGAAAAGGTGCCCAAATACTTAGATGACACAATAGCTGTAGTTATGTTTAATCCACGTTGCCCACATTATGTTACGCATTATGCTAAATATTGTAGAAAAATTCAATTCACAGAGATATCAATCCAAAAATCTTATAAACCAAGAGAAATTTCACGAAGAAAACTTTTTATTTGTTACATATTCTGTTTGAATATACAACTTGGGATTGAGTTCTTGTTCTAACTCCGAAAAAAAAAAACTGAGCAGAGTGATCATAGTGGTTCTAATTGCAATTTTCACGAGCAATTCCAACAAGCGAGTTGGCAGTGTCAAACAAAATCCTTAAGTTCTGTTGTTGCAAACTCGCAATGACATTCAGCACCGAGTTGACATTATTTGTAGATGCCATTGCCAAGCAAGCAAGGCTCCCAGCACTACTATGTATCAACGTGTTTTCCATTGGTAGAACTATGTTCAATCCTGTAAAATGCAGTGTCACCTTTGGGGCTAAATCTTCATGTGTCACTGTGAAACATGTGTCAAACGCTCCTAATGAAGTAAATGGTCCTTGAGTTTGGTTTCTGAATGCCTCTTTGATAGCATTATAGGCAGCAGGCACAAATTGACTTATTACTGTACCAGAATCGATGATTGTTCCCCCACCAGTTGTTGCGTTTAACGCTAGTAGCTCTGGAGCTATAGGTACCTTGACTCTGCCCACACTTACACCAGTGAGATTCACAAAGTATAATGAAGGTCGACGCGGGTTTTTAAGAAGTGGTGTGTATTTAATACTTTTAGGTTGGCCAACTGGGCCGAGCCTAAGTGTCCCCGAAAAATAGTAAGATCTAAAACTAGGCAAGCAATATGAGAACACACCGCCGTAAAATGTTCCAGATTGGGAAAGCAAGGAAAGAGCTCCACGACCCAAGCCCAACAACCCTTGAGGAGCGATTGATTTACCCGAGACGGCACCAATGCACCCAAAAAGATAGCTAGGTAGTGTGTCATTAGCCAACATAAGAAAATCACGTGACAATGTCGCTGAAAATGAAGAATCGCCACCATATGATTGGTTAAACAAGCAACTACCTGTTGTGGGTTCAGTAGTTGGGCATGAAAGCCCACGGACTTGTGTGCACTCAGAAGTGCCACAATCCACAGGGCCAAAGGTCTCCGACGTGTTTGGGGTGAACACATGGGACGAACAACCGGTGCATCCACTGCATGGGATCCATGCAGTGTCTGCACTAATGTCCAACACCATAAACATCATCTGACCAGGTGAGCCAATTTTCACACGTACCACATAGTTACCAATATTTACGACTTGTCCTGGTGCAATTGGCACGGGAGTTGCAAATTGTGTGGTAAGTCGGGTTGATAAGTATGCTAGCCTTTGATGGTCTTTGGAGGCCATGTTGAGGACCGTAGTGGTCCATGATGAAGTTGGTTTTTGTGACTCGAATGGTGAACATTTTCCATACATATGGATAATGGAAAGATCTGAGTTTTCCGATTCCAAAGATGGAAATGGATCAAAGGCTCTTGTGGCAGAAAGAAAAGCTAAGAAGAAGATAGCAAACATAGTTGAGTCCATGACTTTGGAGTTTGGATAAATTTGCTCAAACACAACACTATCTTTACTCTATATGTAAGAAACCAATTAGGATGTGAATTGACAATAATGCCCATGGGTCCTTATTATTCTTCAATTCTTCCTGGATTATTGGCAAGATGTTCAGTGATTTTTTAGGAAGCCAAATTATGTCAATCAGTACAAAGGTTGTCGTATTGGTAAAACTTGAACTATCTTCAAAATAATGTTTTATATAATATTAATTGGAGTCTATTTACCCGTCACTAATTTATGTCATAGTTTAAATACTGGATTAGTAAACACACTTTCTTAAGGCATACATGCATGGTTTCTACTAATATAACTTTCCACCTAGAATCACTAGTTTAGCGTTTAATAATCATTATAAAACTTGGGTTACATTGTTAGGTGGCCTTTGGTATGATACTTTGGTTTGGGTTTTATCTTTGAAAATACAATAAACAATTGTTTAGTTCATTCTTTCAATAAATGAAATTATTGATGGAATCAAATTTTGATAGTGAGTATTTTGGTTGGTATTGGGGGGTTATGCTAATTTTGGTGGGGCCTTTTTTTCTTTCTTTTTTTTTTTCTTCTCTCTATTATATATGAGTGGTGATTTACAATTTTACACACTTCAATCAATTATTGATTAGGATACTCTATTTCATGCTTTAAAAAATTGCTATATGATAGAATGCTCACTATATTTGTACTTTTGAGTATGCCGATCAATAGTTGATGTGTGCGCATCATCACTCATTATATACGAGACCATCTTCATCTCAATCCATATTTTTTATTATTTTATTATTTAAATAAACTTTTTTATTTAAAATTTATTATAAAATATTTTTAAATAAATATAATTTCTCTTTCTTAAACTCACATCAAATCTAAATTTTATACCAAATTCAAACCAACTTATAAACCAAACGAACCCTAATTAACTTTTGAATTCCAACACTGATATAAAATATCCTAGGTAAAGGGTCCAAAGAAAAGTCGAAAAAACAACTTGGCACAGGGCCATCGGTGGTCCAAAATCCTTTATCTTATTCATGAATTCCTAGTTTATACCAATTTAGGAAAACTCGTCTTATCTACATTCTTTAGCTAATCAGCCCTAAGATTTATTAAAAATGAAAATAAGCATGCAACGATCGTCTACGTTATTGCACGAAAACTTTTTTCATCGAGATGATAAAGAAATGTTGTGCAGGCATGGCGTAAGGTGTTAGGTTATGTGCTACAAGACGTCGTACAAAATGATGATATATAACACATATGTTAATCGTTTCAAAGTAGAAATGAACTCGCTTGATATGAGAAGGTATGTGTTGAAGATGTATCCATCCTAAATGCATACTCTATTAATCTTTTCAGGTTCTTAATATCAATTTCATGTATCTTATAAAGTTGACAAAATTACAATGGCGATGGGAAGTTATGTTATGAATTTATGACAATAACGGGTCAACTTTATAACACGGGGCTCGGTCGGTCACGAGTACCAAAAGGTCCGGCCCACTTTCTAAAAAGCCAAGAATTTCTTCTTTTTCCCTATTTTGTTCTAACGTATCAACATGCTATTTAATATATTAAAAAAAACAAAAAGAATTATACCAACGATAGGAGTATTGGATACGTAGTATTATTTTGTACTAACATACAAATTGTACTAACAATAGATAAGATAATTATTTTGTACTAACGAATAACGATAGGAGTATTGGATATAGTTTATAGTACAGAACAAAAAGAATTATACCAAACCCTTTATTAGATAAGATAGTTAAATTTCACTAACATACAAATAGTATCAACATGCTATTTAATATATTAGAAAAATGTTTTTTTTTTTTTTCGTAAGACGTTGATAATCGAAAATACTGACAGGCTTAAACAGTTCGTTTCAGTGAAAAAACAAGAAACATAAAAATTAAAAAAAAAAAAAAAAAAAAAAAAAAAAAAAAAAAAAAGGTTAAATCAGATTGTCTACAAGTTTTAGAGAACGATATCATTTACTTGTAAAAAAAACTATTTAATAGCAGTCTTGATCAAAGTTACAGGTGAACAATATCTAATTAAAGACCATAAAATGATCATACATGATATGGGGTGATCACATGAGCGGAGCTATGTAGAGGCTAAAGAGGGTTGTTGTCCTCTTACAATTTTTGTTTATTTATTTATTTTTATCAATTTTCACATGGTAGAAAAATTTATTACACTTTGTCCATCCTACATCATTAGAATTACAATCAGCGACAAACTCATTAAGCGCCGGGTGTGGCACATACCACACTTGCTTTTAGATCACGTAATGTAAACTCTTTATGAGATATATCTATTTTTGGCACATGCAATCCCCAACTTACCTGATTATTTATAAGGCGGCTTTAACAATCATAATTATAAAAGAAAATTGTGCAACAACCTATCAAGATGCTTAAGTCCTTTTCTGATTACAATCTTGGCCTCTACTGCAGGAGCTGGGAGGGACGCTTTGCGAGCCGGGTTTTTAGTGATGAGGCCTTTTGGCGAATCCGCCACTGGGTGACACGATAATATAAACAAGAACTGATTTTTATAACCAAAGGCAACGAATGAAACACGAGGACATTGTTTGGAAACATTGAATAGAACAAAAATGCAGAAGGGGTCAACTTCAAATTGTTAAAAAGCAAAGGACAAAATTATAAAATGATTAATTTCAGTTTGGGCCCCAAAACTCACGAGTTTTCTGTTTCATTCCCATACAAACTTTGGCATGTGAAGTTTGAAATCCAGAGAATAATTGTATCCTTTCCTAGCAACTTAGCAAGTTGCATATAGTTGGCGCGAACTTTATAAGTTTATGGGAGCTTGAGCCTTTCAAATAAGCTAGCTTTTGAAGTAAGCTTTATTGGCATACAAGCTTTTTAGAGTTTTTAATTTTCATAAAAGCATAAAAAAATTAGAGGTGATTTACACACTCTCATAAATAATTAGGACACTCTAAATTAGAGTGTCTTGACATTTATATTTTTATCCTGTGAGGGTATAAATGTCAAAACACTCTAGTTTAGAGTGTCCCAATTATTTATAAGAATGTTCAAATCACCTCCCTAAAAGAATAGAAACTCATTGAATGTAGCTCTTTGGAGCTTGATCTTATGAAAATTTCCCCTTACATAAATATCCATACGCATTTATAGTGTGAATTACTCCCTCCGTCCCATTTAAAGTGTCCACAATGGAATCTTTGCATGTCCCATTTAAAGTGTCCACTTGTACCTTCCAACCAATAAGATGAGAGTTTAGTGGGTAAAAGTAATATTTGATTGGTGGAGAGTTTAGTTAGTGGAATCTCCTAAAACTTTGTGCATTATGAAAGTGGACACTTTAAATGGGACGGAGGTAGTATATATTTACCCTCTTTTGTCATTTTACAGTTATACGCTTCAACTCCATCTACTTTACCAAAGATGCATGAAGATAAAAGCTCCAACTTGATCAGCTTATGGGGATTTATAGGGGTTTGAGCTTTTAAAATAAGTGATATTTGTTACACAGACTTATGAAAGCTTTTATAAGTTATAAGTTTTTATAAGCTCGTCTCAATTAAAACAGGCTTATGGAGGCTTATAGTTAGTCAACTTATTTAAATACATTTCAAAATATAATAGATTTGAATTTAATTTGATGTATTATGCTATTTTACATTAATAATTTTTTGGCTCCAACTAATTCGCCAACAGCTTTATAAAAATATAAGCTCCATATTATAGCTTATTGTTGGTCCCGTTTACTTGGTTAATAGTTAACTAAATAGTTAATCTAACCAAGTTCCATGACTTTTTAACACAGATGTAAAAGATTAACAACAAAGATAAACGTAAAGAAAATAGACACAGTATTTTTCAACGTTTAATTCTTATTAGAAATTAATCAAATAATTATACCCAAGTGTTTGTGGAATAACACTTGAGATTGAAACGACAAGTATGGTATTGACTTCTCTCTAAACCCAAACAATGTTTGAGTGACAACTAAAGGTCTCACTGAGCAATCTCAGGGACTGTGTTGTTCTTTAGAGGAGTAAAAGTGATTTGTGAATGCTAAGCATTAATTGCACAAACTTGTCAACTTTTACTCCTCACTTATGGTACCTATTTATACACAAGTAAATTACAACGTTACTGATAAAGACAAAATGATGACCTATCTAGTAGAGACAAAATACTTACATATTTTGTCTCTGTTACAATAGACTATATTGGGTAAAGGACAATGTGCCTTCCTGATGCATAGTGATGACACCATCCTGACTAAATGTCATTCATGGAAAGTTTGACTTCAGGTTGATAAGGACACCTGTTGATACGTTCAAACTTTCCCACTTTGTCCCGCCCATTCTTCAGTCTTCAGATCTTAAGTCTTCAGTCTTCAGTACTTCAATAGTTGTTGAGGAGTCTTGAGGGTTCAGTGAGTTATTGTCATCCTCACTTAACCCATCACTTTCTTCTTGGCTTAGATGCCACTCGCTGAGTTCCGCCTCACTGAATGGTGAACCTTTCTTCACAGGCTCGTTCTAAGCATCCTGAAGATGACTCACTGAGTTACTGTTCACTCAGTGACTTGTATGTGTTTACACTTAAGTTATTTTATGTTCAAATCCTAGTTAGAGGAAGATTGGGGAATTCAGTGACCCAACACTTATAATATAAGCTTCAGCTTCAATTCCAACTCATTTCGCCAAATATACCCTATACCGCTAGCGGACAAATCTTTTAGTTATTGCAATCTTTTAAACTCCGCAAATAAACGTGGGAAAATAATAAGTTTTCAGATATTTTTACTTAAATTTTAAATAGAAAAGATAATGAATACTTGTCATGAATCGTTGCATTATAACCTTGTGTAAAGGTTGCTCTATTAAATGTTATAAGCATATGCGATAATTTTAAATAAAAATTTATAAAATAACATTATGCATGAGTCTCGTGTATGCATTTATACGTCACATTAACTCATTCTTTTATTTTGATATTTATAATATCTTGCATATACGAAGTTTTTGATATTAAAATTAATTAACAACAACAACATGTAGCAGCAGCAAAAACAACATGGCTACATGGTTTTTAAAAATATGCAAAGTCTGGGAATATTTGTTAAATTAAAAAAGTTATCAAATATAACCGAAATTTTTTTTAGGTCATAAAAATTGAAATTAAAATTAGATTTGTTTTAAAAGTGTCGGACCTAATTATAAATCTTATTAAATGAATTAGATTGTAACATTACTCTATTATAAATTAGGCGTGCGGGTGACGCCATTTTAAGTGGTAAAACAATAAAACGACGTCATTTTGTGGTGTAGGATGTCATTTTGATCTCCTACCCATGTCGTTTTGTAATTTGGTCATTAGTTGACCCATTAGATGTTAGCTAATTGGCTCATTAATTATAGGCTATGTTTGGCAAAACTAGCTGTAAGCTGTATCTTGTAGACTTGTACGCTATAAATTGTAAGCTGTAAGCTTTGCAAAGCTATTAACATGAGCTACAAGTTATATCTTTTTTTTCTATAAAAGTGTTTGGTAAATTAGTTGTTAAATGTAATGATTAGCTGTTAACAGTGCTCCAAAATATTTTAAAAGCTTCATGAATCAGCTTTTTATTTTGGAGCTATTTGTTTAAATTAAAAGCTTGAAGTTGATGTATCCAAACGGAGCTATTTATTTTGGAAGAAACTACTTTTGTAACAAAAAGCTTACAACTCCAAAAAAACTGCGTACCAAACAGGCCCATAGTCTCTGTTTTTTTTTTACCCATTTCTCTTTTCCCTCTTATTTAAATAAGAGAAAATTGCAAAAATCGTCCCTGTGGTTTGGCCAAATTGCACGTTTGGTCCGTACTGTTCATTAAGTGCAAAAATCGTCCGGATTTGGCACTGTTTCATGCAGTTTTGGTCCCTCATGTTAACGCCGGTTAAGTGAGTTCCGTTAAGTGGCACTGTTTAATTCACTTTAGGTCCCCAATGTTACACGTTAGCCCCTTAAGGCAGAAATCGTTGCAGCGCCCGTCCTTTTTCTGGAAAATTTTTTTTTTTTTTTTTGAATTCGATTTTTTTTTAATTCGAAAAAATTTATATAAATTCGAAAAAACTTATAAAAATTCAAAAAAAATTATAAAAATTCAAAAAATATAAAAATTTGAATTTTTTTTTTAAATACGAAAAAATTTATAAAAATTCGAAAAAACTTATAAAAATTCGAAAAAAATTATAAAAATTCGAAAAATATAAAAATTCGAAAAAATTTATAAAAATTCGAAAAAACTTATAAAAATTCGAAAAATATAAAAATTTGAATTTTTTTTTTAAAATGCGAAAAAATTTATAAAAATTCGAAAAAACTTATAAAAATTCGAAAAAAATTATAAAAATTCGAAAAATATAAAAATTCGAAAAAATTTATAAAAATCCGAAAAAACTTGTAAAAATTCGAAAAATATAAAAATTTGATTTTTTTTTAATGCGAAAAAATTTATAAAAATTCAAAAAAACTTATAAAAATTCGAAAAAAATTATAAAAATTCGAAAAATATAAAAATTCGAAAAAATTTATAAAATCCGAAAAAACTTATAAAAAATTTATAAAAATTTGAAAAAAAAATTTATAAGTTTTTTCAAATTTTTATAAATTTTTTATAAGTTTTTTCGAATTTTTATAAGTTTTTTCAAATTTTTATAAATTTTTTCGGATTTTTATAAATTTTTCAAATTTTTATAATTTTTTTTTGAATTTTTATAATTTTTTTCGGATTTTTATAAATTTTTTCGAATTTTTATATTTTTCGAATTTTTATAATTTTTTTCGAATTTTTATAAGTTTTTTCGAATTTTTATAAATTTTTTCGCATTTTAAAAAAAAATTCAAATTTTTATATTTTTCGAATTTTTATAAGTTTTTTCGAATTTTTATAAATTTTTTCGAATTTTTATATTTTTCAAATTTTTATAATTTTTTTCGAATTTTTATAAGTTTTTTCGAATTTTTATAAATTTTTTCGCATTTTAAAAAAAAATTCAAATTTTTATATTTTTCGAATTTTTATAAGTTTTTTTGAATTTTTATAAGTTTTTTCGAATTTATATAAATTTTTTCGAATTAAAAAAAAATCGAATTCAAAAAAAATATATATATTTTCCAGAAAAAAGACGGGCGCTGCAACGATTTCTGCCTTAAGGGGCTAACGTGTAACATTGGGGACCTAAAGTGAATTAAACAGTGCCACTTAACGGAACTCACTTAACCAGCGTTAACATGAGGGACCAAAACTGCATGAAACAGTGCCAAATCCGGACGATTTTTGCACTTAATGAACAGTACGGACCAAACGTGCAATTTGGCCAAACCACAGGGACGATTTTTGCAATTTTCTCTTTAAATAATGTCTCCATATCTTTCTTTCACCAACCTTCATGCACGATCAGCCATAGTTTTATATCTCTCTTGGTAAGTGTAGCTTCCTAACAATTGTCAACTAAACTTTTGTAATTATTGTTAGTTGTTGGTCGAACTACATGTTAGTATTTAATTGTTATGAATGGTTTTAAATTACTTTTTGACGGCTATTTCAACATTGTTTGCATTTTGCGTTTTCTTTTTATCGTTGAAGTAGTGTTGCTAATTCTAGGATGATTTAGAAAGACGAAAATGTGTATGTGTTTTGGTGAACCCTGACGTTGTTAGCAGATTTTAGGATTATTGTTGCATGGCTATTTATGTGTGTATATGTATGGTTTTACTCTGTTTTATGTTTTAAAATTGTCTCCTTCAATGTTAGATATTAGGGTTCTGAACATGCATCATTTGATTTGTTGTGAAACTTCGAAATTGTTTGAAAAATATATGTTTGTTGTTGCATGTTTATGGATGTGATTATAAATGTATACCAGTGTTGCCTTTGCATTTTTTGCCATAAAATAGGTAGTGTGTGGCGCTTTTACTGACGAGGAGAGTAAATGAGAGTCGCGCAGGGTATATCCCTTTGCATCAGACTTGCAAAGTTCAAGAATTGTATTAAGATCACATAGATTTGAGGATACAGGAACGAAAAGGAAGCACGTAATGGTTTTTTGAAAAGGCCGGGAAGAAGTAATTTAGGGTCTTTTTTAGAGAGGGTGAGAAAAATTCAGGGTTTAGGTTGCTTATGTTTTGATGCGCTTTGTTTTGTATTTTTGTTAAAAGGTACTTCCGCCCTTTTCAAAGGTTTTTTTTTTTTTTTTTTTTTTTACACATATGTTTTTTCACTAGTGTTCTCAAAAAATGAAGATTCACACACTGTTGACTGCATTTTTTCTTGTTTGACTTTGCAATTGGCTAATGAGAAGGCTTAATTGAAAATCGAGCCATCTCATTGGACAATTGAATACCTCGATTTACGTTAAAATTAGTTTTCTTATTATATAAAAGATATCTTCTATAATTTCTACAAGTCATCGACTTATGCTACGCTAATACTACCAATTTACCATGCATAATAACGCATTTACGTACCTCACTGGAAAATGTATGTCCTTTCAATCTTTTGTTCATATAGGGAGCAATTATTTACTAGATTAACATATGTGAATCGAATTAACAAATTTGATGTGAACGTTCTTCTGTTCTTTTTTTAACAAGTGATTTGTATAGAGCAATGTATGGGTCGTTAATTCGAGCATGGAATGATGGGAAAATAAAAATTTAAGAGAGCTTCAGTGGGACTTGAAGGAAGTTCAAACATTGGCAAGCCCAAGTTGTATAGTTTATGTTTTTAAGTTAATGGGCTAGCTTCTGATTTATGGGCTTATAACTTGAATGCCCCTTTTGAGAGTTATGTCCTAAAAGTATCATTAGTCTCCAATTCTCAAAATAGTGAACAAGGTTAAGTATCAAAAGTTTTTATCTTTTTGTAAACTTGATTAGTTTGATAAACGCGTTTAATCAAAGCATTATTAGGGTGTCAAACATCTCGATGACTAGATCGTTTGATACCCAAATCAACTTCTATCAAAGTAACTAGTCAAAATACACTATTCGCGATTTTACCTGCGCAACTTCCTTAAGGCATAAATAGTTTGAGATATCTCCAAATGTGATTTTGGATTGATGATATGAACTTAACTTTGAATATATTTTCGTGAAAATAAACATTATGTTTAATAAAATTAGCGACGACAAAGAGGAGGAGATTAAAATGAAGTACTCGTGGAGAGTGGAGAGGGAGTTGAAAGTTACAACTTATTACTTGAGGTAGGTTTAAATTTTAAAAGCGTATGAAAGATCGCGATCTCTCCTTCTTAATATTATTGTCCATCTTTTCTTTTTAGGTTGTGCCAAAAAAGATTGTTTGCTACTAAAAAAGAAGTTGAAATTTTTTAAGTTTACCATATTACCCTAATTAAAATTCATAATTACAAAGTTAAATGAAAGTATCGTAGTAATTAATTGTCAAATAAAAAAACTGTCTTTTGGTTGTTTTTGCAGAACTCAAAGCAATAATAAAATGCATTTTTTTAAACAGTGTGTTTTATATCAGGTAGAAAATAATTTTAAGATGGATGGTGTATTTTTTTTTTTTTTAATCTTGTTTACCAAAATAAAGTTTATGCTCTAAGCCTCTAACTAGCTTGATATTTTTAAAGTAACCGTAATTTGTAAATAATTTTATGTGCCACACACGCTCGAAGTACATGAGTTCATATCATCGAGAAACCGCCAAGCTTTTGGATCATCACGAAATATACGATTAAATGGAGGGTTTTGCTAACAAGTGATCATTGGGCATAAGTTAGCGTGTATTTAATAAACACAAACTTTATAATTTAACCAAAAAATACATTAAATACACATTAAATAAATTGATATATTACTATATTTGAACATAATTTTTACTTAAATGAACTAAAACATTCTTTTTTATTTACATGTTAATATATGCTCAGTGGTAATACGTTATCAAAACCCTTAAAAATGAAATAATGGCTACATGAATATTCAAATTAAACTTACGTCATGAGTTGGTCTAGTTTATGATTAACCATAAAACAGTGGTCAAAATTTAAATATATAAGACTTTCTTTCAAACCTTCATGTTCAATTGAAAATGACAACAAATATAAAGTATTTATTTTGTACTATTAGTTTTAGACCAAATTATGTATACAGTTATGTGGTTTGTCCAAAATTAAGTAGTTGGCCTCTTGTTGATAGTAATTGTAAATAGATACATTGATACGTAGAAATACCACTTGGTTAAATCTTTCAACCTTTACTCTTTTTTTTTTTTGAACGGCAACTTTTATTAGAAAAAAACTAGCAAGGAGCTAGAACAATTACAAAGAAATCAAATACGGGTGTTGAAGCCAACTATCCCAACTAAAACTAAACTTACTTCTAGCCTGACTCCATATAAACGAACGCATAACGATATCGTCAAAAAGAACATTCCTCCGAGGGTTCTTATTCGTAAAGAGAAGCTGGTTACGAAAATTCCATAAACTCCACCAAGCTACGTAAAAAACACCTTCCAGGAGCCCTTTGACATTAGACCTTAAACGTATCGAATTAAACCAAGTAAGCCAATCCATATAAGAACCAACAGGCGACCAAGAAACATTCCACCAACGACAAATGAGACGTGAGACATCTCTAGCCACATCACATAGAAAGAAAAGGTGCGAATTATCTTCTTGCTCTTCATCACAAATCGGACATAAAGTGGACGAAACCTGAACTCCCCTGCGGACTAAGTTCACCCTAGTGGGAAGACGATCAAGATGGAGCTTCCATGCAAAAACATTAATCTTGATAGGGACAGATTTAATCCATCTCGTAGCGACAGACGCTTTAGGACAGATTTAATCTTTCAACCTTTACTCTATAGGGACAAAACTGAACCTAACTTATTGTAACACAAATCAATTATTGTTTTCATGCCTAGATAAATATACATGCATGGTTAAACCAAAGCTTATTTGTAGCTTTGTTATGGTTGTTAATCAAATAAGTTAACCTCCTTAGAGATTTTCAAACGGGTTACAATCCAAATTGGACCCAACTAAACTGAAACAAATTAAAAAGTTAAGAGTATCATTTGACTACTCCTGCTCTTAGTATTCGACCAAGGGTTTGTGTTACAATTGTATATCATGTTGTGTGAGAAGCTTCACAATCAAATGGTTGTGAATTTAAATCATGTTTAGGACCTGTTAGGAGTAGGAGGAGGAGGAGAAAAAAAAAAAAAAAAAAAACGAAAAGACGTGTACTTTCAGCCACATTTTGTTCTACGTGCATTTAATGGTCGGGCCACAATTGTCATTGGTTGTCGTGATTATAACTTGGAGTCGCAATCGATATAATGTCACCATTTCTTGACTAATCAACTTGCGCGCATGGAACCCTTAATTACAAAGAAAATTATAATTATAATTATAATAATTAAATATATTAAAAGGGCAGTTTTTTTACTGTAGCATGTGAGGGGCTACGCACGGTAGCAGTACGCATCAAAAGTTGTACGCAACAGTTGGATGAACAGTGCACCATGCGCTGCCCGTGTTGTACTTTACTGTAGCAATTTTTTTTTTTTTTTTCCTGAAACTGTGAATAATTTTCCTTAAAAAAAAAATTACATTTTTTATATACAAATTTACACAACAAATAAATTCATATAAAAATTACACTTCAATCTTTATAACAAATTACATGATTTCCGCCAACGACATAACTTTTCGGCGACCACAATTTTTTTTTCCGGCGAAAGAGCGGCTTCTACAGCAGCAGCAAGCGACAAAAAGTGGTTGCAAGGGGCGCCGCTAAAAAAAAATAAAAATAGTAAAAACGTTAGAAGTACGAAAGAAACATATACATCTACAAATAAATTCAATATATCTATAAAAAAGATGTATGGATCTATAAAAAGTTTAGAAAATTAGGTTTTCGTTAAAATAAAAAAAGGGGAAGGGAGAAGGCATGTGAGAGGTGTTACCGACAAGAGAAAAGGTTATGGATTACGCTTAGAATAGACCGATCTATTGATTGGGAGAGTAAAATGTTCCGCCGGAAAATTTGCCGGTGACGGACGGTGGCCAACGGCGGCGATGGTTGCCGGAAAAGGGATGACCGGCGAGTACATATATTGAGAGATAGAGAGAGAGTAATAGAAATGTGTGTGTGTGATTTATGAGTGAGGATGTTTGAATATTAAATAAATAATTGAAACCTTTTGTGATATGCCTATATATGATTTTTTAGTTGTATCATTGGATTCAATTAGGTGTCACAAGGGCTGATGAAGCAAGATCCATAAGACATGGTTACAACTTACAAGAAATGCCTTTAGTGCTTTTCAAATGGCTTTTCCAACTTTACTAATGAATGTACTCATTTTCAATTCGAATTATGGCTTATGCTCATGCTTTCAATCACTTTTTTCGCTAATGTTATTTTCTTTTACTTTTTATATAGCTTCTTTGTAACTACTAGAAGTGTAGCATTAGTATTGTTGCCAAAACTAGATGTTTTTTGAGATTCCTAAGATATTAGGTGCAACCGTGCACAATAAAAAAAAAAAAAAAAAAAAAAAACAAAAACCATTAAAAACAAAACTTTGGCCCAACTCACACTACACAACTACAATTAGCCCAAAAACCAAATAAACAAAACAAAACATTAAAAAACCATTCTTACATTTTTTTTTTTTTACCTTTTAAAAATAACAAAAACTAAAAAATAAAAACAAAAATTAAACAGATAAAAAAAATAAATAAATAAATAAAATAAAATTAGGTACATCTTCTAATTCAACACAATAAAACATATGCAACAACTATATTCTAAAACCAAACGCACATGCTCCGCGACAAACACTCCCAGAAAAAAAAATCATCCTGAAATCCACTCCCGCAGCAACGTGTGGGCTACCCCGCTCGTTTTATTTCAATAATGGGTTTCTCACGTCAATATCACCAAAGCTAGTCTATAATTCTTAAAATTATTAATTACTTTTAATTTAAGTTGGAGATTCATTATATGTGATCAAATTGATTATTCGTTACTTTTTTTTTTGGAACGGCAATTTTATTAAACACTAGCAATGAGTTAGATCAACAACAAACAATATAAGGGTTTTTAAGCCAATCGTCCCATTTGAACGATGCTTTACATCGATATTTAAACCAATAAAAAGAGCTAGAGACTAAATTATCAAAGATCAAGACCTTTTCCGGAATCTTCGTATCAAATAAAGTCTTATTCCGAAAATTCCACATAACCCACCACAAGCTGTAATAGATCCCTTCGATAATAACTTTGATGTTTGATCGAATCCGGGTAGACACGAGCCAAGAACGCCACTCCTCATATGAATTAACCTCCATATACTCCACATTCCACCATGAAGAAATCTTTCTCATAACTTGTCTAACCACATTGCATTGAAAGAACACATGACTTGTCGTTTCGACACCCATTTTACAAATGGGACAATCAATAGAATCAATATCCATACCACGACGAGATATGTTAAAACGAGTAGGAAGAGCATTAGATTTAACTTTCCAAGCCAGAATATTAACCTTGATAGGCACGGATTTGACCCACCTTGTCGACAAACTCTCCTCCTGGAACCGGTTGTCGTCTAACGTCTTGCGAATCGAAGCAACCGAAAATGAGCCATCATTCTCCAGCGACCATATGTACATGTCAACACGAGGCACCAGCGAGATTGTTTTCATGATCTCCGCCATAGAATCAAACTGTGTCTGTTCAATACCACTCCTCACATTTCTTCTGAAGGTAGTAACTAAGCTTGGCGCCTTTAACTTTGAACTCACTGAAATATTTTTGTCAAGTTCCAAGGCATAAACACGAGGAAACAACCTCTTTAACTTTGAACTCACTGAAATATTCGTTACTTAAACGAGGTTTAAGTTGGACAACCTACCATTACAACCACTAAGTGGTTTTTGACGATGTTGTGCTTTCTCCTTTCTTTTTGTGTCGTTATAGATGTAAAGTTTCGTTTAATTGGATGAATTGGTTAAAAAAATCCTTACCTTGTGTCTTTGTAATTTTCTAGCTTCTTGATAGTTTCATTAATAAAATTGCCGTTCATAAAAATAATAATAATAATAATTAAAAAAAAAACAAAAAATGGTTTTTGTACTAAAATTTTTGATTTCGTGATCTTTGGACTAAGCGAAATAAAGCTCGTTGTTTCTAATCATTTTCACTAGCTTCTACCTTTTGATGAGCGATGTTGATGATTGAAAACGAATCATGATGTTGATCAAGATAGTAGTAATTGGGGAGAAAATGACCACTGCAAGAAAATTGCCGCGTATTTTCTATTTGCAAGGCTTCCCTTATGAAAGAACTAGATAATGCCTTCCTATGTACAACCTTGCAAAGAAAAAAGAAAAAATGAGCATTATTGGAGATAAGACTACCATTGGAGGATAGTAGAAAAGATATGTTGAATATTCTTTCAACGACACAACACATGCCAAAAAACAAATGGGCCTAGTACAAAATGTATTTTATTTATTTTTTTCAATTTAAACAAAATTTATGTGAATTGAAACATTGATATTGTGCATGGAATGCCGTAAAGTCAGAAACACATGCATCAGCATGCGTAGACCTTTCAAAGCGACAATAATGCAGGAGTCTCTAAGTTACATAGTCGATAATAAAGCTTTCGAAAGTTTTTGATGCTAAAACTTTTAAAGTTTTGTAAAATGACATATTGTATGATATCGTAAAAGTTACATTGACGAAAACGTCATTCGATAATCAAACGGCCTGTCAAGAATTTATCACAATACTTAAGTGTGTTTTTCAGAAAATATCATGAGCGTTCCAACAGGTTAAACAATCCGTATTAGGTCGTGCCAAGAACAAAACACTAATACTGTTCCGACAATTAGCTAGACTATAGAAACTTTCAAGATTTTATATTAGTTTGTGAGTCAATAGTTGTTTGTTAATAATGACCAAATAGTATTATTATATGACTTGATGTTGATCACAGATTCATAGTCCATATCGTGGTTTATGTGACCCATACGCCCAATAACCTTTTCAATCAATGAATCGTCTTATTGCATACTCGACTACTCGTAAACAGATCCATAACCCTTTCAAACTAGTGAACCGTGAAAAGCATTAAATAAAAGATGGTCACTTTTTTAGTATAAATTTTATTTTCAAAAGGCTCAAATGTAGCCTAACTCCAGTTTGAAAACTATAGCAAGAACCACACGACTGCCACATTTTTAATTGGTTGAGGCTATATTGTTTCCAAAGCAAAATCTGATATGAAAATACAATGGTAAAGGTTAACGGCTATCATAAAAAAGGTAAGAAATCTTAGGGTTCAAATTTTGGTTAGTGCAAATGAGTGTATAATGTGACACCACGTAAGACTTCTTTAAACAAGTGGTTTTATTTTAGGAGATTTGCTAGCGGCTGCTTACTAGACATTTTATAAAGTGTAAAAAATGAAAAGTTTGAGTGTACCAAATCCTAAATCACATTTAATTGTCGTAAATTGTAAGTTTAATTACACGTTAACAAATCCCTTGTCTAATTTGAGCCTAAAGAGGTGAACAAAAAAAACTGAGGAAAAAATATTTTATGTATATTGAGAGATGTTTGGCCTGTAGAGTCAAAATAGCCTGAATCATGGAGAGTAAAATGTCAAAATCATTTGTTTAAAAAACAAAATGTCAAAATCATGGTTAAAATCCAAACCGTCCAATGGAATCTGATCTTATCACAAATTACATCCACTTTTTTTCCCACTTTCTGTAGTCTGCATCACTATGCAATCTGAAGCAACCCTTTATTTTTTGTTCGTTTCCCATTTTGTCTTTTATACATTTCTATTGAGTTGTACAATATTATACTCTTAGCTTTTGGTCAATTTGTTACTTCTTTTACCTACGGGTTAAAATGACTACATTTCATCATTTCACACCTTTGGGATGTACATTTTAGTGAAATCAACACGTCTAGTCTTTAAGACTTACCTCACCATATAGTCTTTGTTTACTGTTTAGTAATGGAATAATGTTAGATCCTCCATGCTTTGATAGTTTGATATAAAACAAATGGTTTCTTGTTTTATTTGTAACATGTATGGAAATTTCTTATGCATTTTTGAGTCATGCATTCATATTTGTTTTTGTTTTTTTGCGATGGCTCAAGCTTAATTAGTCAAGGGTATGGCATATGTCAATATGTGTATTGTTTCAATGATATTCTAAACTCGTTTTGGAGTCACTGTTGTATCGGTTCTTACATAATTATAATTTTAGTTTTTTAACTGAAGTTAGATAAAACTCTATTCCTCATCCATTGTCAATTTACATAAACAAGATACGTCCAAGTTGTAGTGATTGAAGAGCTAGAAAAAGTAAGATAATAAGAGAAGTGAAACAAAAGGCAGTGCACGATTAAGATTCCGATCAAGTCGATGTGAAGTCTCAAAATGACATACTGTATATAGTTGTGAAATACTACCTAATAAATAAGCTAGTCAATAACAATACTCATTGATAATATTTGATTGTATCTTCCCACCAAATAATCACGCACTTTAATTGTGACATTCAAGGTTAACTTTTTACATTCATTTTCATTTCGAACGAAGTATCTAAATATAATTAGCCATTGCGCTTTTGATTATTTTCACATGCATGCAAACATACCGTCAAACCAGGGGCGGAGGCATGTGTAAGCCAGGGGTAGCGGTCGCTACCCCTGAACTTTTACCCGGTAGTGTAATTTTAGCGATTTTTGGCGATTTTTGGCCATTTTTTGGCGATTTCGCTACCCCTGAAACAAATTTTCGCTACCCCTAAACAAATTTTCGTATTTCGCTACCCCTAAACTTAGCTCCTGGCTCCGCCACTGCGTCAAACCATATACATACGTTATGCATAATATAAACAGTAGCATGTCTATATAATTAACAACTTTTTATTAAACGAGAATATAAAGTACTTTAGTTAATTACTCCTCAATTGCCCGAGTTCTTGATTTTCAAGATCATCCGAAAAAGGACATCGTCTGTCAGTGTTATACTCCTATTTTTGATTGGTGGTTTGAACGATAACAATAGTTTACGTAATAAACTTAAATTCCGATTTCTTGTCATAAATTAACATTTTTTTCCCAACTTATCACGACGATCAGACAATTTTATGCATACAATTCTTCATGAGTATGAAAAGACATATGATTTAACAAAATATAGGAGTAAGGAGTCAACTTACCAAGTGATATGAAATTAAAGTTCAAACCTAATTCAGTTGTTTATTGTCTTTTAAATAAAATACATCATGTTTTGCTTTCGATTTAGGTGTTTGACATCAACGACAAACATTGATATAACATATGAACAATTATTCTAGAATCATTCTGAAAATAGTTTAATAATACTATTAATCATACTTGAACCATGTAACATCGAACCTCAAAAATCAACCTAGGTTATAATAATGTTATTGAAAACTCTACCAATTGCTGACGTTACGTACAGTAGAGCTACTGTGGGGGGATAATGAAATAGTTATGACTCGAATGCTATATTTACTAAGTTCCAAAAAACGAAAATAAAAATGCTATATTTAGATTGCAACACAACATGACTCCTAGTATATTATAACAAATACGCTCACGCTTACTTTATTCTACGCGTTTTATAAAGCATACAAAATTTATTAAGCTATTTAAGCGTGTATAAAATTATTGCGTTAAATCTGTATCTATATTTATATTTTTACCACATATAATAAACAAATGTTTTCCTTTAATACTTAAAAATAACTTATATTTAATCCTCAAAATACCTTTTTAAAACTAAATTTTAATTTTTTATTTACTTTCTCAAGAAAAAAAAAATAAAAAATAAAAAATGTTTTAAAAAAGACTTTTTGATATAGTTGCTTTAAAAATAACTTCTTTTCTTTTCTTTTTTTTCTTTTTTTTTCTTTTTAAATTAATGTTCTTTTTAAAATTACTCAATTTTATCATTTTTTTTCTATTTTTACAAATTCATCACAATCTTATCCTCAATCTTGATTCATATTTCAATCTCAATTTATTAAAGTAGAACTGGTATGATGTTGTTGTCATTTCGGATGATGTGAAGAGTTAGCAACGTCAATTGTTAAAAGTTACACGAGTACATGGCTAGTAATATAAATGCATTTAGGTCTTTTTTAGTAATTTTAAGTTGACACTCCTTGCTTTTTTTTTAATAACTTAAAATTAAACTTCAAAATACAATAATTGCACATTACTTAATAGGGATGTGTTAACCGGACCCTCCCTACCATGTGGGGTCCACCTACTTTAGTCAAAATATACAAGTTTTAATGCAGACAGTACAGACGGCGACAGTACTGTCTTCCACAAACCTTCCCTACAGGGGGTCCGGTTAACTCATGCCTACTTAATAGCATTAGTGAATGTTACAATAATAAAATATACTAATTAATATCAATGAAATGTATAACTTTTCAAATTTGCACATAATACCATAAAATATTAGGTTTTTTACAATCTCACGCTACAAGCCTACACAATCACAAAAATCATCGGTCATTGAAAAAGAAAAGATTGGAAATATATACGAACAATCATAATTTTAAAATTTTCTAATAGTTATAAAATGTAACCAAATTTTACGCATTTATAAATGTGAATAAACTTAAAAAACCACAGAAAAATTTTTGTTTCTAAACGACATTTTTTGTTGTGGCGGTTAATTGGTACATGGTTTAACGAAAGGAAAGTTCAAATACAAACCATGTACGGATACATTGTAGACAAAATTACGACACAAGATCAAATACGTCTTCCATATACCTACAAATCACTTTTAGCAACTTTCAAATTAGTTTTGTAGGTGGTGCATATTAAGGTGTTATTAGGCGATAGTTTATAAGGCCCGAATCCATCTTCATTAGGATTTTCAATGTTTAACGTAATTTATAAATATTGATCAATAACAAAAAGCAACCTACGGGGAATTCTACAATTCAACATGGTATTGGAGCTCCATGTTTGATCTCCGGACATGGTCAGCCACCTTAAGTCGTCACCTCTATGCCACCCCGTTAAACTTTAGCCGTCGTCATTTATCCAAAAAAAAAAAAAAAAAAAAAAAAAAACGCTCTTTCGACTATAACTTCCAAAGTGTTAGGAGTTAACTGACATTGTTAGCGTCATTTGCTTCGTATTAAAATTACGTAAAAAAAAAAGCATACCTTAATGAACGTCATATCCTTGTAGACACTCTGTCACGTGCCGTAACAAACCACCGGAGTATGAAAAACACAATCACTCGCTCTTCTGTATATAACTTTTAAACAGCTTGGAGTTGGTTGACAAATTCAACGGCTTTGGTTTCGTGATTCAATTCCGAAAAAAGTGCATCCGGGATCACTACCTCCACCATTACTATGCGCCGTTGTAAGCATACCATTGACATACAAAAACCACTCTTTTTAGATCAATGTTTATCCAATGCGCTTGGCTATCAAAGTCTGGATATTCAAGATAATTATCTTTATTTTTGTTTTTAACGTTTTATTATTATTATTGTTGTTGTTGTTGTTGTTGTTGTTGTTGTTATTATTATTATTATTGGTAATAATTAAAGTTATCTTGTTCATTCGAGCTTTTCGTGATTTCGGCGCTCGTACTACAAGGAAATATCAGACAATTATTATAAGGCCCAAGCTTGTGTCCATTAGGGTTCCAATGTCTATTGTAATCTATTAATATTGATCAATAATTCAAAACAATCTATGAGGAATTCTATAATCCTAAGGTTGCCCACAATAAGCATGAGGATCGACTTATCGATCGACGGGTGACCGGTCGCCCTTACAGTGCCAGTCGATCGATTGCCTTTTTTTTCATAGCGTCGCCCCTACGATCGATAGTCACCACATTCATTTCCCATTTTTTGGCCGTTTGGAATTCAAAAAATAAATAAATTTAAATACTTTCACAATATAAATAACCCACTCATTTCACCATTTTATTCACAAATTCAAACTACAACTCTCTCTCTATATACACATTCAAACACATTCTCTCAAATCTGCATAATGTCATCTTACGAGCTCTTTTTTACCACTTCATCTTCCGATGATGAATATGAAGTTACTAGCGAGCTTGCGATGTTTGGGGAAGAGTGTTGGGAGACTTATCAAGCGCCAAAACCAAAAATCTTATGAAACTAAATTCATGGGGATCATTCGGGTGCTTATAATCGTTTAGTGGTGGCTTACTTCTCTGAACACCCGGTGTATGACGAAGAAACATTCCATGCGCGTTTCCGAATGAGCCGAAACCTATTCACAAGAATTGTTCGAGAGGTAACTGATCATTCATGTTATTTTCAACAAACTCCTAGTTGTGCGGGGTACACTTGGTATTTCTCCATTGTTGAAGTGTACTTCGGTAATTCGTCAATTGTCATACATAGCGAATCCTGATGCTCTGGACGAATATCTGCAAATGGGTGCGACAATAGCTCGTGAGTGTCTCCAAAAATTTTATGAGGTCATCATGGAGTTATATGGTGAAGAGTTTTTGCAAAAGCCAATAGTTACTGACATTGAAAAACTCTATGCTCACCATAACGAAAAGCAAGGGTTCAAATGATAGGAACTTAGGAAGCATTAATTGTACAGGTTGGCCGTAGGCGAATTGCCCACACGTTTTAAAAGCTAAATTTTCTAAGGGTGATCACGGGCCAGATCCATTCATTTTATTGGAAGCGATCGCTTCCCAAGATTTATGGATTTGGCATGCATTATTTAGTGTCTCCGGGATGAATAACGACATTAATGTTTTACGTCAATCGCCTCTTTTCAATTATCTCAAAGTGGGGAGAGCACCAGATGTGGAATTCGTTGCTAACAAAGTGGCTTATAAATGGGGATATTATTTTGCTGATGGGATATATCCATAATGGTCCGTTATTATTAAGTCCATAAAAAATCTAGGGACGAATGATCACAAACAAATATTGTATAAGACGATGCATGAAGCAGCAAGAAAAGATGTGGAACGAGCTTTTGGTGTACTAAAGAGCAAGTGGTTAATGATTAAACATCCGGCTAGAAGGTTGGACAGAAATCGCCTATCAGATATAATGTACACATGCATCATATTACATAATATGATAATTCAGGACATAAGTTGGGCGATATCTCCCATATTCTTTCGAGCGGAGCAGGACCGTGAATATGTTCCCGTAAGAACGCATACAGAATCGTTGGAAATTACTAGGGAGATAGTCAGCAAAACAACTCATCTTAGCCTAAAATCCAATTTGGTGGAAGACATTTGGCATCGTGAAAATCAAAACTAGTTTAGTCGTTTTATTATCGTAATGTTTTAGTGTTATTCGAATTTTATTGTAATGTTTTAATTTAATTTGTATTATTATGCAATGTTTAAATTATTAATGAAATTTTAATTTTGTTGTTAAAAATGTTTGAAAATAAAATAAAATAAAATAAAGGTCGCCCTTACTGTAACAAAAAATCACTTGTAGGTCGTCAGAGAGAGAAAACTGACGTGGCAGGTTAATTAAACTTTTTCAGATTTTCACATTTAGGTAATGTACTCTAAGAAACACCATTCCCACTATCAAAACTTTTGAATTTGTTCTAAACTCAGAAATTTCGTCATATTTCTTTTATGGTTATCGGTTCGTTAAGTAAAAAAAACATTCCACATCATTGTTTTTATTTAATTTTAAATGTTTATGTGTTCAATTAAAGTCAAACTTGGCAAGGTAAAGAGTTAATGAGGAGTGGCCTACATAATCACGAACATTGAAGATGATATATCGTAAAAATACACACAAATCAACATATTCACCTAAGTTTCCACCATTTTATAATTCAAGGCACTATCAATTCTATAATCAAATACTAAAACAAAAAAAAAAATTAAAAAGATACATAATTAAACATATGCAACCCAATCATAAAATCTCATATCAACAAAAAATTTTGTGCGCATCACCCATCAAAATAGTCATCATACTCGTATATTCATTAATCACAAGTTCACATCAACCAACTGCTAACACATCTTCATTGTTACGGAGTCACCACATCTGATGCGAGGGTTTGCGACCTAGCAAAAGGTTTTACTTCTCAAGGGATCTTAAGAAGCTTGCAATCCTCCAGGCAGTGTACCTGATCGTTGTAGTGTAGTATAGGTAGGTCCGGGGGATTGATCGTTCTCTAAGGAATAGCGTCGTTAAGTTGAAGTGTATGTCGAATTAAGTCTAAAGGTGAGGATGATTCTTTATATATATATATATATATATATATATATATATATATATATATATATATATATATATATATATATATATAT
This sequence comes from Artemisia argyi, assembly GCA_030686995.1. Taxonomy (NCBI): domain Eukaryota; kingdom Viridiplantae; phylum Streptophyta; class Magnoliopsida; order Asterales; family Asteraceae; genus Artemisia; species Artemisia argyi. The sequence goes on from CM060695.1 coordinate 114,568,921, forward strand.
ATATATATATATATATACACTAGTTGTCAAAGCCCGCCCGATGGGCGGGCATGTCTTATAATTTAGTTTTGATGGTGTTACTTAACGGAAATTAGCTTTTTAAGTACGGTGTTTTTTTATCATTGTTAAAAATGTATTAGTTTACGTTAATTATTTTTTATTTAAAGGTAAGATTTGGCAAAAGATTGTTGGAAAGTGTACATGTTGAAAGAAATGGTCATAAGCTTATGAATATTGTTGACATATTTGACTATAGCGAAAGAAGGCGGGTTAAAAATGGCTGAAAAAGTTTCAAAGGAATAAATTAAGCAAAGGTGAATGAAGTACGAACATCGTAAAATATTTATACAGTTTATAAAGAGTCAATTCTTAGTTCTAATTGGGATCCAAGCACTATGAGAGAAAATTATGTATTAGAGTGTTAAGCTTTGTTATTACATAGTATTAAATTCTGTTCTTGAAATATCTATAACCCCATCCTCGACTCACACACAAGTCGGAAACATTGACAATATTTATAGAACCTATCACCGTAACGCTTGTTACGTTTGTGTGTGGACACCTATAACATCTCGAATCTTTATCTATGTCGATAGTTCTTCTCTTACCCATGAGGTAGAGGAAAAAGAAAATCATAACACTAGTTGGTGTATGGACTCAATAACACTTCAATTCTAGACGACTTCGAGTGTTCTTCTCTTGCACATGATGTAGTGAATGACGGGATCACTTATAAACACATACCAAAGAGTTATATTGATCAAAGAATGAAAAGGAAAGACTAGGAAATTTTTGTGCAAAGAGGATTAGTTTTTCTAATGAAAATGGGTCAGTATTTATAGCCAGGTCGAGGAGCGTGGACGGTCCCTTAAAGTTTCCACGGTCCCACGGTCCCTTATATTTAAGGGACCGTCCCGACAGTTTTTGTCCTTTTGTGGCGAAATGTTACCTGGTGAAATTTTAACTGATTTGGCCGGGAAATGAGGCCGTTTGGACATTTTGAAATTCAAATTCAAATTTATTTTTCTTATAAAAACATTTCTTTATAAATACAAAAATAATTTGTCTAATTTATTTTTGTAAAAATGTTTTGTCACATTTATAAAAATGTGAGGTTTAAGGACAAAAAGGTTTTTCTTTGATCACTTAACAAAGTTGGTAAAGTGTTTGTACATACCTGAAGTGATGTCAAGAGACGTTGATGTGTGAACGAGTAACTTGTGCACTTTACTTTATGTATTACAAGTTACGTGTTTGTCATCATTAAAACACAAAGACATTGTATAGATTAAACATCGTAATGTTTGCACTAACAATCTCCCCCTTTTTTATGATGACAAATATGTAAATCGTAACTCATAGTAAAGTGTAGAAGTTACTAGTTTACACTCCTCTCTCCCCCTTTGGTCGAAGCAAAAAGGTGTCGAAGCAAAAAGGTTGAGGTTGAAGAAATCGGCATGAACTTGAGAGAACAACTTGAGAAGAAGATCCTCGAATGTGTTAGACTATCCCGACCCCCATCATTTAAAGAATTGAGCGTGCGTCATCCTAGTGAAGCCTTGCTCCTACCGCCATGGTTTAAACCAACTCCGAACTATGTACCCAACAACTTCCGAGCTCCCCTAGCTTGTTGCATCCTTATTGAATTTAGCATATCCATGAGCTCCCCCTAGCTCGTTGCATCCTTCTTAACCTAAATCAAGGGCTAGTTTCAAGGAACAAAGTATGTAGATGCGTCGACGATTTACATCTGAGTTTGACACTTGCAAATGCTCCCCCTTGGTGTATGCTCAAAACTAGTTTTGGCTACCAAAGAATCGAGCGATGAAGTAATGCTACAAAACAAAGTTAGTAGACAATTGCACATAATAATGATGATATAATTATCGAAGATTAATACATGCATGACTCAATTATGATTATACAAAAGCATGGCATGAAAGGGATTGAAACTAAACATATAATAGTTTATTAACACACCATTCTGTAACATCTTCCAAAATAAGTGTCTAGTGTCTAGGTGATATGGGTGAGGATGATATGCTCCTAGATGAGGATGAAGATGACTCTCTAAAGTGGAGAAGTGGGAAAGGATGGACCGAAATAAAGAGAGGATGTTTTGAGCCAAAGTTTGGCAAGGATGGTGTGAAGATGAGACGAAAGATAGGAGACTCTATAATTGAAGTTGGTGGTTATAGATGTGTGTGTGGGGATAATGAAAGGAATGTTTGCACTTACAATGAGTGAGGAAAGGATTCAATGGAATACGAGAATCCTTAAAAGGGCATCGTCGAATAGATCGACGGAATGGGAGACATCAAAGATGTAAGTGTGACAAAGGAAAAGGGATGATACTATGGACTCTTACGAAGAAGTTTTTGAAGGAATTCTCATGGGTGGTACCAATTATATTGGATTCGTTATTGGAGGTGGATATGTTGGTGACAATGAGTGTTCTTGAGGATTGAGGTTAGGATAATGGATGATTGGGAATCATGGAATTTTAAGGTGTTTTGTTGGTTGACGACCGAAGGTGGATATATGAAATGAGGTGGTGATGACTCGACAACACTTGAAGTTTGGATATCTTCTTTGTGTTCTTCACTTACTAGGAAGTGGAAAAGACGCATTTCATAATGAAATTCACTTGGATATGTGAAATGAGGTGGTGATGGCTTGACAACACTTGAAGCTTGGATATCTTCTTTGTGTTCTTCACTTGTTAGAAAGTGGAAAAGACGCATTTCATAATGAAATTCACTTGACTTTTGACGACATAGACAAATATGTTAATGAGTGTATGGATATGACGATTGCCCTTTGTTTCAACGAGCGACACAAGGGTGAACATAGGTTTATGTATCATGAAAGGTGGTTTGACCTCAATGGGGTAGGTTATAGTGGTGATGGCACACTTGTTTGGTTACATGGTGGAATCTTCTTGTGGAGATGACTCGGTGGAGTAATTGGTGGATAACTCTTGCTTTCTTTGAGGGCATGGAAATGGTGGATGACTGATATTGGTAGAACAAGGATAATTCGGTTTCTCATTTTCACATTGGTGGTTTGAGGTTTTAGTGATGAAAGGTTATGAGGAAGATGGTTCTTTGTGAGTTTTTGACAAGGCATGATGTAGGATGGTTCAAAGTATTGCAGAAGAGGAAAAACAGTGAACCAGTTCGTGACACCTCTACTGGGGACGGTCCTTTAAATCATTTGACGATCCTTTAAAGATAAGGGACCGCCAATGCAATAAGGGACCACCGTCATTAGGGTGCAGAGTCTCTCCAGTTTATGTTTTTCCCACTTTAAAGGATACGAATAATCAAATGATTAAGGAATTGTTTAGGTAATAAGGCGAGATTGTGACACTAGACACCTTAAAGGAAGATTATGATCTAGTGTTAGGACGAATAAGCCTAGTTACCCAAGAATCAGAGATTTAAGCATTTAAGTCATTTAAACATGCATCACATAACAATCAAGGACATTAGCATGTAAGAATATATAACATCTAGGAGGTATCATTAAAGGCATACCTAGTCCAACATAGTTTAGGTGCACAAATAACATGTAAGTCATGTAAAGAGATACATACAAAACATGATTACTATGAAGACAAGCATTAAGTAAAACATGTTGACATGTAGCACATAAGAACATGTATCACGGGCATAAAGTAGTATCTTTCTAATGAACATGCATCCAATAATTAAGCAAGCAGGCATTAAGCACTTAGGAGAGCATCAAGACATTTAAACAAGTTTCACAGGAACAAGTTGTTGTTTTCAAACATCAAGCCCATATATGCAAGTAATCTAGGTTTGTCAAGGAAAATCCTAATTACTATTTGCTTAAAGTCCAATCCTAACGGGATACGAAGATCATCGATGTAAAATGTCTTTAGTCAAATGTAAGAATGGCAATTTTTCATGTTAGAAAATGGATTGTTACTAGCGGTGCTCAATTAAGGCTAAACACGACCATTTTTACAGGTTTACCACAAACCCAACTTCTCTCCCGGAAGCAATTCAACCGTTAGGTTAAATTGAATTTCTAGTGCAATAGGTTCTCCAGTAGCCATTCTAATATTCGAAAAATTGGAATTCCTATACTTTCCCATTGAGATTTTCCAAAGATGATACTGGCCAATTCCGCTAGAACATATCCTAATATAACTCAACTATCAATATATTAAAAGTCGGTTAATGAAAACGACATGTCTTACACAACATCCTAACAAAGGCAAGTGCGGTATTTAAATCACGTGTTTTGGTTTCAAGAATACTCCATAGTAAATCTTGAGAAAGAGAGTCTAATAAAGATTACTTACCTTAATTGATCTTGTAATCTTTTACTTTATATTATTGAGAGAAAATATATTGTATCGTTTGACAAACATGCTTATTTATGATAATGACCTTTTCACTCTTATGAGTTAAAATGAGAACAAGGATTTTAGTTATAATGTGATTTACAAATTTTACTTGTTAAATTTTACTTGTTTATGTAGTGACACACGTTGTATAAATTATCCTTTTGAGATACATGTTATCTTTTTGAAGATTGATGATGTATTATATGTGGTGTTCTTACTTGACATGTGATTTTGAGTCTTGAATCGTTCATGAGCAAATGCTACATATGTTGTATGTTTGCTCGTGTTTGGTTTTTCGGAAATGACACATTTACAAATTGCGTTGCAATGTAAATTGTTTGAATATTTCGGATGAAACATCCAAGTCGTCAATCCTACTTCGTTGTGTATTTTAATCATCTTTTAGATATATTAGTCTTAATGATTGGAACACAACCTTTGGACAAGAAGATTCAATATGATATCATCGACACAAGTGTGAATTATGATCCGATGCATATTCTTTTTGTCTTGATAAGGACATCATTATTTTCATACCAATCGAGTGTGATTGAGTATGTAGGTTCAAGATGTTATGTTATGTTATATCTTGAAGCTAAACAAATAATGACTCTAATTCCACGTCCACGCTCAAAAACTTGTCAATTAGATTCGATAATAATATCAATCATATTTTGAATAATGAATCGATATAAGCTCGAAATCTTTCTTGACTCTCACAACCACTCTTTTTAAGAAAGAAAGATAAGTAAAGATTTATGGAATGTGCTCTATCAAATTTAATACTTGTTATATGTGTGAGGTTACTAATAATGACATGTTAACTTAATGATTCAAGATAGTCATTTATTATGTGTGTGAAAACTATTTATTATTACGTATAATATGCATAGTTTTTGACATTACATAAGTATAAAAATAATTATCCTAACCATTTTTATATAATACACTAAAAAAAATTGTTTATGACTACATGTTTGAAACAATTAGTGTGTGTTCAAATACATGCAAGGTTCAAGAATACATTTTCTTTTACTTAAATACTAATGTATTATTATAAACTTTTCTCTTGATTAGACAACCTATGGCCAATCAAGATAAGTGCATGTAATGTTTTAGAAATCATGTTGAAGAAGTGTTAAATATTTTAAGGTGACACATTTTAACACTTGAACCTTTGGAGAGATAATTGTGTAAGACAATTATTTTCGACAAACATGATTAATCAACTTAGTCTACATATCTAAGTGATTTACTAAAACATTATAACATAAGCAAGCAATCAAAAGCACATAATCATTTAGCATAGCACACACAAAGATATTTGTAATTATTTTGTATGTTAGATACAACAATGTATACATAGCTTGATTTAGTTTTAAACCAAAATAGTTTTCCTCCCCATTTTAAAAATTTAGACAAGATTGATATTTTGAAAAGATAAAGACTTAATTTTTCAAAGATTCATTTACTAGAAGTGTCCGACTCGAAAGTAAGAGTAAAATGCAAGTTTTACGTTAAAACGTGATATACGGTTTTGACTACTATGTAGTGTTTTACATTTACGACTTAATTAAGTTTGGAATAAATCCTTGCAAGTATTTTTAAATGAAAGTACATTCAATTATCTTTAAAATGGCGGGTGGCACGACTCCTACGGACTTACAGTTGATTTTATATGAATTTTCAAAGTTTAACAGTATTCTGGTGGAGGTTCCTTAAATACCAAACGGTCCCTTAGTGATAAAGGACCGCCCATAGATAAAGGACCGCCACCAGTAGGCCAAAAATACATTTTTGTGTAAAAATGCATTTTCTTCAAGCTATGATACGAAGTGCATTTAACCAACAAAACTAGTACGAATCAAAGCATTTAGCACAATTTTAGCAACTAAACACTTTTAATATTTAATCCGTCTTAATGAGAAATTTGATAAGTGGACCGTACTCTATTTTAAAAACCATTTGTTTTGAAAACTAGAGAGACGTGGCTCAGATACCAATTGTAGAAACGTAGAGGGGGGGGGGTGAATACGTTCCTCTTTAAAACTTAAAATGTTTCGTATCAAATTTCTGATCAAGCGTGACTAAATATGAATGGTTGTTATGTCACTCATAACAAGCAATCAAATAAGCATGGCACGAGGTTTAAACATTTCTAATCTAATTCAGATTACACTGGGGACGGTCCTGTAAATAGGTGGATGGTCCTTTATCATTTGAGGGACCGTCGGTCGATAAAAGACCGCCACCAGTAGGTTTGCCAGTTTTATTTCGTGTGATTAAGTTTTCTTGTATTTTGCGTTTCTAAGATAACTAGTTGATATTATGATGAGGCGAAAAGTGTACCGCTTTTAAGGGCTCATTTAAGCCTGAATTCGAGATTATTTGATCAAATATTTCCCTAAGTCGTTCCTTTTGTCAGTTTAGGTACTTTTGAGGAAGTATCTGGAAAAAGAAGCATTTTGGACGTTTTTGGAGCATAAAAGTGAAGAAAACAGAAAAGTCTTAAATTTCCATGTTGGAACAGTACCTGACGGCGTCAAGCTTCTTCAAGTGACGGCGTCAAGAGTTACAAAAGAGGTGGATGTGGAATTACAACGTGACGGCCCAGAGTATTTTCAAGCTTATGGACCTAACGGCGTCACCAAGGCAGTCAGGGTCCAAACACTAGTGACGGCCCAGAGCATTTCTCCACATGACGGCGTCACAAATAGATATAGGCAATACGATTTTACCATGCCGGCGAGTTGACGGCGTCACAAGCTAACACATGACGCCGTCAAGATGTAATATCTATATATAGTTTTCCAAATTTCATTCATTAGTGTGCAACTTTGAGGGAATAAACCCTAGTCCGAATTTTATCAGTTTTTCAAGGGTTCCAACCCCTTGATTCTTCCATGTTCAATTGAAGATAAGTATTCATTCAAATCATTCAATATGTATATGTGTTGTGTGATTATATCTTACGCTTTTCTTCTTTTTAACATGCTAGGCTAGATTTTTATTGTGTTTGCTTAGATGTAGTGAAACCTAGATGTTAATTATGGGTTGATTGTTTGTTTATAATTGTTACGGATGATTGTATTCGATGTTAGGCTTAAGAAAACTGGCAGACTTTCATTGGTAACTTGCTTGAACGTCTTAAGAAACATGATCGGAGGTGTACTACGATTTTTGGTTGTATTTAATGAGTAAGAGAAATCTAATGATCCCATGTTAGGAGCTTCTAACGGCTCGACATAGGAGTGAAGTAGGATCTTATAGAGTTAGGGAATATTGTACACGGCCCTACGACTAGTATTAAGGAATATGACCCGTCATCCATGCAATTGTAACAAGCTAATCAACCTGTAAAAGATATATAGGGAGTAATGAAATCTAAGTAAACACAACTTTCCTCATTATTGTTTCCACCACATTAGTATAATAGTTTTATTTTCATTTCTTTTATTTTATTTTGATTGCATCTTTAGTTAATTGGGTTAGTTGGCTAGCAACTAATTCCGCCCACTCCTTCAAAACCCGAGATTTTACTTGCTTTCATAAAAATATAAAAATACAAAAAGAATCATCTCTCACCTCTAGACCTAGTTTAATAGGCTTTCTAATCCTAGCGACACTATTCCTGAGTTGAACGATCAATCCCCCGGTACTTGTCACTGTACTATACTACAACGATCAGGTACACTGCCTGGTGGGGGTTGTAAGCTTCTCGAGATCCCTTGAGAGGTAAAACCTGTTGCGCGGGTGCAATCCCCACGTATCATATTACAAGCACATACACATCAAGCCACACAAACATAAATGTAATAGCAAGTATAGAAAGTAAATAGCAAGGAAGAGAAAACGCAAACCAGACACAATGATTTATAGTGGTTCAGCACGAAGCACCTCTTCGTCCTACTCCACTCCCCGAGTCTCACACTCGAGAGTTACTTCGCTAATCAACACGCTCCTTTATGGTGGAACAAACTGTACACAAGCTTACACAAAGTTTAACGACACTAAGCGGAATGTCGAGTCCTAATCCTAGCTAGAACCAATCTACACCAAGGCCCACGTGGCCACACGAACAAGCACGCTTGTCCCACTTAGATCGATACACGATCCAAGCCTTCACACGAACGAGCACTCCCGTTCACTTGAATCTTCACACTAAGACACACTTGGGTCTTCACCCAATCCAAGCCTTCACACGAGACACACTTAGATCATCACCTGATCCAAGCCTTCACACACCGACTCAACTAACTCCTACCCTACACACTAGGACACCACACACCATACAACAATTACATGACCTAATCTAGTTACAAGACTTCTTGGATCTACATCACCATCCAAGTTCACACAAATAACCCCATCCTCGACTCACACACAAGTCGGAAACATTGACAATATTTATAGAACCTATCACCGTAACGCTTGTTACGTTTGTGTGTGGACACCTATAACATCTCGAATCTTTATCTATGTCAAGAGTTCTTTTCTTACTCATGAGGTAGAGGAAAGAGAAAATCATAACACTAGTTGGTGTGTGGACTCAATAACACTTCGATTCTTGATGACTTCGAGTGTTCTTCTCTTGCACATGATGTAGTGAATGATGGGATCAATTATAAACATATACCAAAGAGTTATAGTGATCAAAGAATGAAAAGGAAAGACGAGAAAATTTTTTGTGCAAAGAGGATTAGTTTTTCTGATGAAAATGGGTCAGTATTTATATCCAGGTCGAGGAGCATGGACGATCCCTTAAAGTTTCCACGGTCCCACGGTCCCTTATATTTAAGGGACCGTCCCGACAGTTTTTGCCCTTTTGTGGTGAAATGTTACCTGGTGAAATTTTAACTGATTTGGGCGGGTAATGAGGCCGTTTGGACATTTTGAAATTCAAATTTCAAATTTATTTTTCTTATAAAAACATTTCTTTATAAATACAAAAATAATTTGTCTAATTTATTTTTGTAAAAATGTTTTGTTACATTTATAAAAATGTGAGGTTTAAGGACAAAAAGTTTTTTATATGATCACTTAACAAAGTTGGTAAAGTGTTTGTACATACCTGAAGTGATGTCAAGAGACGTTGATGTGTGAACGAGTAACTTGTGAACTTTACGTTATGTATTACAAGTTACGTGTTTGTCATCATTAAAACACAAACATCATGGATGATAGGAACATCTTTGAACCTGTCATCCCACCACAACAAAACCCACCACTAGAACCTCTTAGGCCCCGAACCTTAGGAGAATATTCCCGACCTAGCCACCAAGGCTACCGAAACACCATTGAGCTCACCGGAGCCAATGTGACCCCCTTGCGATCCGACACCATCCGGTTGGTGCAAAGCGGATGTGCATTCCATGGACTTCGTTCCGAAGATCCAAATCAACATCTCAAGGACTTCCTTAAAATCGTAGATTCCATAGAGAGACAACCCGATTACGCCTATTCCAATTATCTCTACGTGATCAAGCTAGTCAATGGCTTGAACGTTTACCCGCGGGATCCATCACCACATGGGATGATCTCACCACTCGTTTCCTTGCTCAATTTTTCCCACCGGGGAGAACTACCAAGCTTAGAAATGACACCTTGATGTTCCAACAACGTCAAAATGAAACTCTTTATGAAGCATGGACTCGTTTCAAGGACTTACTCCAAAAAGTCCCTCATCATGGCATAGATCTTTGGCTCCAAGTCCAAATCTTCTATGACCATATTGATCTCTCCACAAGGCGAGCCATTGACCAATCGGCCGGTGGTAAGCTACGTGATCTAAGTGCGGAAAATGTCCATATCTAGATGGTCTCCTATTAATCTCTACCCAATGTGGTGTCAGTTCATCATCACAATCATAACTATGCTTCTTAACATCGTATACCGACCAAGTGTCGCCTTCACCTACCGCTATCTTAGACTCCTTACAATCTATCATGGCGCTAGCGGTTGCTAAAAATCCTCTTCCTACCAACAATGGGCATGTAGTGTCACTAATCATGTCTAGGACGTGAAAATCCGCTAAGATAGTTAACTTTCCTACGTGAATAACTACATCCTTAATCATTCCAACCGGGTGAGCAATACTTCCATCCGCTAGACCTATCAATACCTTCGTCTCCTCTAACTTTCCTAGCTTAAGAGTGGTGAATATCATGGGAACTCATAGAAGATCTTGCTCTCTATGACAACGAAAGTTGGAATGATCCCCGTGATTTGAACAAAACGGTCAAGGCAATATCTTTACCTTCGAACAACTCTAGCACTCCCGACCATAGGATCATGGAACTTGAGGACCAAGTCAAGTTTCTCATGAAATCTTACGAAGCTCCTAAGCCTTCAAGCCAAGTGAACAAAATCATTTCTTCATGCGAATTATGTAGTGGTCCCCATGACACTCGTAATTGTGTGGAACTCCCCGGAACAGCTTTTGCGGACTACGTATCCTCGCGTACCGACGAAGCGGGAGATAAGTGGTACACTTTCAAACCCGAGCCAAACCCTTACGGTGATTCCTACAACCCCTCTTGGAAAAATCACCCAAACCTTAGGTGGAAACAAAATCAAGCCAATTCTTCCAATCCGCCTAGTCGTTACCAACCAAACGGTCCACCCTCCAACCGTACTTTCAATACCAATCCTTCTAACAACTATGGTAGTACCAATAATCTTGAAGGATTGATGTCTAAGTTCATGGCATCTCAAGAAGCTCGCATATCTAAGTTTGAGGCCGATTTCAAACAAAAGCAAAGCGAGATGACCACCAAAATTGACACATTGTTGAAAGTTCTCAATGACCGAGAAATGGGAGCACTCCCAAGCGACACGGTCAAGAATCTGAAACTAAACGTTAATTCCATATCATCAGTTTCGTCACCCACTTCTTGTCCGCAATACTACTCGGTTAAATCTATGAGCACGTGTTTCAAACAAAACCAAATTCTTCAAAAGGACCAATCAAGTAAAACACCCGATATAAAACCGGTCAAAAGCATAGTTGAAACACCTCCTACGCAAGACCTTGACGATGAATTCAAGGAGCTTCACCTTGAACGCCCCGTCATTGATGTCTTAGCCCGTGCTCCCTACTATAGTGCCCTCCTAGAAAAATATGAGAAGTTTAAACTAGGTAAAAATGGGACCGCCTTCGTTCAAAACAAGTTGCCTAAAAATCTTGATGAACTTTATAGGACCTCAACGCCCATTCTATCTAGAAAAAGATTTCATTGAAAAGACACATTTGGTGGAACAACTCATAGCTAGAGATGAAGAGCTAGATCCTTTTGAGGACCCCTTAGTCTTTAGGAAGATGATTGACTTCTTAAGCGTAATGCCTATTAATATAGAGGTGAATAAGTGGAAAATAGAGGGAGACAAGTGTAAATGGAGGTGGGACAAGCCACCTAAAGAAGGCGACGGATCATGGCATATGAAGATGACTTTGTATGATCCGGATGGAGAAAAGTTTGAAAGGTCATACCGTACTAAGAAAACCGATAGGAAGCTAAAACCTAAGTTTGATCCCAAGGATGTCCTCAATGAGGAACTCACCCGTATCACGTAGTAACCTATGACCTTGAGTCTAGCTACAAGACTCGTAAAATAAAGAAAAGCGCTTTTTGGGAGGCAACCCATGATTTTGTGTGATTTTATTTTGTTTGTTTGTTATTTGCTTCCATATGCATGCTTTATTTTTATTGTTGGTAGATCATGTTTCTAAACTAAATAGTGGAAATACTCTACTTTGTTGTTTGGCCTAGTCTTAACTTCACCCAAAGGTATTTTTGCAAAAGATAAGTGTAAGGGGAAACCCCAAATATGTTTTTAAGAAACAAACCGATCATGATTCTCCACAATATTAAGTGAACATGTATATTCGTATTTGTTAGAGTCAAATGCTTGTATCGAGTCATAATGAAGTTTTGCAGGATTTTCCAGGAAGTAGAACCAAGTTTTTCCAGAAATTTTCCGGAAACTTAACAATAGGATTTCTGCAGGTCACTTCTGACGGCGTCATGAGTTTACTCTTGACGGCGTCACGTGTAAAAATCTGGAAATTTTACCAGTTTTGTTTTTCTAACGGAGTCTTAAAGTTTTTGTTGAATTATTAGTTTTATAATCTCAAGAAAATCTGCAAACATCATTCCACAAGCATTATATCTTACTTTGTTTTCTAGGATTTAGTAACATATGTAGATTGCCGCCGATTTTATGCGAGGTTGCCTTGTCTGTTTTCTCAGGTATTTACAGGTTATGTATGACAAGAAGATGATTTATTTTTCTGGAAGGGAAGCTTTGATTGTTCATTTTCTTGGAGGAAGATTTAACCTGGCCACCTTATTATCCATACCGAGTGAATCAGGGGAGTATTTGATTTCATTTTTTTTACTTATTTCACTTTTACATTCTTTACTTGAACATTGGGGACAATGTTCATCCTAAGTGTAAGGGGAGGGTAAAATGATGATACCTTACAGATACACTTTCGTTTGAGTTTGTTTGTTTGATAGTAGATGTGTAATAAAACTATGAGAAATACTTGTTAGTGCAATTTTAGCGCCAAATTTAAATTTTTTTACAACATTTAGGAGTGAAACTTTAGCCATAGCAAGCGTCTCATGGATAGGAGATTGTATGACTAGCACAAAACTGTACTATTCAGAAAAATTTTCCACCCAAATATGTGAGGTTCGCCTTTAGATTTGATAGGAAAAGCATTTATTATTAGTGCTTATGAGTGTACCGGTAGCATTTAGATTCTAGAACTTGCGTTAGTGATACATCCCGAGACCGCTAGTGAGACTACATTCGTGTAGTAGGATTTACTACATGATAAGAGGCATTAGGATCACCCTTGTGTTAAACCCGTATCATAATTACTTGACCATTTAAGTCATATTACTTGGCTAGTTAAGTCAATTAATTTTCCCACACCTTAGCGTTGTACTCATTTTTAGTACACGAAACCCCTAGTACACCCCTCCGAGCCTATCTTTTCGTTTCTAACTTTAAGCATTTTACTTAAAGGAAGAATTTGTTACACCGCACTTAAATGTACACCCAAATCGCCTTAGCCTTCCGTGTATGCACTCATCTTTAGTGCATTATTGTTATTTGTTAAACCCTAAGTTAATTATCTAATTGATTACATGGTTGCTAAGTCGAGTCATATCCTTGTACATATTGTTTTGGGACGATTGGGACTCATGGGTAAAGTACTTATTTTATGGAGTAATGGGGAAGAACATCATATATTACCCTCATATGTACGTTAATCTTAAAAGTACTCCAAGTGTTTTGATTTTCTTAATTCGAGTCATTAGATTAGTTTATTGTAAACTATGTAAAAATTCAAGTGTAAGGGGAATTTTCATTCCCTATGATGTATTGTTTTGGATGGTAGGGTAAGAGTGTATGCAAAAAAAAAAAAAAAAAAAAAAAAAAAAAAAAAAAAAAAAAAAAAAAAAAATCAAGAAAAGAAAGAAAAAAAAAATAGAAAAAGGAAAAGAGGAAAAACATACGGACTACCATCCCTTTTCATTCTATGTTTTAGTTATTCTTCATTTATTAGCTTAAGTCGAGTCTAGTCTTGCCTTAGCAACGCCATATTGTACATGTAATTAACCAAGATTGTTAACTCGCCACCAGTAAAGACTGCCTATATCCAACAAAACCGTGTATTCCATATCCCTACATCTAACGTTACAACCCTTTAAAAGACCTCTTTGATAGTTTATCCTAGGTGCTTACGCCATGTGGTGGAGGTTTGATCCTTTCCCAAGCCTATGGTAATCTATTTTGCTATGACAGGTAGTGAGAGATATCTTCCGTTTCCATATTATAATTTATATTTTATTACACCCGAGAGATGTGAGTATCTAAACACTATTTGTGAGGTGCTAGTGTATGACCTCCGTGCTTGTGTTTGGTCTTTAGTGGAACGATTATTTGTTGTAATTATTTTTATATTAGTGTTAAATGACCCCTAACTTGTATTTTGATTAGAATAAAAGCGCATTTGCTTAAGGACAAGCAAATCTCAAGTGTAAGGGTATATGATGAGGCGAAAAATGAACCACTTTTAGGGGGTCATTTAAGCCCGGAATTGAATTTATTTGATCAAATATTACCCTAAATCGTTCCTTTTGTGATTTTAGGTACTTTGGGAGTGAAATCTGGAAAAGGAAGCAATTCAGACGTTTTTGGAGCATAAAAGTGAAGAAAACGCCAAAGACTTAATTTTCCTTGCTGGGAACAGTATATGACGGCGTCAAGAGGAAATTCATGACGGCGTCAAGAGTTAATTTGGTGACGACCCAGTACAAACCTGACGGCGTCACAACAAGAGAGTCAAGAGTTAAAATCATGACGGCCTGCATAAGGAGACCACATGACGGCGTCAGACCCAGATCTAGGCAGTCCGAGGAACTATTTGGCGGCGAGATGACAGCGTCAGACATTTGTTCTTGACGCCGTCACCTTCTAAAATCTATATATAGTTTTCTATTTTTCATTCATTGAGGAGAACTTGTGTGGAGAAACCCTAGGGCCGAACTTTGTGAACCCTAGCTCGTATTTTACAGTAAATTCAAGGGTTTTCACCCCTTGAATCCTTTCATGTGCTATTGCGATAAGTCTTCTCTTAATTCAATCAATATGTCTATGTGTTGGTTGTCTATATCTTGTGCTTGTCTTGATTTCAACATGCTAGGCTAGATTTATCTTGTGTTTGCTTAGATCTAATGAAACCTAGATGTTAATTATGTGTTGATTACTTGTTTATGGTTGTATTGGATGAATGATTTCAATGTTAGGCTTAAGAAAACTGGCAGATCTCCATTGTGTAACATGCTTGAACGTCTTAGGAAACATGAACCGATGTGTACTAGGTTTTATTGGTTGTATTTAATGCATGAGTAAATTCTAATGATCCCATGTTAGGAGCTTCTTAGCCGGCTCGACATAGGAGTGAAGTAGGCACTCATAGGATTGGGGAAGTAAATACGCCACCCCATGGATGGTATTAAGGAATACAATCCGTCATCCACGCAACTATAACAAGTAATTAACGTGTAAAAGATATCTAGGGAGTAGTGAAATCTAAGTAAACACATTTCTCCCATATATTGCTCACAACCTTAGTTTAATATAGTTTTATTTTCATTTTAATATTTTATTTTGATTGCATCTTAGTATTGGGTTAGTTGACTAGCAACTAATTCCGCCCAACTCCTTCAAAACCCGAGATTTTAATTTGCTTTCCTAAAAATATAAAAATACAAAAAGAATCATCCCTCATCCCTAGACCTAGTCTTTAGGTTTTCTAATCCTAGCGACACTATTCCTAGCTGAACGATCAATCCCCCGGTACTTGTCATTATACTATACTACATCGATCAGGTACACTGCCTGGTGGGGGTTGTAAGCTTCTCAAGATCCCTTGAGAGGTAAAGCCTGGTGCAATCCCTACGCATCAGCAGAAGGGTCAGGCGCAGGCCTTATCCTTACCAACCCAGATGGAACAGAACACACTTACGCACTGCGTTTTGAATTCATAGCCACAAACAATGAGGCAGAATATGAAGCATTATTGGCTGGACTCCGCATAGCAAATCAAATGGGCATACGCAACCTAGAAGCTAATGTGGATTCACGATTAGTAGCTAACCACGTGTTAGGCGAGTATGTGGCCCAAGAGGAACACATGATCCAGTACCTCAATAAAGCCAAGTCCTTGATCAAGAATTTTGACAAGTTTTCCATCAAACAAATCCCACGAGGAGAAAATAAAAAAGCAGATGCGCTAAGTAAAATCGCATCCACAAGCTTCGCACACCTGTCAAAACAGGTATTGGTGGAAACCTTGAAGAACAAATCCATCTCTGAGATGGAAATCTCCACAGTGATAGAGGAAGAGCATCCTACATGGATGACACCCATCATGGATTTTATTAGCAAGGGAACACTCCCCCAGGAACAAAAGGACGCTCGGCGGATACGACGCACAGTGAAGAGATTCGAACTTCGAGATGGTATCCTATATCGGCATTCATTCCTACAACCATGGCTTAGGTGCGTCGGACCTCTTCAGGCAGACTACGTACTCCGGGAAATGCACGCCGGATCTTGTAGCATGCACTCAGGACCACGGTCTGTTGTAGCGTGTGCTTTGCGATCCGGGTACTATTGGCCTACCATGCACCGCGACGTGCGAGACATGATTAGAAGATGCAACGACTGCCAAGTCCACAGACCCATTCCGCGTCGACCACAACATGAGTTAACACCCATCACCACACCATGGCCATTCCATAAATGGGGAATTGACATTGCAGGACCCTTTCCAGTCGCGGCAGGAGGACTTAAGTTCCTCATTGTCGCCATTTACTACTTCACCAAATGGATCGAGGCAAAAGCAGTGGCAAGTATCACAAGTGACCAGGTCAAACGATTCGTTTGGGATAACATTGTATGCCGCTTTGGCCTACCTGGAGAGATTATTTCGGACAACGAAAAACAATTCTGTGATAACCCATTCAAAGACTGGTGCGCGCAGTTAAACATCACACAGCACTTCGCGCCAGTTAAACATCCACAAACAAATAGACTAGTAGAACACGCGAATCGTAGTCTGGGTGAAGGAATTATAGCGCGCCTAGACAAACATAAAGGAAGATGGGTGGACGAATTATCGCATGTCCTGTGGGCCCACCGCACAGAAATCAAAGTCAGCAACGGCGATACACCTTTTTCTCTTGTCTACGGGACAGAAGCTGTTATACCAGCGGAGATTGGAATGCCAACAATCCGTACATCGGAAGTCAACGTCACAACAAACGATGATGAATGACGCATTGACTTAGATCTGTTGGAGGAACGACGCGAAAGGGCAGCTATCCGCGAAGCAAAAGCTAAATCAAAGATGAAGAAGTATTATGATACAAGAGTCAGAAACACTTCTTTCAAACCAGGGGACTTTGTATACCGCGCCAGCGATGCAAGCCACGCAAAGGACACGGGCAAACTCGGACCCAAATGGGAAGGACCTTACGAGGTCACAGAAGCATTAGGCGATGGTGCGTACAAAGTACGCGACATGAAGGGCCACGAGCTACCACGCACCTGGAACATTTGCAATCTCAAGAGATGCTACCTTTAGGCTACGGCCCACACACTGACACCTCTGCACTTTAGTAAGCGCTCAATAAATGTCTGTGTATTTACTTTTTCTTTTAGGAAATTGTCTTTACTTTTTATTATCTTGCAAGAATTAATAAAACGTTGTGGTTTCTAGCTAACTCCACAACACATTTCAACATTATTGCTTACATCATTCGTTCATGTTTCAATTATGTTTATTTATATTATTGCCTACATGGCGTGCATGCACATACTAAGACCACACGAGGGCAGACAGGATGAGTAAACCTACTAAAGTACTCGTTGAGTAAGAGGGTTGCAAACCCATCAACATCGGATCACGTATCCCTGTTAAACACCTTACTATCAAGACGTTGGAGTAAGTTAACAGTACATCCCACGATGGATGCACTTTAACGCACACTGTGCGCGTTTAACAAAACATGGATTCAAGACAATTGACTCCTAAATAGTGGAATTCGCAGTACGCTGCATACCACCACATGGATTCAAAACAATTGACTCCTAAGTTCGTACGCAAACTCACTAAGTTCATACAAGACTATGACTTTAGTACGCATCCCACAACGAATGCGCAACAACAAGTTTAGACGAACTAAGAAACCAAGACACTTGGTTACTAAAAATGATAAATGTAGCACGCTACACACCTACTTGCACGTTTGTTAAGGTTATGGACCGCAAACGTTTATTTATTAAGTTACGGACTTAATGCATAAGTTATGGGCTCAATACAAGATATTCTAAGCACAAAACGCTATATGCGTGCAAAAAGTCCCATACTTTCATTTACCAAGAATCACGAGTTTTTACAACGATAACTACAAGTTATACATAAATATCTACAAGCTACGGCAGCGCTGAGGACTACGTCCTTGGTCAGTAGAACTCCCAGCCTCCTGGAGTTTCTTCAAAAGCAACGCATATTTCGGGGACACGGTCGCCACACTGACCACAACCCCATCTGACCTAGGGATATGCGCAGCACCTACACCGCAGAGAGTGGCTTTTCCTTTGACACCCTTCTTCTTAGCCGCCCTTTCCGCATGACGCTCCAAGACCTCCTTCAGAGGAACCTCTGTCTCAATAGCGAAGGGGTTAAGAAGGTCACGCGACTGCGCGAACACTGGAACCTGCAACTGAGACTCATCAGGCTTCAAGAAAAAAATCAGGTTCAGCCTCTGCGTTCTCCACTATGTGCCTCCCAAGAGATAATCCCTACATAATCAACTTGATGGGATAATCTTGGTCGCACTCCAGCCGCACAATGTGCGGAAGCTCGAAGAGCCTCATTCCCTCCATCGCCTTTACAAGTTCCTCAAAGGCATCAACATTGTAGTCAGGAACCTCAGCGGGGGGAACGGTCAGCAGTTGACCCTCAGCAAGCTCTTTCACAGCCTGCGCCTTGCCACGAGCAACGGCACACTCCACCACCTTACCAAAGGCACCCACGACCTCTGGGGATTCCAATGTGCCCATGGTAGCCAGGCGCAAGCCATGGCTGATCAACCACCTGCACAAACAGCAACAAATGCATTAGAAAGAAAGAAAAAAATACAAGAATTAAAGAATAATGTACAACAAGTACCTGCGCTCCGCAATCGTGGACATAAGATGAGGATACAACTCCTCATCATACTCTATGCTCAACATGCACAGCTTCTCCTCCTGCGCCTCCACAGTACTCTCCACTTTCTTGCCAAATTCAGCAAGCTGGTCGCAGAGCTCATTCTTCCTCTCCTCAAGGTACTTTACCCCCCAGGCGAGGTCAGCCCTGTACTGCTGCGACTCTCCACGCTCGCGCTGCAGCTCAGCCATCACAGTCAACTTCTCCTCGGTGGCCTTCTTGGCACGCTCATCGGTGGCCAACACCTCTGCCTGCACCTCAGCCAACTGCGCCTTGAGCAGGGCAATCTGCTCATCCTTCTGAGCAAGGTGATGAGTGTGTAAATACTCATCATTTTTATCATATCTGAACTGCCAAAACATCCAAAAACACTCAGAAATGCATCAAAATACAGAAATTATCCCAAAAGTGTGTTTTATATGTTTTAGATGCAAAATGTTTAAAAACAAATGAAAAACGAACAAAGTTTGCATAATTGGCAGTTTTAGTCCCTCAAGTTTCATAAATTGACAAAACTAGTCCCAGAAGGTTTAAAATGAAATAAAAGTCAACCCAAGTCCTTTGGAATTCAAAAGTTGTCAAAATAAGTCCTTGGGTGAAAAATTTTGAGAAAATTACACTTTTGGTCCCCGAACTTTCAAAAATAGCAAAAGTAGTCCCTGGGTTTTAAAAATGGAAAAAATAATTTTCACAACCCTTGTACTATTCATACAGGGCAAGTTTGGTCCTTACATTATCTTTGGAAAGTTGTCAAGTCACACCCCTCAAATTTCAGTTTTTGCATATTAAGTCCTTGGGCTTTTATAACTACAAACCAAACCATTTAATAAATTTCCCAAAACCTTTTAACCCATCCCACTTATCCCTAAGCCCAATCTACCCTTGGCCCAAAAGCTTAAACCAAAACCACCCCGTCCCTTTGTAATACTACCCAAGTTTGACCCGGTCAAACTCCACTTCACCCCCTCCAAACCATACACCCGTGACTTCTCCCCTGCCAAACCTACTCCAACACCATCATAATCCCTACCTTATCTCTGCCACACTCCACCACTACCCACCTATACTAACTTTCCATCATATAAGTCCAATTTATCCCCCTGGCTTCAAATACTCAGAAGAAAAAGCCAAAAGCATTTTGGCGGCAAAATTGAAGGAAGGGTCAGGATCAAAAGTGCTACATCCAACAGCCTCAAATGGAAGTGGGGAAAAAGACATGAAGCAAGAGGGAAACCCTAGTTTTTTTTATATAGTATAAATAGGTTAATTTGTAGCTCATTTTTGGGCATTAGGTAATTTAGTGTTAAAATTAGTTTTAGTAAAATTTTTATTAAGTGTTTTAGTTCCTAAATTCAGTTTGTAATCTCTTTAAAATCAATGCAAATTTTAATTTTCGCTCAAAAAAAACTGTATCAGCTTACTTGCTCAATCCAACTGCTTATTTATCTTTATTTTATATCACTGCTCATTTGGGGCTTATTGTGGCTTATTTTAATTACCTGATTGCTCACTATATTTAGTTTTATAGTTTTAGGGTGTTAGTTTAGATTCTTGCCTTGAATTGTCCAGCTTGGCTTTCATAAGTCTAGTTATGGCTACCCATTAGAAATGCTTATTTATGTTTGAATATGGCTTCTTAAGTGAGTATTAGCTTAGTATAGCTGCTGAGTTCAAGATTAGCTGCACCCACCAGCCCCTAGTTGTTTACAAACTCAAACAGTCCCCTTTGGCATTGCTTCAATTTGGCAGTTGTTGTTTGAATGAGTTTAGGCTTGCTAGTTTAATGCACCTACGATCTTATTACCTCAGTGGAATATGGTTATTGGTCATTTTTACATCAAAAGTCAAATCTTGCTTTGTACCTCATTAAAGTATTGACTGTCAAGGTTTTGAGTCTCAAGTTTACTCATATTGGTTCACTCATGTTCAACATAGATTAGTTAGGTTTCCTTATAGCTTGAATTATCATGTTTATAGTTAGTTAGAATCAATCATACCTCAGATTAGTCAAAATGCCAAGTTAGGTAAAAAGTCAAATTGCCTTGTGTAGAAAAATTCTCAATATTGCAATAATTGTTGTGATTTTTGTACTTGTAGTTAGGACTTGAAACTTTAACATGTTGTTGTCTCCCACCTTGGCTTCTGGAATCCATAAACACTATATTTTTGTGAATTTTCTAGTGGGTCCCACAACCCTCCAAAGTGACATGCAGGGCAAGGGTATGCCCTGCACCCAAGCTTTTGCACCCACTGACCCGTTTTCCTTATAACATATCTTGTTTATTATTTGTTCATTCTGAATGATGTTTTTTGATTTGGGGAGCTTGATACAGTGTCTTATAGTGTATGCCTTTTGTTTGTTATTGTCAGCTTATTTAAGTGCTTATTTTACCCCTTAAGTTGTCTTTAGGTTTACTGTTTCTGCTGATACACCAGCTACCATACTGAGCTTGGTTAGTTCATGAACCTAGTTGGAATTGGCTTGTGATTTCTTGTTAGTTGTTGTTTTTCTCAGCTTATTAGTGTTGTCTGTGATTAAGCTTAATTGTTTTTGCCATTGGATTATGCCTTACTGCTTATTTGACTCAACTGTCTAAATTCCATGCTCACTGTGTGCAGTCTCACTCACCCATATCCAAGCCCTCCCCAAGGCCTTATTAGTGGACCCCAGGGCTTGGCCCTCAGCTTTTTGAAAAGCCCTTCTGGGTGGCTTGTAAGATCAAGTCTCATTTTGGCCTACCAAACTCCCCTGTGGGACCCACCAAGGCCTGCATATGGCCTGTTGAAGCATGTGTGGTTCTGTGGTGAATGGGATTGCTTATTTGATATTGTTGGCTTAATATTTGTGCTTATTCAGTTCTTTTTAGCTTAATTGCTTTCCTCCCTGCAGTTTGTAGCTTGTTACTCATTTGTAGCTTAGTGGTGGCTTATTGCTCAAAAATCAAGTTTCAAAAGCTTATTAGAATTTTCTGTTTCAACTTTAGCTTTGTGCACTGCTTATTAATAAGCTTCCATCAAAGTTCCTTTGTAAAAGTTTTCTATAATTAGTAGTTAAGTAGTTTTGTAAAAGAAAAAAAAAATCCAAAAAACCAAATTTAATTTTTAGTGATAGCTTCTATTTAACATAATTTAGCTTTTTAATTTTTCTTTTTAAAATTTTGTCAAGTACTTATCTGTTTTTATATTTTTCTTAAATTCCTAGTATATTAAAGTATTTGTAGGAATTTTTTTAGATTTTTCTCCTTTCATTTAGTATTTATTATAATTAATATTAGTTTAATAATAATTAAGTAATATTAGTTAATTAAATAGGTTTATTAATTTTTATTTAACAACAGTACTTTTTTATATTTTTCCTAGGTTTTATATATCATAAAATAATTTTAGGAAATTTTTCATAATTTTCACTATTCATCTTCTATTTTTCTTAATTTTAATTAGTTTAAAGTAATTAATAAATAGTAATTAATTAATAATAAATAGAGAAAAAGTAAGAAAAATATATTTTTAGTTTTAAAATCACTTTTATATTATTTTAGAATTTTTAGAATTAAATTTTCATTTTTCTAGCTTAATTTCATAATTAGTGTAATTTAAATATTATTAATTAGTTATTAAATAATAATTAATTAAATAGTGTAAAAATTATTTTTCTTTTTCTAAAAATATTATTAATTAGTTATTAAATAATAATTATTTTTCTTTTATCATTAGTGTAAAAATGTAATTTTCATATTCGTAGGTATTTTATTTCTATAAAACTCGCGTTTTATTTCGTACGCTAACGTAACTTTAAATCAAACGAACGCGTTTTTAGACTTAGCTCACGTTTTTAGTGTATCTGATCGTCAGTAATTATTTTTATAGTGTTTCTAAGTTATTTTCATTCCTCATCTCGTAGTATAATCATTTACAACCCCTTTCTGTCCAAATTAACCCGATCACAAACCCGTTTGATTACCATCACACCTCGTCGGGACATAACGACCCGGGGAAACCCTGTACTTCCACGGAGATTGATTCTAGGCAGTTTGACCTGGTTGACCATCCTTTGGTCAATTTAGGTTGACCGTTTAGACCCAATCACAAGGTCACCTCCCTCCACAACAGCCCGCGCCTTTAGCTGAGTGACCAACTCAGCTTGGCGAGCAGCAACACCAGCTAGCTTCTCCACCAACTCATGCACAGACATCTGCGCCGCTGCCTTCAAAGACTCCTCCACATGAGCAGTCTGTGGTGATGCGGCACGATCAGCAAACACCGCATCATCATTCGCAGCATGGTCACTACAAAACAAAGAGGGTAAAGTTAGTGCGAAGATACAGCAAATAATGACAATGAAAATTGTAAATACTTACACAAGAGGTGGGGACTTGGGCAGACTCTTCTCCGCGACAGAAACGGATATATCATCCGGCGTGGCAGACTCTTCATCAGCAATCAGATGGCGCCTCCTCTTGGAGGTGCCAGTACCATAACCACCAGAAGACGCTTCCTTGCGCTTCCCTCTCTGAGCCTCCACAACAAGTTCTAGAATCTCCACACTGTTGGACGATTCAACATGCGTCTCCTCCTCCACGGGAGACTGCTCCCCAGTAGGAGGAACACTCTGCACCGGCACAACAAGCGCAGCTGCGGGTGGAGAATTTTCACACGCAATGGGCCCAAACACCGTTAGGTGCCCCTCAGTAGCCTGTAAGATGGGCTCCTCTCCTTCCCTCAAAGGACGCACCCCCACTGTCACACGCTTGGGCTCCTTCAACTTTACAACAGCGAACAGGTCCATCTCTGCGACAGACAAAAGACAAATAACAAGAACAACTTAGTTATTCAAGAAAAACAAACAAACACTTACATTATAGAGGCAAAGGCAAGAAAGGATGAGCACCCACCCTGGCTGTTCTCATCAATGAAGGTTGGAACCTCGTCCGCACCATCAAAATAGTTGTGACTCAGTCCCATATGCACCAAAAACTCCTCAGGATAGGAGTTAATGGGAATGCGGTTACTATTAATTATATCCGCATCCGCGGTGCTGTACGAACTAGGGATAGGACGCTCATCCCTTGGCAACGACCCTTGAGTATAAAACTTAAAGTGCGACGGAAACACAACATCATCCACCCAGAAAAAATATTCTCTCCAATGCCTTAAAGAATCTACTTTGTCGGTATAGCATTGAAGGCGCCCTGAGCGCTTTGCAAAAGAAACCCACCCGTGCGACCACGTTGTGTGGTAGAACGCACGAAATAGGTCGACTGTCGGGTTGATGGCAAGTAACCGACAGTTTATTTCAAAATTGGATATCTTCGCCGCACCTATACAGTGCAGTTGTGAGATATGGAGTTGGTAGTAATTGAGCACGTTGCTAAAAAATACGGATATTGGTACGCGATAATTCGCGTAATCAAAAAAGCGTGTATATAACCCTATCTTCCCATCGGGGAAATCGGCAATACACGCGTCCACATCTGGTGCTTCAGGATGGACGTCGAGAGAAATGAAGTAGTCAGAAGAAAACTGACGTACGTCATCCTCATCCATCCTAAAGCGAAACTCGTGTAACTAAGCAACCATTTTTAAGATACAAACAAGATTTGCTTAATTGCGCACGCGCAGTTACCTAGTAGAACAGAAGATCGAAGAAAAAGCTTTGAAAGGGTTTGAAAATGGTGGAAATGATTTTAACTGTGTGAACCACAGTGAAAAGGGGGCGGTGACTTTTATAAGTACCAAAAACCCTAAGAGAAGCGCCACGTGGATTCCACTAACTCAACGTGTGGCTAGGATGAGAGATGGTACAACACTTTTTCCCTCTTCTCAAGGAACACGTGGACACTCTCCCCGTTTTTCGAAGCACTTCTTATGATATTTTGGGACTTGATACATTGTTCCCATTTTTGGGCGGGAAGTATTTAATTTTTTCCGCCACGCTTACCACTATTCTCACTAGTCTAGTATCTGCGGCTACGAGCCGCGCACACTAGACTGGGGGGACATGATGACGTATAGTCTATAGTTGGGTCACGAGTCCAAATGATAGACATTACTAAACCCAAACCCACCACGAGTGGGCTATCATGACAAATGACTTGGGCCATAATACCAATGGCTGGGACTCACGACGTCCGAAGCCCAACCAAACTACCCGGTTATAGGATAAGGATCTTCTATTAACAGAATAGATATCCTTACCCCGGATAAGCACCACGTGTGCGAAGAGTAAGGAACAAGAAACCTACACGGTTTCTGCGCCCCTATATATAGAATAATATATTCTCATTAAAGGTACGATTCACAAACCCTAACTCTTCAACTAAACCCTAAACCGATTACTTACTCTCACGCCGGAGTCTAATCGTGGGAGACAATCCCACGATAAGTCTAACGGTGTTGTTTGCTTTCTTAGTGCGCAGGTTTCATAAGCACTAAAGTTCTAATTGGTACGAGAGCAGGAGTCCAAACAAGGTAAGCCCAACTTTTGTATCAACAGTAACGTTTGCACTAACAATATATATATATATATATATATATATATATATATATATATATATATATATATATATATATATATATATATATATATATATATATATATATATATATATATATATATATATATATACAGAACTTTTATTAAAGTTGTAAAAATGAGAACTATTCTAAAATACTATTAAAACATTGATACATAACCATTTAAGCAAATATGCCCCAAAATATTATATATAAATACAAGTTAACATTAAATCAAATAATAACCAACTCATACATGACAAACGGATTACTGATACACAATTAAAATTTTGATACATATACATTAAAATCTAAAAAAAAAAACTAATTTCTTATACATAAATTGATACACCTAATACACAACAACCACTAAAAAGTTGATACACAATACTAAACCTTGATACACATTACACGTTGAATCAAAGTGTATCACTTAGTTTACGTCAATTTTAATAAGAAAACCCATCAAATCTTTAACAATTTTAGTTGTAATTAATTATGTTTTTATTATCTTTTAAGTTGAGTGTCATTTGTGAGATTTTGGTTGGTTCTCAATTTTACAACTTTAAAAAAGTTCTCATTTGATCTCAATTTTATATATATGTTTATATATGTATATATATATATATATATATATATATATATATATATATACATATTATAAAAACAAATTAAAATCTCGGGTTTTAGAAGAGTGGGTGGAATTAATTGCTTGTTAACTAACCAAAAGCTATGTTTATAAAACAAAAATTAAAATAACGAGAAAAGTAAATGTGGTGAACTACTTATTGTGAGATAAACGTGTTTACTTAGATTTCACTATTCACTAGTTATCTTTTATTGAATTGTTAAATGTCACGGTGCACTTGTTTTAGTTGAAGCGTTGTATTCCTTAATACCAGTCGTGGGGCCGTGCTAAATTCCCCAACTCTATGAATATCAATTTCTCCTAAAACCTTAAGTTAATTAAGCTATCATAGGATCATCAATATCAATTCATGCATTAAATACGACGAGAAAAACCGATATTGCACATATGGTTACGTTTTCTAAGACGTTCAAGCTAGTTACACAAAGAAAGTCAGCCAGTTTTCTTAGCCTAACATGAATCAATCAACTAAACAATAGACAACGCATCAATAATCAATAACTATATTTCATTAAAGAGAAGAGAAGATAAACACATAATCAAACAACACATAGACATATTAAATGATTAAAGGAATACTTAACTTCAATTAAACATGGATGAAAAGAGGCTGTGAAAGCCTTAAGAATACAACAAAATTCGTCTAGGGTTTAGGTCTCCAAAAATGTCACACTAATGAATGAAAAATCAAAAACTATATATAGATTTACAAATCTGACGGCGTGAGGTTATGGATCCTGACGCCATCACTTTATAGTCTCTAACGCCGTCAGCTCAAGGCTGGCGCCTTAACTCTTTAAATCACTCTAAGCCGTCTCTTTTAATTTTAAAACGTGACTCCTAACTTCAAAGTACTCCTGACGCCGTCAGGTGCATATACCAAATTACTCACTTCGTCGAGTATACCATTTAAGAATGCAGACTTTACATCCATTTGGTATATTTTCCACCCGTTTTGTGCAGATTGAGAGATAAGTAATCTGATTGTTTCCATTCTTGCCACAGGAGCGAAAATTTCGTCATAATCAATACCCGCTTTCTGTCGGTAACCTTTTGCAATGAGCCTCGCTTTGTAACGTTGAATCTCTCCTGTAGCATTCATGTTCTTCTTATAAACCCATTTTACACCTATGGGTTTGTGCCCTTTTGGTAATTCGACCATCTCCCAAGTTTTGTTCTTTTCAATAGCACTGATTTCTTCATCCATCGCTTCCTTCCACTTCTTATTTCCTATTGCTTCTTCAAACGTTATATCTTTTCATATAAATCTTGTATACTCCTTGTTCTCTGTTGTATTGGATCGTCCTCATTTTCAGAATCTGTTGTGACCACTGTTTGATCATTTGGTGTTGCTTCAATAGTGAGTTTCAGTATGCTTTCTTGGGTGTTGTTGTGAGGCTGCTGATTATTCCAGTCCCATGTACTTTCCTCGTCCACATACACGTCTCTACTAGATGTAGAGTATAGAAAGGTTTCCTACTACTGAATAACTCTTTTTACTATTTCCCTTTTTGAAAAGTTGGTTACTATTTCCCTTTTTGAAAAGTTGGATTTCTTTGCTAAATCTCAACAGTAGTTTACTATTTTCCTTTTTGAAAAGTTGGATTTCTTTGCTAAATCTCAACAGTAGTTATATTGTGATAAAATTACTTAAACTAATTGTCATGTGAAACGACGTCGTCTATGTTTCATAATCTTCCCGTTTTTTTCCTGACCTGTTACATGTGCAGTGGCCCGCAATTTAGCCCAAAACCCAAAAAGAGGAGGTCCGATCCCAAAAAAATAATAAGTAACCGCCTTTGCTTCCTGATTTTTCCAGAACAATCTCTCAAAAAACACAAACCAAGCTAATGGCAGATCATATGGGAATATCAGATTGTTTTGGACATGAGAAGAATCTCGACTTCTCGACAGTCGACACACACAAACACTATCTTAAGACCGTCGCCTCATATCTTCCAGAACCATCATCTTTTCCATAGCCTGTGATAAAATCATTCGCCGGTTCTAGAAGAAGCTTCAGAGGTAAAAAGAATATGCCTGATGCAGTTGCGGTTCCGGTAACAGGCGAAAAAAAGATGGTTCAGGTGAACAAAGAGGAGGTGGTTGAAAGTTGGAAAGATTGAAGATGATGATATGATCTTCCAAAAAGTAAGTTCTTTTTCTATTCCTTTATTGATTTTTGTTTTTAATTCAAAGTTTAGTTTTTTTAGGAATAAGATGCTTGGAGTTTTGTAGTGTAGATGTTGCATAAGGTACGAATAATATTGACAAGGTAATTATTTTTAGTAATGATCATATGAAAAGGAAAAATAGGAAACATGAGATGAGTTGGAGTCGTGAATGTGCAATTTTATGTTGCCGAAGCAATTGGTGTTGCTTTCTAATTATATAGAGAACATTTTTTAGCTTTGCGTTTTGATCTCCTTTTTCGCCTTAAGAATTAGAAATCTCCTTAACAAAACCACCATGCTAAAATTCTCCCGAAAGTTATCAAAATATTCAAAACCGCAAATCTACAACGTCCCGCCGCAACGCGGCGGACCGACGCCCAACTCGTTTATTTCTGAAGCGACGTGTGTTAATTCTTCTAGCTCCATAATCACAAGTGACAACGTCACAAGTCAAGGCGTGACGCCGTCAGGTATCTTTCTCTGACAAGTTTTTCGCGACTTTGTTTTTTCTTCTATTTTTCGCCTAAAAACGTCCAAAAAGCTCCAAATTCCAGAATTCGCGTCCCAAGTACTTAAAATGCAAAAAAGAAACTATTTGAGGCAATATTTGATGATATTAACATGATTTTAGGCTTAAATGACCCCTTAAAAAGGTATCAAATAAATTCTTATCAACAACCTAACACCAAACTTATCAAAGAGTCTTTAACATTTCACATGAATAAGAAAATCAACTTTTATAAAAATCAAATATAAGATCTGGAAAAATATAATCATACACAACCCAAATCAAATCAACTCATACACACCTACCGCTATCGTACTATCACATTCACCACCATTGCTGCTATCACACTCATCGCAACGGAAGATAACGTCATGGAACAAATTCATAAATTACATTGAACGACCTCTATATGAGTCATTGAAATAATAATTTGGTTACAACAACCGAGTTTCAAAAAAAGAACATAGTTTTAAGAGTTCACAACATAATGAAAAAGAGTTTTATACATAACCAAATGCTATTAGTAATGCAATAAAATCTTCAATGAAATGAGGCTGCAAAAACGTGACTCTAGAACAATGCTCCAAATGCTATCCATGTTACGTGCGACTAATGACTTGAGAATAACATGCTAAAATGGGTCAACATAAAGTTGGTGAGTTCACAGGTTTATCGTTAAGTAAATAGTGTCATAGGCCATAGATTTAGCGACCATTGTATCACTCACCATATTATGAAAAGTATTACTATTGCACTAAACTCATGAAATCGAAGCCTTAACTGTTCTATATGTGCCCCTGTAAGTGCTCATTTTCGAGAACACTCATAGTTCCTCAAATGATTAGGCGTCCGTTTAATATAACAGTAAAGTAAGCGCTAAAAATCTAGATGGGAGTGTCAACCCAATAGATCTATTTAAAACATTCATGCTTACTTACGTAGCTATCGGTTCATGATTGTGGGTGGGGTCTTAGTGGAAAATGTGTAACTTAGGGAATAAATGTTTAGAGTACTTGTGTCCATAAAATAATTGAGCATGTATTTTCACCCTATAGTAGTTCAAAACAAGTAAAGTAGGGGCTATGAGACTCATCTTAGCAAGTGAAAGTAACGAGAACAAGAAGCAAGCTTGTAGTATGTGATATGACCTATCCACGACCTAAATCAATTAAGATAGATGCCTTAAAGTCACAATGATATGCTCTATGCACATGAGTTTTGAAAAGTTAAACCACTCCTATAAACTTATGTTAGAGTTTTATAAAGTTTTACAAGTAAAATCATTTAGGAAATGAGTGAACACATGGACTTTTCTTGTTATGTCTAAAATAAGATTCTGCCAGAATTTATGAGCTGACTTTGGAAGGCCACAACTTACTCAATTCTTAATGTATTTTAGTGAAACAAAGTCTGTAATTTAGGTTTATGTGTTAACTTTTAACCTATACACTCAATGATTCAAAGTTTTAGACATCCAAATGGTCATCACAAGACACGGGTGTCAGCAGCTATACTTGCTGAACAATTGCTTGAATAATTTCGTTTTGAAGTACTGTACCACCTCCACAATTTATGATTCTTAGATCAAAACTTTCCTAAGACAATAGGGTATCTTGTGGTTAAAAGAGATTTACTAAAAATGTTTAGTAAGGTATGTAAAAGTTGCTTCAAAGTAACCCTAATTTCTGGACATAAAAACCTAAAAACGTATCATTATTTAGATCAACTTTATATACAACAAATCTAATAGGGTGGTATAAAATCTATGCATGACATGATAAATAAGTGTGATATGAGTTTATAGAGACACTTACACGAAAAAATGAATGAGTTTGATGGTCGTAAAGTGAACTTGGACCAACCCTAACATTACAAACCCTAGATGTTTACTACTAAACCTTGTTATACTTAGATAACTTTGAAAGAGTTGTGTTTCTTTGTGTATTTTCATCCGAATGAGTAAGAGAGAGGAGTGAGTTTTTTTTGTGTAGGATTGAGTAAGATGAGCTTCTATTTATTGGCCAAATGGAGTGATTAACTAGCGACGGATGGTGAGGTGTTTGGGAAGAGGTGTGGGTATTTGCGACGGATCTGATATTCATGCTCCTAAGTGAATTCAGGACCTCTTCTGAATTCCAACGAACCTTAACAATAAAAATACAATTTTGCTTCAACTGTTTAGCTTCCCAGTCTATAATTTCCACCGGTTCCTCGACGAAGTGCAGTTTGTCATCAATCTGAATTTTCTCCGGTGTAATAACAAGTGTTTTATCCGATAAACAGTTCTTCAGATTCTAGACATGAATCATGTTATGGACACCACTGAGTTATTGCGACAACTCAAGTCGGTCCGGTCTGATCAAGTTCGATCTTACGCAAAACCGATCATTTTGCTTTGTTGGACCCAACCGAATTGACGAACCGGACCGGACTTAGACCGAACATTTCGATTCGGTCCTCGGTTTGTTGTTTTGAACCAAATGGGCAACCCGCCCTAACCTTGAGGACCAACGATGTAATTTACCCTTTTGAAATTTTGCAAAGAGTCCGCAAGTTTAAAGTTTTAGGTTGCGTTTGGTATGCTCGCATGAATGACAATGGGTATGAGTTTGATAGTAGTGGTGGGTCCCTCACCTATGAAAGATCCATACCTATGTCTCTTGATGTATATGGAGTATATATTATATTTATCATTCATTACAATAGTGGTGTGCCTCATCATCTTAAACAAACACCTTAAATAACTTTCATAGTCATAGCCTCATTCCCATAGTGGGATACCAAACACACGGTGTTTGGTTGGGGTAAATTCAAAGTAATTGGGAGAATTTGAAATTAAAATTGCTTCAATTCTCTTGTTTGGTTCACAATAAATATGTGGGCCCAAGAATTTTATTTGCATTAATGAGGCTAAAAGTGAGTCATTTTAATTTTCTTTCACATGAGAAACATTTACATTTGCTTAGAATTTTAAATAGCACCATTTATATATCTTGAACCAAACGCCTCTTAGAGTATTTTGGGAGGTTGGTGAAAAATAAGTGAAAATTAATATTTTTATGATTTTCTTTCCATTGACAAGCTTCCTAAGAAAAGAAGAAACAAAAAAAGAAAATTGCATGGTAAAGATCCGATTCCGTCCCCTCTCGCGGAATTCGGGTCCGAATATGAACACAAAATTCTTTCCTTTCTTATGTTCTGTCCGTCTTTCTTTGTTTCTTCACACCCCCAAACCGAAACAAAATCATTCCCCTAAATTAACTACACACACAAAATCCACCAAACCAGCACACAAACACTTAATTAATTAATTAATTCATTCAACTCCTAATTAATACACACACACTTCCTTAATTCATTTATCTCACACGGTTTAATTCTCTATATATTTTCATTATTATTTTTTATTTATATATAGTTTTGAGTTTTAAGTTTTATTATTCTTATTATGTGATCGATGTGAAATTAGGGTTTAATTATTGATTGAACTAGATGCAAGTTGTTTTGGATCTAGGGCTATCAAATCTGGTAGTCCTGGTAGTTGTCTTTGTTATTTTGCCTTTGATCGGTTTTATTGTTCGGAGAAAGTGGCGTCACGCGCTTGAAAGAAGCGAGGAGGTTAAGCGGTTGTTGGCTTTGGAACGTGAGGAAGCTGATAGGGCTGAATTTGAGAGTTTTTACGCTTCCAGGAGTGCGGGTGCCGTTTCGGAGTCGGATTTGGGGTGGAGGAGTGTTTTGGAGCCGGTGAGGAGTCAGGTTAGGGTTGCGGAAGGTGAGACGGTTAGGGTGCGAGTTTCGGACGAGGTTGTGGTCAAGGGGGTGGTCAGAGGGGTGTATCAGTGTGCCGTTTGTTTTTCGCCTACGAATACCCGCTGTGCCAGATGTAAAGCTGCCAGATACTGGTATGTCGAAGTTTCTAAACTTTACAGTCTAGGTTTTGATGATATTTGTGAATTATGTTTCTGTTATTGTATAGACAGTAGAGATTGACATAGATTAATTGTTAGGAAAAGTATACCTATCGGGAGACCTGGGTTCAAGCCTAGCTAGGTAAACATGGGGAAACAGCCATGAGAATACCGTTACACGTACATCAGAGCAAAAAAGGCTCGACTTTAGGCTCCTGTAATTGTAGTTATCCATTTAGAGGGACCGGATTAGATGTAAAAAATAATAGCAAGTTATTGCTCCTGGTGGTGTTTGTATGTATACTGTAGAACAGAACAATTGGAAATAATAGTATCACTTGTTAATAAATCTTTATATGTTTTTCTGCGATCGTACCAGGTAAGGGCAATACGATGTTAGTACGTTAATGATGTGTGCTTGTTCATGATACTAATAATTAAGGCCTAACATACTCGTACATACAAATATATCCCTTGTTGTGTCAAATGGATGAATTTAATAACCAAAATGGCTATTGTGCACTTCAAATGGTGCTGAAGTGCTAAGTCTTGCATGATTGGTTTTGAAAGTTTTATCGGAGTAAAGGATATGAGCGGGCTGTGTACATAGTTTGCTATTGTCTGATTTAATTCCAGTAGTACAAGATGGCAGTGGGTTATGTCAGCCTGCTTACACGCTTTTATCAGATTAACGCGAATAAACTGTTAGAGAAGTAGGTATCAAGTATGTTGCTACATTGTTCTATTCGATTTCTCTGGTGTTGCGCTTGTGATAAATTATCCTTTCCACCCATCTCTTTTATGTGTCGACTGAAACTTGGCATGATCAAGTTATGTGTTGACTGAAACGTGACTTGCATATCAGCTACAAGAGAACATCTCTTTTTGCTTACATTAGAATTGCTAATAACACAACTTAGTAACCTATGATACCTCCTTAGCTAATTTGTTGATTAGCTTAATTTTGATTGCACATTATATCCGCCGATGCTTCAGTTAGCTTTTACTCTAGTGTGTGTGTGGGTGGGGTTTTTTGTTTTTTTGTTTTTTTGTTTTTTTTTTTTTTTTTTTTTTTTTTTTTTTTTTTTTTTTTTTTTTTTTGTGGTTTGGGGTGGGTGGGGGCTGGTAGTTCTCTTGTGTATTTGCGGTGAAGGTATACCATTCTCAGTTTTATAAACAAACAAAATTACTATAGTCGTTTTTTTTTTTTAACTAAAAGGTTTTTTTGTGTGATAACATGGTTGTCCTAATATATGCTCCTGTCTTCGCGTTTTAACCAATAGGATCACCGAAATTGTATGTTTCGTGATACTGTCTATACTTTCTATTTGATTCCCGAAGCAAATGATCTGAAATTAATGAGTCAGAATCTTGTCTAAATTGCCTCGGCATTGCTTTCATATTAGTGAATGAGTTGAACAATACAATTCATTAAGGCTAATTAAATATGTGTTTCTTTGTTTTTTGCCCTAGATATATATTTTTTTATTTTATTTTTGTTACTTCCTCTTCTTGTTTGTGTCCATGTACCCTTATCTCGGGTTAATTTAGAATCTACAAGCTCTGAAACAAATTTAATAACTTATAAGTAATTCTGATCAGCTAAAGTAAAAAATAAAATAAATTTTGTTTATTATCATTTTAAATAATGAAAGCTTACCACATACAAATGATGACAAACAAGAACTTTAATGTTCAATGTTTGACTTGAACCAACATATTCTGCCTTGGGGATGATATTTGACCATTTTGAGCCCATGAGCATATTGTATGGTGATTTACTTATTCAGTGTAAATATATGCCTTTTAATGATATCTGTGTGTTTATAGTTTATACTTTATAGTTCATGTGATGCTCAAAGCCTTCGGACGTCAAAGAAAGCTTACGAAATCTGTGATTCTTTAGTCATGATTTAGACAAGAGAGAAGAGATTCTTATATTCATAATTCATGATTTAAATCTATTCTAAACAGTAAACTAAATTAAATATTCACCCAGTAAAGATGTCATTACCATTTTTTTTTTGAAGTAGTGTAGTATTTTTTTTTTTTTTTTTGCATGCTTATTCACTTGACTATTGAATTGCAGCTCCGGAAGATGTCAAATCGTTCACTGGAGACAAGGTCACAAGGAAGAATGCCGACCGTATGTGGCGGTGCAACCTGTCAAGGATGAGCCAGACAGGGCTTTTAAGCAACGGGATGGAAAATATTCCAATGACAGCTTACTAACTGAAAATCTGCGTGATGGTTTGCCTTGCAAGGATGATGCTGATGTCCAAGCACATGGGCATCAACCTGAAATTGTTTCAGTTTTCCAATCGACTGCTGAATCATCATCTGAGGAACATTCTACTTTTTCTACCCGAAGCAGATCCTCCACCGAAACCTCATCTAGCAGTTCAGGTGATTCTGAAATTGTGGACGAAGCCTCTGAAAACGTGGTCAGTCCTGCAAGGAAATCTTCAAGTTCAGAGAAGATCACTCGGAAGAAATTTGAACTTAGCGATGAAGATGTTATCCCTAGGCTTTCAAGTGCATCTTCTCACGCCGACGATGGTTCTAACGTCTCTCCCTTTCTGACATCTGAAGACTCGGTAATTCCTGCAAGGAAATCTACAAGTTCAGTGAAGATCAGTCAGAACAAATTTATACTTGGCGATGAAGATGTTAAGACCAGGTCTTCAAGTGCATCTTCTCACGCTGATGATGGCTCTAATGGCTCTTCATCTCCTAAGCCCTCTATGACCCCTGAAAACTTGGTTAGTCCTGCATGGAAATCTACAAGTTCTGAGAAGATTAATCAGAACAAAACTAAGCTCAGCGATGAGGATGTTAACCCCAAATCTTCTGGCGCTGCTGATAGCTCTAACGAGTCTGTATTTTCTGAACCTTCTACAACATCTTCTGATTTTTGGAACAGGACGCTGTATACCAAGAAATCCACCATTGAGGAGCTTGATGGGTTTGAACCATCTATTTCCAATGAGGCTACTACTGAGAGCGCAGCTATAGTGGATAACTTTGGCTCTAATAAGAAGGCAAATGATGAAATCTCTTCGTCAAAAGAGATGTTAGTAGAGGGTCTTAAGTCTAGGAAGCCACGAACACATACATCAGAGACGTTAGTACGCAGGGTCGTAGTTGCTAACCGTGAATCTCACGAAAAATCCATGTTCAAGGAAACTAAAATTACTCCATCTGGTGCTGGAGAACCCTCGATAAATAAAGATTCTAAAGCAGTTGGTGTCATGCCTTCTGCAATTCACGAGAGGTCAAATCATGTGGTCAACAAGAGCA
This sequence comes from Artemisia argyi, assembly GCA_030686995.1. Lineage (NCBI taxonomy): Eukaryota > Viridiplantae > Streptophyta > Magnoliopsida > Asterales > Asteraceae > Artemisia > Artemisia argyi. The sequence continues at coordinate 114,605,148 of CM060695.1, forward strand.
CCGCTTCACCTCTATCTAAATCCACAAGCAGGCTTGCATCTCAGTGTACAAAGCCTGTAACGGTTCATGAGGAAAAGAATAGGGTTGCTACATTTTTGGCAGAGAATTCTAGAAGTGCTAGAAAGGAAATAAAGACATCAGTGCTAAAAGTTGTTGACCAGCTCAAGCCCTCTAAGTTGCCGTCTAGCCACAGTTCAGTTAGGGCAGAAAGTGAGACAGCACATAAATACAGTTGCAAGGTCTCATTTCGATAACATGCCATTTTTTTTAGAACACGAAGTCAATGAGATTTTTAAGGTAACACATTCAATTGATTTTTGTAACAGGGTCTGTTTTCGTATGACATGTTTGTCAAGCTTTATAACTGGAAGCAGGTTGAATTGCGTCCTTCCGGCCTCATGAATTGTGGAAACAGGTAGACCTTATATCCCTTAATGTATTACTGAAAGAGCCTTTTTTAATTTATATATTTATGTTCTGTTGAAATATCTATATTCATGTGTTATTTTGCAGCTGTTACGCTAATGCTGTGCTTCAGTGCTTGACATACACCCCACCTTTAAATGCTTATCTTCTTCAAGGACTTCACTCAAAAGCATGTAAGTTATTATGTTACTGTAACACCCTGCCTTTTAAGAGTGATTGCAAAAATAACTTAAAAGGGTCTGAGTCAGCAAAGGCCTAGTGAAAATGATGGTTTTCAAGCAACAAATCAAACCAAACATGTATATTAAACAAAATCTTAATAATGTAATTTACTGTTTTAAACAATATCTTAATAACTAGAAATAAACATGCATTTTTCATCATTATGTTTACTGCACCACTTGCCACTACTCTGTGATGACCCTTTACCTTTTTGACTCTTTAATTTGCAAAGGCCAATTCATGGATAATATTCTTTTCTAAATATATAATTATACGCCGTTATTAGTAGGTACTTATGGAACATATTCTTTTATAATACTCCCTCCGGCCCATATTAAATGTCCACTTTTGACTTTTGTAGTCTTTTTTCTTTAACTTTGACCTAAAATATTTTTGTTTGTACTATATAATACATGATGAAAATTATATCTAACGAAAATACATTTAAAACTTAATCCATTCATATATTTTGTCTCAAATATTATATAACACAAATAAAAATATTTAAAGTCAAAGTTGATAAAAAAAGACTTTGAAAAAACAAAGTGGACATTTAATATGGGATGGAGGGAGTATTTGAATTCAAACTACTCTTCTGATTTTTATTTATATTTTGTCAGGTTATACCTAATAAATTTAAGAATTTGTATTTTAGATTATCATGTTTTTAAAATTAAGCTTTCCATATCTTATATCATATTTGACCCTTCACAATCCATAATGTTTATTTGTCTATTATTAGAGTATTATTTACTGGCAGTCTCAGTTACCCTTCATTAATGAACATATAAAAACTGCTTTATAGATAAGCACCCTATATTGACAGATGCTTAATCATCAATTCTGTTTGTAGGTAAGAAGAGAGACTGGTGTTTCACTTGCGAGTTTGAAGCCCTTGTTTTGAAGTCAAAAAATGGGAATTCTCCACTTTCTCCCAATCGCATATATTCCCAGATAGAGAATATTGGAAGCAATCTTGGTCATGGGAGAGAAGAAGATGCCCATGAATTTCTAAGGTGTTAATGACTACAAAAGTATTTATGCCATTTGTTTTTTTTTATCAGATTGTAACTGTCTTTTTTACGTGTAGTCTTTAATCAGTTATCATGTGTTGTTACAGATATGCTATTGATATTATGCAATCAGTTTGCCTAAAGGAAGCAGAAACAACTGTACCCAATCCTTTAGAAGAAGAAACAACTCTAATTGGACTTACATTTGGTGGTTATTTAAGATCTAAGGTAACAGTCTGGTAGCTAGACGAATGTAACTTTAAATAAGAGCGACTTATCTTGGTAAGTGTATAAACTTGGTGATTTCTGATTTGTAGATACAGTGCATGAAGTGTGGAGGTAAATCAGAGAAAAATGAGCGGATGATGGATCTAACTGTTGAAATAGAAGGTGATATTGGGACTCTAGAAGAAGCTTTGAAAAAATATACATCCACTGAGTTACTGGATGGTGAAAACAAGTATAAATGCAGCAGGTTAGCTCAAAATTTCTTATTTTCTTTCATTAAATTACAACCTTAAATTGTATTGATTTTGTTGCTATGACCACATTGCAGATGCAAATCCAATGAGAGAGCTAAAAAGAAGTTGACGATAGTGGAGGCTCCAAACGTGCTTACTATAGCATTGAAGCGGTTTCAGGTAATCATTTTGGTCAATGTGATTTTAGATATTAGATTTACAGACTCGCTGGTCTTAAAAATTTCTCATTTTGTGTTTTTAACTTCCGTGATTTTAGTCTGGTAAATTTGGGAAGCTCAACAAATCTATTTACTTCCCAGAGATTTTAGACATGGCTCCGTATATGAGTGGGACAAGTGACATGTCCCCAGTTTACAGGCTTTATGGAGTAGTGGTTCATCTGGACAAAATGAACGCTGCGTTTTCTGGTCATTATGTGTCCTATGTTAAGAACATTGAGAATCGGTGGTTCAAGACTGATGACAGCAAGGTATATTTTTCGACAACTAATATATTTTGTGTATTTATTTCTATGTTTCGTATTAAGAATGTCTTTTCTCAAAGGTTTGTGGTTCTCGTTGATAATATAGGTAAAAGAGGTGGATGTTAAGAGGGTCTTGACCAAAGGAGCATACATGCTTCTCTATGCAAGGTATAAATAGTCTTGTTTCTTGATATTGCTACTTTCTTCCTATAGGAATCCGGGATAGGCGAAAGGGGCGGTTGGGGTAATGGGTTCTGGTGAAAAGGGCAACTCTTTAAGTGCGGTTGGGTTGTCTATATACGTGTTTTGTTCATTTTCTATAGATAAATACTCCGTAATGCAGTAAATGTGATTACGATAACTATAATTACCGCAATAATGACATTAATTTTGATTCAAGTGGTTTAGTATGCTTTATTCTTAGAAAATACAGTTTGTGTTAATTTTTGGCCCATTTAACATGTTTTCTTTTTAGCACAATTTTTTATCTGACCCATTGACCATTTGAGATAAAACATAATCTGAATGGACCCTCTCATAAGTAAATTGGTTGGGATTGTCGCATGTAGTTTCATAATGTTGATTTATGGCACCAATTTAAGTTTGAAACTGACTGATCTAAATCGACCCTGTCATCAGGTGCTCCCCACGCGCTCCACGTTTACTGTTGCGCAACCATCATGATTCCAGAAAACCCAAAGAAGTGGCAACATCATCCACATCAAGATCTCATGCCAATGGACTATGGAGCGTAAACAATGATCATCTTCGGATCCGCCACCGGAAGCCTGACGATGAATCGTCATCATCATCAAGTGACGGTTCCGGACTTTTCTCAGAACCTTGCGACTCTTCCTCTTGTAGCACAAGGAGTAGCCAAAGGGATTTGAGCAGCATAGAGGACCATACTTCATTGGACTGGGAACATGTGAATTCATCAGATTCAGACACATCATCATCCTCTTCTTACTCTTGGAATTCTCCGGATACTTTGGGCGATGATAAGACATTGAGAGAACGAAGCAGGAGTTGCAAAGGAGTTTTGGATCATGATGATCATCAGTGTAGAAAGCTAAGCGGTAGTAATAGTTGTAGAGAGGCTAACGTTGATAGATTAGGTGGCCGGCCTACTAACATATGAGGAGATCCGGTTAAAAAAAAACCCGAAGTTTATGGCCAAAGGCGGTGGAGGTGTTTTTTTGGGGCGGGGTGGGGTTAGGGGGTGGTTGTATGTATTCTACTACTTTTGCTGCTGTTGGCTCCGTTAAAACAGTTGATAGTGAGCCTGCAACATTTTGTCACTCTCTTCCCCTTCTATATATATAAAATATATTTTATGGTAACGTGCTATGTTGGTTGGTGTATATACAAGACTTGTGATGGAACTCTTTTGGTGCATGTGTAACCTAAACCAATTAATGAATGAATGAGATACAAGTTACAATAGCGTCTTACATAACTGCTAGTGCATAAAATACACCTTATTACTCGCATGGAGTCGACTTCAAGAATGATTGTTTCTTGTTTAGTTTTGTTCTCTGTAATTAGTCTAGCCGACACCTTAAACTGCGTAAAAGTTGATTGTTACTTGCATACAGCTTGAGAAATACCTCATCTCTGTTGGAGAAATATGTTCATAATTGATACGAGAGCTGGGCACTCATAATCTTATGCGTGGTTCGAATTGCAAGAAACTAAAAGATATAACATATTTTAGCAACTGTAGGTCCATATACACATGTGTTTTGGAATTTTCGTGTTCATGCTGATTTTTCTACACATGTTTATATCTTTTGCCGAAAGGAGATTTTTGAATTGTAGGTACATTTTTTCTTTTTTCTTTTTTTCGTAGAAAATTTTAGAGTAGTTTCCAACAAAATAAAAAGGCAACATCAAATCCACCGAAAACGGGCCGACAACAACAAAATTTAAAGTACATCTTTTAATCATGTATTCATGTTAACCCAATTGGGTCCACAAACACATCCAGTCAACAATTTTCCTCTCCAAACAATTAATATTTTATTTTATTTTATTTTTATTTATTTATTTATTTATTTATTTTTTCCTTCTTCTCACACATTATATCACCTATCTCACAAATGAGTTCTTGAACCCACAATCTTTATATTAGTGGTCAACTCATATATCACTAGACCAAAAGCTTTGAAATTTTCATTTTTTTTTATATTTATTTATTTATTTTTTATATATATTTTTTTAATTGGCAAAAAGATAAAATACGTTACAATGAAAAGTCACTTTATTTTGCATACTATAATTTTAGTGCTTACCAAGGAACAAATCCCACCAACCATATAATTTGATCTAATAGTAAGGATTAACTTAAGATTAAATATGAAAAACCTAAATCCATGTTTTTTCTTTTTCCTTTGTCTTATTATTATTATTATTATTATTATTATTATTATTATTATTATTATTTTCTAATTCATTTTTTTTATAATCACTTTTTTTAGTTCACTTTTTTCTTTGTTTTTCTCTTTTTTTTTCCTAATTCACTATTTTTTTTTATCTTTTTTTATTATTTATTTTTTATTTTTTATAATTCACTTTTTTTTTGTTCATTTTTTTTTTGTTTTGGTTTGTTTTCATACTTTTTCATACGTTTTTGTCTATTTTCATACATTTTCGTCCGTTTTCATACGTCCGTTGTCATACGTTTTCGTCCGTTTTCGCCTATTTACGTCCGATTTCGTCTATTTTCTTACGTTTTCGTTTGCTTTCATAAGTTTTCGTCCGTTTAAATACGTTTTCATCCGTTTTCTTTCATTTTCGTCCATTTTTCATACGTTTTCGTTCGTTTTCAGACGTGTTTTTACGCTTTCATACCGTTTTTGTCCGTTTTCATACATATTCGCCCGTTTTCTTGCGTTTTCATCCGTTTTCTTACGGTTTCGTTCGTTTTCTTACGTTTTCGTCAGTTTTCATCCGTTTTCTTTCATTTTCGTCCATTTTGCATACATTTTTGTCCTTTTTCATACGTGTTTTTACGCTTTCATACGTTTTCATTTGTCTTCGTACACATTCGTCTGTTTTCATTCGTTTTCGTCAATTTTTAAATGTTTTTGGCCATTTTCAAATGTTTCTTAATATCATAAGTGATATTCTGTGATATTCAGAATATCCTATCACAAATGATATTCTGAATATCACATGTGATATTCTTTGATTTTCTGAATATCACAAATGATATTATGTGATATTCAGAATAGGACAAGTGACATTCTGAGTACCACAAATGATATTCTGAATATCATAAGTGATATTCTGAATATCATAAGTGATATTCTGAATATCACAAGTGATTTTCTGAATATCACAAGTGTTTATCAACTAATATTTTGTAACATAAAAACCACTTTACAGAAAATCACAAGTGATAGATATTCAGAAAATCACCAGTGATATTCAGAATATCACCAGTGATATTCAGAAAATCACAAGTGATATTCTGAATATCAATTGTCATGTTCAAAAACGTAAGAAAATGGACGAATACGTATGAAAACAGACGAAAACATAAGAAGTTCACAAGTGATATTCAGAAAATTACAAGTGATATTCTGAATATCACTTGTAATATTCAGAAACGTAAGAAAACGGATGTATACGTATGAAAACAGACAAAAACGTATCAAAGCATAAAAACACGTATGAAAACTGACAAAAACATATGAAAATTGGACGAAAACAAAAGAAAACGGATGAAAACGAACGAAAATGTAAGAAATCGGACGAAAACGTATGAAAATGGACGAAACCGGGCAAAAATGTAAGAAAATGGACGGAAACGTAAGAAAACAGGCGAAAATGTATGAAAGCGTAAAAACACCTCTAAAACAGACAAAAACGTATAAAAAATGAACGAAAACGAAAGAAAACAGACAAAAACGTATGAAAACGAACGAAAACAGAAGAAAACGTATGAAAACGGACGTAGACGGGCTAAAATGTAAGAAAACGGACGAAAACGTATGAAAACGAACAAAAACGTAAAAAATGGACGAAAACGTATTGTAACAGACGAAAACGTCTAAAAATGGACGAAAAAGTAAAAACGGACAAAAACGTATGAAAATGGATAAAAACGTATGAAAACATTACGTATGTAAACGTATGAAAAAGGACGAAAACGAACGTAAATGTTTGAAAAATGGTGAAAACGTATAAAACGGACGAAAACGTATGAAAAGAGACGAAAACGTAAAAAAACGGACGAAAACGTATGAAAATAGACGAAACCGTATGAATGCGAAAAAAAAAGGTGAATTAAAAAAATGTGAATTAATATAAAAAATGCCAAAAAAAGAAAAGAAAAAAAGAACGTGAGTTAACAAAATAGACAATAAAGAAAAAGAGAAAGAGAAAGAAAAAAAGTAAAAAAAGAAAGAATACTATAAAAGACAAAAAGATAAAGAAAAATTAAAATTAAAAATAATAAAAAAGAATAATAAGAAAGACAAAAAGACAAAGAAAAAAAAATAGAAAAAATACATGGACTTAAGTTTTCATATTTAAGCTTATGTTAATCCTAACCATTAGATAAAACTAGATAAATGATGATAATTTATTCATTTGATAAGCATAAAAATAAGAGTAAGCATTTAAAATTTTCTCTACGATTAAACATATGCATAGCAGAGTTGAGATCCATGAAAAACTCATACATGCCATATAACCTATCAACTATAGCCACCCATTTATATTTTTCACATTTGTTTTCAAAACAACATATCTTGCAAACGGTAAATCTTCAAGCTACAAAAAAATTACCATCGCGACGAAAATTAAATGTTCTTTCTATAGATGTGCATTGTTATATACTTTAGATTTTTTTTTTTTTTTTTTTTTTTTTTTTTTTTTTTTTTTTTTTTTTCGCTCAGAAAGAATCATATATGATTCGTCAAAATCATACATGATTTGTAAAAAATCATATATGATTCGATTCTTACGAATCATATATGATTCTTATGAATTGATTCGTAAGAATCATATATGATTCTTACGAATCATATATGATTTTTCTGGGCGAAAAAAAATAAGTTATTCGAAAAAAAAGTTCGTTGAAGGTATATAACAATGCATGTCTATAGAAAGATAATTTAATTCTCGTCGCGATGGTATTTTTTTTGTAGCTTGACGATTTACGGTTTGCGAAATATTTAAGTTTTAAAAAAAAAGTAAAAGTTTATTTTTTATTTTGATAAAAAAAATAAGTGACTAAAATTACTTGATTGATTATATGATAAAAATTGAATCTATAAAGAACTTTTGTCATGCATAGCATCACCTCATTTTTACCAACTAATCCGAAAATAACAAAAATAGAGTGGAAAACTAAAGCCGACTCCAAAAACACGATCTTGTGTCATGAGTACCTGCTACACGAATATCCGTTAGATTTGACACAACTAACAAATACGGAAGCAATATTGCAATGAATAAACCAACTTTTGAAGTTATAACCCAAAAAACATCATTTCAAAACTACCCCATGAGTTATCAAGTCATGCACACGACGATTAAGTAGTTTTGAAGCATGAACGTGTTCAATTTGGTTTTGGTTTCTAGCTTTTTTCTTGTCTGCTTCTTAGGTATTTGTTGTTTTTTTAGAAGATAAAGTTGCAAACTAAGACTATATATACTACTATTAGCTTCAAGACCCGCCCGATGAGCGGGCTAGTTTTATCAGTTTAATTTGACAATTAATATATTAAATACTAAAATAAAATATGAATATACCATAAGAATAACGTATACATTAAAAAAGAAATTCATAAGATAGAAAATAATAATTGTAATACAATAATAATAAATAAAAATACGTCAAAATACATAAAAAAAATAATAATTAAATGGTTTAAAGAAGATGCAACACTTCTTTGTAGACCACATTATTAGTTTTATCGGTTTAGTTGTCATCTCTATCACAACAAAGTACTTTAAGATCTCCCTTGCTTTTAACTCTCGAAAAAGCAACATATAATTGACCATGAGAAAAGACAGGACGTTGTAACAACAAACGCTAATGAAATATTTTTCACCATATATTAAACCATACCAGTTCATTATTCAAGTTGGGCAATTGGTAGTATAACAGCCACTGTTTATACATTATGTTGTAATTATAGGATGCCGATTGACAAAAAAGAATTTACAAAAAGAAAGAAATGACTTATAGCATCAGAATCCCTAATAGGTCCAACAGTTTTCTTGCATGCTCGTTCAAAAAACGATTAAGTAGTCACAACATTTTTCTCAGGAGAGTAATGGTTTATCTTACAGCTGCTCTCATCAAATCAATCTTTATTCTCATACCTACAACACGTAAACAGGTAAAAAGTTAATCCATTAAGTTAAATGTAACAGATATTACATGTATTCAAATATAAATAAAACATAGACATAATTTAGATACCTTTACTTAAAGGCCATGATTTCTGGCAAATCAGAATTAATGTATATTTTCGTTCCAAACAGAGCATTCCCAACTTGTGGTTTTTCTAAACACCGAAAAAATAGCAATTATATAATAAGACGTATAAAATGTTTGATTGATGTACAAAAGTAGTATAGTGAATAACCATACCATTCCAATACTTAACCTTGGCTAGTTGTAGTATGATGACAACATGTCCAAGAGATTCACGATTATCATTTATGTCATTAAACATGTCTGCCCAGTTGTCAAAGAACGTGCATTCAAGTGGATGAGATCTATTACCATGAAATACGTAATTTATTAAAATCAGAATTGGTTGAATTCGGCTAACAATTATATAATGTAGAATATACAAAAAAATACGAATTTGTAAAATGCAATAATAACGTACTCAGCATCTTCAAGAATTACAATCCTCCTTTTTTGGTTGTTACCAAACGGTATAGGATCACCAATAGAGACTATAGTTCCAATGATGTCTGTAAAAAAGAAATAAAATACAACAAAATAAGTGGTTATGCAAATGAATAAAACTATTAGAATTGCTAAATAAATATATGCGATTTAGAAAAATAATAATGCATACCAACGGCTTCTTGTTCAGACCATCTTCGTGTGGAGAACCTAAGGAATGGTTCGAACTTAAAACCATTGTGGTTAGTGTCTAATATGTTCATCCTAGAAAGAGAGGTATTCTTGAAGAAGTTAATCTTATACTTGTGGGGGAGAAGGGGATACTTTCCACCGTTCTCGCCAACCCCAAATTTACGTATACGATAGCAACACATTCTTCTAACAATCCTGCAAACTTAGTCATAGAGTCCTTTTTAATAGTAGCTTGGATTCTGTTACCCTGAAATGATTATTAAAAACATATTGTAATTCATATATTAATTAAAACAAAAAACACTTGACATAAGAAACACAAAATGCAAATATTCAAACATGAGGATCCATAAAAACAGCATCCAAAATCCATGGATCATTAGGTCTTCCTTTAGCTTGAGAATGCCATATGCTGATGCATCTGGCAGCCACAGTAATGTCGTCAAGCATGGGGTGGATATCGCACAACTCAGTGTATGGTACTTGGCTTATCTTGAAACCTGATCATAATAAAAGATACAAACGTTTAAACTAATGGTATAGAACATATAATACATTTGTATTTATTTACACATAAATTTAGTAAAGAACAATTTAAATTACCGATTAATGAAGAATGATAGGAAAAGCGTGATTGATGATTTACATAGCAGCAGTATTTATAAGATTTTTCAAATTAGGGTTTACCATATTCAAAATCATAATTTTCGGTATTATAGGATCATATTTTCATTTGAAAATGATTCTGTACGAAACAACATATAATTTGAATATGGATTCTTAGGAGATGAACACTTATCCATGGAATGTTTGCTCACTTGTGCATTTTTATATGGATAGCTTGATTTTTCAAATTTTTTCATTCCTTATACATATGAATAAATTTCGACATCCCTTAAAATGGTGCAAGATTTTTGAAAAATATTCAAACAACATAAGCTAACTTTTTTTATGTCAATGCTAACATTTTACAAATGATAATTTTTTTTGAACGGCAATTTAAAATAGAAGCTAGCAACACGCTAGGAATTACAATTTTACAAGATACGGGTTATTTAACCAATCTACCCAACTAAAAGAAACCTTACAACGATACCGAATCCAAGAAAAAGAGTGTAGTACTACATCTTCAAAAAGTTTCTCCTTAGGGGGAATTTCCGAGCCAAAACACATTTGTTACGAAAAGACCATATATGCCACCACAACCCATAACAAACTCCCTCCAATACCATTTTATGTTTAGCGGGAATCCTAATATTAACCATCCAATGTAACCAATCTTCATATGAACATACCTCCGAAAAGTCCACATTCCACCACCGACATATCTTATGGAAAGTATCTCTAGCCACATAACAAGCAAAAAATATATGGCTCGATGACTCAACTACACTATTGCATATAGGGCATAGAATAGTATCAACATTCATACCTCTCCCTGAGATGTTAAGACGAGAGGGTAAAGCATCTAACTTTACTTTCCACGCATGAACATTCACTTTAATCGGCACCTCCTTTATCCAACGAGTTTGGGAAGACACCTCCGCTAGCCTTATATGATCAATTAGCTTTCTGAACGATGCTACCGAAAAATCACCTGAACCTTCTAAATCCCAATACCACCTATCGCTCTTATCCACAAGATAAATCTTTCCCACCTTGTCCACCAAATCGGCAAGCTGTGAACTTTCCAGCCCACTTCTAGGCGCCCGACGAAAAGAGGATATACGACCTCATTGAGCCACTTTAGCAGCTACACTTATCTTCTTCTCCAACTCCAACGCATAAAGCCTGGGAAACATGTGATTGAACGACATATCTTCCAGCCATATGTCCTCCCAAAAGGAAGTATCTTCGCCATTACCAAGTTTTTTATGCATATGAGCGAGAAAATCAACTCCTTGATTTTTAAGGTTAGCCATTTCCTGCAATATCTCCCTCCATATCGATTTATGACCCGCTTTTAAACCATTTCCTATTTTACCAGCTTTCCCATGAATAGCAGAAATAACCCTCGTCCATAACGTATTCTTTTGAGTAATAAATCGCCACACCCATTTAGATAGAAGAGCTCTATTTAAAGCATATAAACTAGACACACCGAGGCCACCTTTCTCTTTAGACGTTAGAACTTTGTTCCATTTTACCCATATCGATTTTTTATGAACCGAATCAACACCATTAAAGAAAGGACTCCTTAAAGATTCCATCCTATGGAGGATCTTCATTGGAACCTTAAAGATAGACATATGGTAAATTGGCATCGACCCTAAAACGGACTTTAGAAGGGTTAATCTTCCACCAATGGATAAAGTTTTCATTTTCCATTTCGAAAGACGCCTAACCATGTTATCCACAATCTCATTCCAAGACTGTATACGAGACATATTCCCCCTACTTTCGAGCCTAAATAAGTAAAAGGCACATTTAAAATACCACAACCAATCCTATGAGCAACTTCTTCCACTTTTCCTTTATTTACGGCTATACCCATAATTTTACTCTTACTCATGTTTATAGAAAGACCGGAAGCCCGTTCAAAGCACTTCAACACATAAACAATCGTCTGAATATTCGAATTACTCCATTGCCCTACAAACACCGCATCATCCGCATAAAACATATGAGATAAAATCATCGAAGAGTTCAATACAATACCTTTAAACAAGCCCGCATCCACCACTTTTTGAAACGATATGTGGAGACTTTCCATAATCAAGATAAATAAAAACGGAGAAAGAGGATCCCCTTGTTTAAGACCCTTAATGAATTGAAATTCCTCCGTAGGACTTCTTTTAACAATGACCGAGCCCCAAGAAGATTGGAGACATTCACGAATCCAACCACACCATCTCTTTCCGAAACCAAATTTTATAAGAACATCATCTAAATAATCCCAACGTACCGAGTCATACGCCTTCTCAAAATCAATCTTAAAGATAAAAGAATGCTTTCTCTTCGACTTACACCATTGAAGGATTTCATTAAGAATAAACGGGCCATCAAGAATTTGTCTTTCCGCCACAAAAGCCGATTGAACCTCACTAACAATGTCCCCTAAGACCGTCACCAACCGATTAGCCAATATCTTGGCTATTATTTTATATAAGCTACCAATAAGACTTATCGGTCGAAAGTCCTTAACCATTTTTGCATCAGGAATCTTCGGAATCAATTCAATGAAAGCGGAATTGCACCCTTTAGGAATCGACCCATGATAGAAAAAATATTTCACCGCAGCCACCACGTCTTTCTCAATAACATTCCAAAAGCGCCTATAAAAGCCAAACGTAAAACCATCCGGCCCCGGGGATTTATCAATACCGCACTCCCATATAGCCTTTTTGATCTCTTCGTTCAACACCTCGGCTTCCATTTCCGCTTGCTGAATAGAAGTCAATTGACGCGGAAAATCAACAATAAGAGTGGGACGAATCTTCCTGGGTTTCGCAAACCTGTTTTTGAAATGAGTTAAAAACTCATGTTTCACCAAGTTAGGTTCTTCAATCCATTTCCCCGCATCCAATACCCCTTGAATAGAAAGGAGATTCCTTTTTTTTTTTTTTTTTTTTTTTTTTTTTTTTTTTTTTTTTTTTTTTTTTTAAGAATCCCGTGATAATATTTAGAATTTTTGTCACCTTCTATCGCCCATTTAACCTTTGCTTTCTGAGCCACTTCCATCGATTGAAGTTTATCTAATTCTTGAATGGACTTGATAATCTCCGATCTTTTAAACATAACATCTTCAGAAGCGTTACCTTGATCAATAACCACATCCACATCTCCTAATTCCTTCAACAACTTCTTTTTACTGTTTTTAAAATTATGTCTCGAACCGTTCCATACTCGAATCTTCTTTTTAAGGTTCTTCAATTTACTCATCAAGTTTAACATATCATTGTCCCCATCAACAAAATATTCCTCCCACACTTCATTAACGAACTTCTCAAAGCCATCTACTTCTAACCAATAATGAAAAAACAGGAACGGAATATGCCCATAATCAAACATAGAGTCACGCAATAAAATTGGACGGCAGATAAAAATCTATCCAAAGTTTTCGCTGAAATATTGGGACAAACACTTAATAAGCTCTCGGATATGAGGAATCAATCAAGCTTACTCATCTTAGACCCTGATTTATGACACCATGTAAAAGAACATAATGATTTTTTTTTTTTTTTTTTTTTTTTTTTTTTTTTTTTTTTTAAAGGATTCTCCTATAAAAATAGTTAACATAATAAATGGTGCAATATTTTCGAAAATATTCAAACAACATATGATAACTTAGATTAAAATGATAACATTTGACAAATGATAAGATAATATTGCTAAATTAGATTCAAATTATAGCTTATGGGCAAAAAATTTCAAACAACATATGCTAACTTTGATTCAAAAAAATTACAACAACATATGCTAACTTAGATTAAAAAAAAATAAAACATCATATGCTAACTTAAATTGAAATGATACCATTTTACAAAATGCTGCAATATTAACGAAACAAATACAAACTCCTATTTGCTTGAATTATTTGCACACATATCATTTTCACATATATATTTTTGCTTATTTTAAGGGATTTTCACTCTTAATTAACCTCCCTAATTTACCTTCTTGTGTTTCTCCCGTAATTAACCTCCCTAATTTACATCCTTGTGTTTCTCCCGTATTTGTTGAAAAAAAATTTCAAAAATCTTTCTATAAGTAGGGATGTTTACACGTGTAGTTTTTAGGGAATTTTGGAAGAGTTTTGTGCCTCTAAAAATAGCAATCATACTTGTGCTATATATAGGTTGAGATTAACTACCTGAACGCGGAACATCTTATAAGCAAAGATATTACGAGTATGAACCAAATTTACATATAACAAGCATATATATTACCAAGTGTTTTTGCATGGCCACATGGGGTAGCACTAAAGAGTTATTTAGAGAGTATTGTTAACAAGCATCTTTAGACTACTTCGTTTAAAAAATTAAATAGAAAGAAAAATGGCTAATTATCTAAAAAAAGTACTATATTTGTAAAAAATATGATTTATACGTAAGAAAAATACTCTTTTATGCACTAATGTTGACACTGTTTTATATCTTTTTATACACTAATGTTGACACTCTTGTATATCTTTTAGTATTATGACCGTTTTACTCTTTCAAATTACATAAATGGTCCCTGTCGGTTTGTGAAAATTGCATCCACCGCTCCTAGGGTAAATTACATAAATGGTCCTTGTCATTTGGAGAAAATTGCGTCCACCGTCTCTATTTTTTTCGATTTCTTTTTGAAATTCTTTTTTTTTTTGATTTTTTTTAAATTCTTTTCTTTTCAAATTTTTTTGTTTGAAATAATTTTTTTTTATAATTTTTTTTGCGACATGTGAAAAAAAGCAAATTTGACCGTTTTCTTGTCTGAATCATCAGAAGTGTAAAACACAAAAGTTGTCCGAAATGATATTTTATATTAAGACTCCCAAGATTTTAACCTGAAAATGCAAAACAAGGGCTGTTTACTACCAAAACTTAAGCGATTTCTGTGTCGATTTTAAATCACGATTTTTACCTCTTTCTGGTCCGAATCATCAAAAGTGTAAAACACAAAAGTTGTTCAGAAAGATGTTTTACATCAATGCTTGCGGGATTTTAACCTGAAAATGCAAAATAAATGTTGTTTACTACCAAAACATAAGCGGTTTTAGACAAAATTCATAATTATAAACTTTTGTAAATTTTATAACTTGTGGTAGTCATCAAATTTATTTGAAAAAAATAGGGACAAAAACATAAGAAAAAAAATAATTTCGACGCACTTTTCTCAAAACGACATGGACCATTTATGTAATTTAGCCTAGGGACGATGGATGCAATTTTCAAAAATTCAAAGGTAAAATGGTCATCACACATTTTTTTTACTCACATAAAGACAACAGTGTCAACATTAATGTATTACAAAGTTATTTATTTATTTATTTATTTTTTCTTCTTCTATGCATCTCAACTGATTTTATGCCTACCTTCAACTATTGAAGAATTATAGTAATGCGTTCGAGTGAGAGAGAAAATGGGGATATAACAGGAATACAAAAAGACGACGACGAGGGACGACAACGAATGTATCAGAGTAACCAAAACACAACGAATGCATATATTTTATAAAATGTAAGTAACTAAGTTACTTAAGTGTTTTTATAAAATGGTTTTGGTTTTATGTACACTATTTAACTAAACATGTTTGATGATATATTTGTTTAGTGAAATGAGTTAGTAAACTATTGGTTCAAAACATTACGTATTTTATTTATCTCGTTAAAATGATTTTACCTTTGTTATCGACAAAACATTAGAAATATAAATAAATGTTTTAAGGTTTATTTGTATTAACAATTTCCCCCTTTTTTTTATGACAAAACATAAAATTATTTTAAGTAAAACGATAAAATTTGTAAGTTTTAAATTTGAGTTTTTACTCTTTTCTCCCCCTTTTTGTCGTAACAAAAAAAGCGTCGAAAAGAAACTAACTCGAATGCAAGTTTTTAGAAAAAGTGAAAGAGAGGGGTGTAGAAATGGAGTAAAGACATTAAGAAGTTCTTAGTTGCTCCCTCTCGACGGTTGCTCCCCCTTGTTGAGGGCGTCAAGTAATTAGGGAGACTAAGACGTGATCATTGCAATTTTTTGCAATGGTTTTGCTTGGACGAAAGCTCCCCCTTATTGAGGGCGTCAAGTAATCCATGTGTATTTTTGAAAATCTGCAAAACAAACGTTAGAAAAATAAGTATATGTTGTCCCTTTGTTGAAAATTGAGCTGAATAAGAGTTTTGTTAGTACAGAGCATGCCCTGATCCCCCAGATCCTTCTCCGAAGGGATCCGCCAAGTATAAAATGAGGGATTCGGCTTACCTACAACTTGTTAGTAGCAGTAAAGGATAGAAAAAGGTAGGAAAACAAGTTATAATCACACCAAACATGTTTACATTAACACAAAACACATAATCATGAAGATTCATTTAATAAATATAAGAGAATACAACAATGGTCAATTCTCTAAAACTAAGAAAATATATAATCATGAAAAAGTCCTAGTGACAAAATCTAGGCCTAAGACAAGAGGAGGAAGATCACTTATGCTTGCACTTTAAGGTTTTTAGGGAAGGTTATGTTTGGTGACGTCTTCAAGACGTTCAAGTAGGTGATGAAACATGAAACACATTTCATTGCGTAATTCATGTATCACGTTTTGAGTATGGTGGCAATGGGAACAAATCTCCTAATGACATGGTTGGTAAGAGCCTAAAATAGAGGGTTCTTTAGGCATGTTTGAGGTGGAAGCATCTAGGTGGAAAGGTTGTGGATGTACCACGGGTGTTGGTGGAGAATTATGTGTGGGAGGAAGTGTGTCACTGTTTGATTGAGGTGGTTGAGATGGTTGACATTTTCTCATAACCCAAAATGGACCATTTGAGGGTGGAGGAGAGGAAGGCAAGTTGTCTATTGGTGGTGGTATATTTATGTCAACATCTAGGTGGTGGGTTGGTGGTTGAGTTGACATTCTCTAAATAGAAAAGAATGTGGGCAATTGTGGTGGATTGAATGTTCTAGGAGGTAGGTCCTCCAATGAGTTCAAGAATGGGTGAGGAGATGAAGAGGTGAGGCTTGTATTGATTGAGTTGAGATAGGTGTTGCTTCAAGAGAAGTAGGTTGTGGTGAGGTTGTTTTGGTGGAAGCAAGTTGTGGTGGAGTTGGTTCATTTGAGATAGGTGTTCTAGTAGAGGGTGTCTTGATGGGTGAGGTTTCCGTTGAGGATATCTCATACACAATTCGTGCGGTTTTTCTTGGAGGGTGTCACACCCCCAAAATCGGGTCCAGCGGAAGCATACGTGTAGCTGGGGTGTAACTCAATTGGTATTACAACACAAGTTCAAAAATGGTTTTCACTTCAATCATTTAGAATAAAATAGTTAAGTCAAAAATGTTAAATTTACATTGTTAAAAGTAGTGCGGAAGTAGGCCCTTAAAAGTAGTTTAAAACGGTCCCCATATAAAAATCAGAGTCTTCTATGACCATGCCATGCCCTGCCAAAACCTCCAGTAGCGTGCCATAAGTTAAAACCTGAAAATACATGCTAAAGTGTCAACACGAGGTTGGTGAGTTCATAGAGTTTGTTTAACAAATAACGTTTATGCATATGTATGAAGGTTTCCCAGCAAAGGCATCGTAAATCTACTCAGTTACAAGTCCCGCCATAAGAGCCTTGTAACCTGTGTGTTTACAACCCACTGCTACAATATATAGTTTCTCAGGATTATATTCACCCAAGGTCAAGTATAGACACAAAGGCGGGGAACCACCATCCCAAAAAGTACCTGTCACCCAACGTCGCATCTGTTTTGGACTTGGGTGGGGGGTGTTTCCCCATAATAGTACTATCAATACCTCTCCTTTGACAGATTACTGGGTGACATTTCCCAAAGTATAAAAGTTTACTGGGTGTCGTTTCCCAAAGCATAAAAGTTTACTGGGTGTCGTTTCCCAAAGCATAAAAGTTTACTGGGTGTCGTTTCCCAAAGCATAAAAGTGTAAATGTTTCAAGTATCAAGTAAGTATAACACAGTTAAGTATAACACAATCACGTATGTATAAAATCAAGTATAAGTATAATCAAGTATAAGACAATCAAGTATAAATGTTTTGTGTATCAAGAAAGTATGTTTTGAGTATTTATATTAGTAAGCAAATAGTTGAGCATGTATCTCCCCCAAAGAGTTAAAACAAGTATAAAGAGTAAAAGTGGGGCTATGACTCACCTGGTGCGATAGCTACGATGACAAAGTGGATACACAGAAATGAGGTTCGATCTCTAACCGCAACCTAATATGAATGATAGTGATCTACTTAGATCATGAAAGGATGTAATGAATGCACATGCACATGATACCTATACCACTCGTAACTTGAAAATACTTGTTATTGTCAAAGTAAAATAGTTTCCATACTTAGGAAAATAAGTCCAATTATAGAAGTATATAACTTGTCGTAGTATATCGTATAAAAATGTTAGTGTTATATTCCTCGTCTTGAAAACCTTAAAATAATGTCTAGTAGTTGTAAAAATAAGTCTTGGGTCATAAGTTCTTCATTTGTTAAGAATATAGTCCTTAGTAATATTTCTAGAAAATATACCGTCTAGTACGTAAGTTATTATTTTGGTAAAAGCTGTCAAAACAATATAGATTTTGCCGTTATTGAAACGTGAATATCTTTGTCGTTATTAGTCCGTTTTACTCGTTCTTTATATTCCCGGAATCGTGGGACAAAATACTAACATATTCTTGATAAGTCGGGATGGCTAGATTTAGTTTTACGCCTCGAAACAGTCGTGACAACTGTTCATCAGCAAGCATTTCCGGAAAATATAGTTTTCGTCGTTAAACTCGTTTTTAGCGTATCTCCTTCGTTATAAACTCGTTTTTATCCCCGTTTTCGGCCATAGTTCCGTCTCGGAATGTATTTTCTAAATATTTGGTCAAAAGTTACCCATCATCCACTGATTTTCCCACGTTTCACAAATAGGGACAGTAGGTCAATATGTAGTTTCAAAAATCATTTCTAATGTTCCAAACTAGTTTCTAATCCAACCAAACCACTTTCAATCACCACAAATCTAGTCTAATCTTACCATACACCTTCTTAGGGTGTCATGGGTTCCTAAACATCATCAATCTAGTGGATCTAACAAGGATCTAACTATAATCCATTTCTAGAGTTCAAAAGTTATATATATATAAATGAGTGGTATAACTAACATATGCATGAAATCCTTGTATAAAAATGATAGGAACATTGTAGGAACTTGGTAAAACTATAGAGATGAGTTTGTTAACTTACTTGAAGGTTTAGGGAGTTTAGATGATGAAAACCTACTAATCCTTGAGTTTCTATTTCAAAACTCAAACAAGGATGATTATATCAACTAGTTTATGACAAGATCTTGTAAAATTTATTCTCCTTGCTCCTTTACCACCCTAATTCGAACCAACCTCAAGAGAAATGAGAGAAAAGAGTTTTGCTTGAACTTGTAAAAATGATTTTTAGTGATAAAATGAATGAAAAAGTTTCTTATATAGTTAGGGACAAAAGTTTGGTAAGCCATTAAGAGTGTTGGTGAGGTTTTAAATGAGTGAAGACCATGGGGGGGGGGGGGGGGGTTGGCCGGTTCTAAAGGAGGGAAAAGGGGGATGTGTCTTGGGTTTAATTAAGGAAAATTAGCATTAGTATTAAGTAGTTAAGTTAGGTTTAGGTTTAAGGTTTAATCGGGTACCGGGTTTGTTAGAAATAAATTTTATCGGAGTTAACCGGGACATAATAAAGTCATAAAATTTGTAAAAATATGTTGGGTACAAGTATTGGGTGTTTGGATGATTATCGTTTAGTTTTTAAGAAAACCGTCGTAATTATATTAGACGTACGATACGAATTAAATAAATTTCCAAAATAACGGGTAAATGAATTTTATAATTTTTGTATCATTATAATGAGTGTAAAAATGTCTTAGGACCATAGTTGGGATTGTCGGACCAATTATTCAAAATAATAGTTCATAAGATAACGTTTATTAGGCGATAATCGTACGTGTACAGAAATGACGCAACTCACGTATAAATGACAAATTTTCTCCGAAGGTGAATAGTGTTTTGTGAATAGTAAAATTTTAAAACGCTTCTCAGAATATCAAACTGACCTCAAAAATGATGAATAGTGATCGATGAATAGTAACCGATGAATAGTAAATGTTGAAAGTTCGGGAAAAGACCAGAATTTACGAGTTGTGAAAGAGGGCTTTTAGTGGATGATCTTGGACTTGGTGCTTTAGTCATGTTTTGAGGTAAGTTTTGAAGGTGAGTTTTCAGTAGTGTTTAGGTGTAGTTTAGAAGCACAAACACAAGTGGCTTATATAGTGAAGGATCAAGTGAAGGAATTAAAGCATAAACCACTAAAATCCTTTGAATTGCAATGATTTGCATGCACTAAGGTCAACTACAGGGATATAATATTCCAGGAGATTTATTAAAGGCAATGTGGAGTGTTTGAATGGATAAAGTTGAGTTTTGGGAGGCTATAAGTGATTAAGCATGTGTCTGTTTGCCCGGATCCTTTTCAACAGGGATCCGGCTAGCTGTAGCTACGGGATCCAGCTAAAAGTCAGGTAAGAGGGAAAAATGATTATGAATTAGATATTGTTGAGGCAACATTATCAAGATCTCCTAATGTTTTAATGATGCCAAATAAACTTTCGAAACACATAAAATAACAAACGGTAGTCAAAATTCCCCAAACCACATACCTGCTCCTGACGAGTCACCCATGCGTTAACGCGTGGCTGACGCGCCAGGCTACTATATGGTTCGGGAAGAATTTTGAAAGTCGGCTTTCCCCTTACCCGACAAATGTGGATCTTTCAATACAGGTTTGAATATGCTATGTGCTTAATTGAGAACACTCGAAACGAGTTTTGGGATTAGAGATATCCAACTTGTGAAACACCCGTTTACGGGAAAACACCAGCTCATTTTTTCTAACTCTTGCCTCTAGCAAAGGCTTTTCTAAACTTAGGGAGCTTATATATTTCACGTAACATCATGTGAAAGTATCCATATGCTCATATCCCGTGCATACGTCTTCTCTAATCACGTAACGGGTTTACTCCCTTATTGGTCAAACTAAGTCAAAGGTCACTTTGCGTAAACCCATCCTTTCCCGCTTGGGTTATGCTTTACATCAAGGCAAAGAACTTAACTTGTTTGTACCAAGGTGTTAGTTGAGTACGTCGAGTCGCGGAAAGTCACGAGTTATGAAACTATGGATTCTCGACCTTGTGTTAATTGGAATTATAAGTAACCTATGATTTTCTCAACTCATAATCTTAATTGTCTAAACATTTTCTTCTTAATGACAATTAGATTATTTCTTAATCTTATTTTCACAAAAGACAAAATTACCAAATCTCCCACAATCCTTCCCAAAAATCATTTCCCAACAACTTCTAACATATTCCCTTACATCTTACATAAAAGGGTACCTTTGTCTCCTCACAAACTCCCACACAATATTCCCTTCACTTTATACATTTCCCATATACCTTTCTCATACACCCATACATACACTTCCCTATACACACATATACACTCTTTTCTACACATACACTTACACTCTCACATACATACTCACATACATACTCACATACACACACCTTTACATTCAAAATATACACATCTCACTCACATACCTCTCTTCACACACACAAGGCTCCCCATTAGTTCAATCTTACACATTCCTTACATATACAACTCACTCCCTATACGCATCCTGATAAAATCAAATAATCCTGATATTTAAGTGTCAATTTCCCCCTATTTTGCTCATTTATATTAATAATTATGTGGATATATGCTTTTATTTCTTCCTATTGTGTATCCAGGTCACAAGTGAGCATAGGAGCTAAAGAGACGAGGAAATTGGAAAGAACGTGCAAAGATAGACAAATTCAAATATGCTGGAAGAAGTTACGGCGTAACTCATTCTCTCAACTACGCCATAACTTGGATTTCTACTAAGAAGACCAAAGTCAACACGGACCAAGAGTTACGGCGTAACTAATCCTATGGTTTACGCCGTAACAATCACAAGTCTTGAAGAATCCTCAGATCTGAAGACTACGCCGTAACACAAATATGGAATACGGCGTAGCAACAAGTACGAAAGTATTCCAAGCTCAAGAATTAACTTACGGCGTAACACACTGATGCCTGGAATTGCGCCCTCGCAAAAGGTTTTACCTCTCAAGAGATCGTGAGAAGCTTGCAATCCCCACCAGGCAGTGTACCTGACCGTTGTAGTATAGTATAGTGACAAGTACTGGGGGATTGATCGTCCAACTCAAAAAATAGTGTTCGCTAGGTTAAAACTCAACTAAACTAGGTCTAGAGATGAGGGATGATTCTTTATGTATTTTTATATTTTAAATGAAAGCAAGTGAAATCTCGGTTTTGGAAGGAGTGGGCGGAATTAGTTGCTAATCAATTAACCCAAATAACTAAAGATGCAATCAAAATAAAATAAGCTAAACTTAAACTAAATTATGGCGAAAACAATAATGAGAGAAAATGTGTTTACTTAGATTTCACTACTCCCTAGCTATCTTTTACAGGTTGATTAGTTTGTTACAATTGCATGGATGACGGGTTATATTCCTTAATACCATTCGTAGGGCCGTGTACGATCTTCCCTAACTTTATAAGCTTCTACCTCTTCCTATGTCGAGCCGACTACTAGCTCCTAACATGGCCTCATTAGTAGTTACCTACGCATTAAATACAACCAATATATCGTAGTACACCTCCGATCATATTTCTTAAGACATTCAAGCAAGTTACCAATTGGAAGTCTGCCAGTTTTCTTAAGCCTAACATCGAATTCATTCATCCACAACAATTATAAACAAACAACCAACCCATAATCAATATCTAAGTTTCATTACATCTAATCAAGCACAAAGAAAACCTAGCCTAGCATGTTAAAGAGAAGACAAGCGTAAGATATAATCAAACAACACATAGACATATTGAATGATTTGATGAAATACTTATCTTCAATTGAGCATGGATGAAACAAAGGGTTGAAACCCTTAAAATATCTGAAAAATTCATCTAGGGTTTACTCCCTTCAAAGTTGTACACCAAAAGTTGCACACAATGAATGAAAACTAAAAAACTATATATAGATTTTTTATCCTGACGGTGTCAAGAGATAGGTGTGACACCGTCAACTCGCCGCCAAAATAATACTCGTATTGCCTAGACCCACTTCTGACGCCGTCACTCTTTATGGACTCTGGGCCATCTCTCTTTGCATTTACACGTGATGGCCTTGACATTTTATAACGTGACGCCATCACGAACTCTTAAACAAAATTTCTGGTGCGTCACGTGTATTTGATTTATCCACCTCTTTGTCAAGTCATGACGCCGTCACTAGCAACCTGTGACGCCGTCATGTGCTGTTTCCAGCATGATCTTGAGACTTTGTCGTTTTCTTCACTTTTTTGCTCCAAAAACGTCCAAAATGCTTCCTTTTGTAAAATTCCTCACAAAAGTACCTAAAATGACAAAAGAAAAGATTTAGGGCAATATTTGATCAAATAATATTGACTTTGGCCTTAAATGACCCCCCAAAAGCGGTATACTTTTCACTTCATCAAATACTCTTACACTTGAGATTTGCTTGTCCTCAAGCAAATGCGCTTTTATTCTAATCAAAATACAAGTTAGGGGTAATTTAACACTAATATAAAAGTAATTGCAACAAATAATCATTCCACTTCAACCAAAAACAAGCACGGAATTTATACACTAGCACCTCACAAATAGTGTTTAGATACTCACATCTCTCGTGTGTATATATCACAATATGGAAATGGAAAACATCTCTCACTACCTGTCATAGCAAATAGATTACCATAGGCTTGGGAAAGGATCAAACCTCCACCACTTGGCGTAAGCACCTAGGATAAACTATCAAAGAGGTCTTTTTAAAGGGTTATAACGTGAGGTGTAGGGATATGGTAAACACGGTTTTGTTGGATAAAGGCAATATTTACTGGTGGCGAGTTAATCATCTTGGTTAATTACATGTACAATGTGGCGTTGCTAAGCCAAGACTCGACTCGACTTAAGCTAATCAAAAACTAACCAAAAACATAAAATAAACATAAAAGAAAACGGGATGGTAGTCCGTATATATATATATATATATATATATATATATATATATATATATATATATATATATATATATATATATATATATATATATATATATATATATATATATTTTGTGTGCATAGACTCTTACCCTACCATCCAAAATAATACATCATAGGGGAGTTGCATTCTCCTTACACTTGAACTTTTACATACTTTACAATTAACTATTCTAATGACTCGAATCAAGATAATCAAAACACTTGGAGTACTTTTTAAGATTAACGCACATATGGGGGGTAATATATGATGTTCTTCCCCATTACTCCATAACACTAGTACTTTACCCATGAGTCCCAATCGTCCCAAAACAATATGTACAAGATATGAGTCGACTTAGCAACCATGTAATCAATTAGACAATTAACTAAGGGTTTAAACATATAACAATAATGCACTAAAGATGAGTGCATACACGGAAGGCTAAGGCGATTTGATTGTACATTTGGGGTGGATTGTAAACAAATTCTTCCTTTAAGTAAAATGCTTAAAGTTAGAAACGAAAAGGTAGGCTCGGAGGGGTGTACTAGGGGTATCGTGTACTAAAAATGAGTACAACGCAAAGGTGTGGGAAAATTAATTGACTTTACTAGTCAAGTAATTATGACTTCATTGGTTAAGTAATTATGATACAGGTTTAAACACAAGGGTGATCCTAATGCCTCTTATCATGTAGTAAATCCGAACTACACGAATGTCGTCTCACTAGTGGTCTCGGGATGCATCACTAACGCAAGTTCTAGAATCTAAGTACTACCGGTACACTCATAAGCACTAATAATGCATGCTTTTCCTAACAAATCTAAAGGCGAACCTCACATATTTGGGTGGAAATTTTTTTTGAGTGGTACGGTTTTTGTGCTAGTCATACAACTTCTATCCATGAGACGCTCATTAAGGCTAAAGCTTCACTCCTAAATGTTGTAAAATTTTTTAAATTTGGCGCTAAAATTGCCCTAACAAGTATTTCTCTTAGTTTTATTACATACCTACTATTAAACAAAAAAACTCAAGTGCAATTGCATTCTCTAAGGTATCATCATTTACCCTCCCCTTACACTTAGGGTGAACATTGTCCCCAATGTTCAATAAAAAGGATGTAAAAGTAATGAAGGTAAAAGAATGAAAATAAATACTCCCCTGATTTGTTCGGTGTGGATAAATGGATAACATGGTTAAATCCTCCTCCAAGAAAATGAAAGTTGAAAGCTTCCCTCTAGAAATATAAATCATCTTCTTGTCCAATATAACCTGTTAAACCTGAGAAAACAATCATGGCAAATGATGTGTGCTTTTTCACACATCCTTTTTAGACCAAAATCAGACCAAATACACCAAATACTAACCAAATATGCCAAGAGAATGTATGTTTTTGTATTTTTGTATGTGCAGGTACGGATATGTGAAAAATGAACAAAAACAAAGCAAAAACCAACAAAAACGAGCACGAGATTGGAAAAAGGTCAAAAGCCGGAGCCGGGGAAGCAAAATGATCAAAGAAAAACTCATTTTATCATTAGAAGTCCTCAGAGATTCATCATGTTGCATAATTAGTCCCTGATCAAAGTTTGGAGAAATTGGAATATTAGTCCCTCAGCTTTCAGAAATTGACAAAAGAAGTCCCTTGAAGAAATATTCGAAGAAAAATCAAATTTGATCCTCCATGATTAAGAGATTGTCAACAAATGCCCTTGGAAAATATTTTGGATGAATAGCAGTTTTGGTCCCTTAAAGTTTTAGATTATGCAATTTTGGTCCTTAACTAATAAAATTACTCTCAAATAACATAACCGGATCCACAAACCAAATCTAGTCCACACAGGCCCAAAGAAGTATCAAGCCCAATCCCTTTATTACTCCTACCCGGTCCATCCTTATAACCCAAGTCAACAATACCCGGTCAACTTAAGCTTTTAATACCATTTGAAAGTTACCCGCGACCATTTTCCCCAATTTACCAGGGATGAACCCTAAATTACTGTTCACACCAAATCAATCCAATTTACTACAATTAAGGGTAAATTGGTACTTGTTACACACTTCTAGAAGGGTCAGGGAATGTCAGGTTATATCAGGGACACATGGTCCTATCACAAGACACACGGAGGATCAGTCTTATCAAATCACTCAATCCAAGGGCTGTGGTAATAGATTACGTGTTGGGAATTGATCCAAGGGTGATAAGCATGACAGAAGAAGCACACATGAGTTGAGGATCGATGACATGGACATCTAGAGTTTTCCCCAGCTCAACTATATATACTCCCTCCTCACTCCTTTGTAGGTGTCCAATTTTTCATGTCTTAGAAGAATTTTGATCAATTTAATTTTCTTGTCATTTTAAATTCAGTATTGTTGTAATTTTCATTGTACTCAATTTACTCTTATTAATATAATTTCAGTTTTTATCATTTTGTGTTAATTTCAATTTCAGCTTATTCTCTTTAAATTCCAGTTATTAGTTTAAAATCACAATCAGTAGCTTTAGTTAAATTCAGTTTCAAAGTTTGTGTTTATGTTTTCACTTATATAGAAAATCCAAAAAATAAGAAAAAAAAATGTAGTTTCAATTTCATTTTCAAGTGTTATTTAGATTAATTACTGATTTATTTAAGCTTATATCAGTTTATTAATAGCTTTTGTAAGTTCAATTTGTCATTTACTCCCAAAAATACAAAAGTCAACTATTGGTCAACTGTCTAGCTTATTTCAATAAGCTCATCTTATTCAGTGGAGTTAGACAGCCAAGAAGGAGCCATTGGCCTGTCAAGAGACAGGCAAGCATAGTGAACCCCCTCTTTTCATGCTGAGGGGGAATTGGATTTTGTAAGTTCAATCTAATTTATTTTCTCCATCAGTTGAGTATCACTAGTGTAGATCTGTTTATGTTATTTTCTACTAGTTCATTTCTGCTGATGTAGTTGAGATATTGCTTTATCTTAGTTGCTTTCTTCATTTGTTGCATCAGCCTAAGTCATAGTTGCTTACTTATTTGGCACTTCTGCTTCAAAATCTGTCATCTATTGGATTTGTGATTGTGAGATTTAGTGGATATTGGTGGAAGTTTGTTGTTGATTTATTGTTAGTAAGTGATAGTGGACTGAGATTAAAACTTATTGAAGTAATTTGATGCTTGAATTCAGTAGTTGTAGTGTTAAATGCACTTAAGGGACTGTTTGGCATAAGTAATTGCTTGAGGTTAGAATTGATACTATAAGCTTGAACTCTGCATCATCAGCTTCCTTTAGGGTCATTTAGGATAGGTCAATTGAGTTTTTAGTAGTTTGTTTTACAGAAAGTCAAAAATCAGTTTGTCTCTCCTTAATTTTCATGTCTGTTAGGATCTAGGTTGCATAATTCCTCACCATAGTTGCATAAGTGTTAGTTAAAGTTTATTTCATTTATAAATTAGCTTTACAAAACATTTTCAGCCAAATTTAAGCAATCAAATTCTACTTTGGTCAAAACAAGTGTAGTATCAAAAAGTCAATAGGATTTGCTTACTCAGTTTTTGGACTAATTTTTGGGAGCTCTTTTAGGATTCAATTTAGGTTGGGATTGAGTTTGTTTTGATTATTCAGGAAGCTTAGCAGTTAGTAAATCTATATCTACAAGAAAATTTTGATTTGGAACTTATTTGCTTATTAAAAAGTGGGGCTTAAGTTGAATGTTTGGCTCATCAGTTTTTTAGCTCACTTTTAGGGTATTTTAGGTTAAGCATAGTTGACCTAGCATCTATTCTAATAGTTTGATTGTAATCTCAGGTGGTCAGTCAGTGTTTTGCCCCCATAAGCTCTTAGTTCTGAGCTTATTTGCTTTGCTTATTTGGCTTATCAGTTGAGCAGGGTTGAACATAAGGTCTAATTTCAAAGTAGGGCTGCAATTGTATGTATGTGTTTTAATACTGAGATTTGTTGTTGATTGTAGTTCATGTACACTAGTAGTTGCTGTTCCATTGATTTTGAGCTTCTGCTTATTCTGTATTGCTTATTGCTTATTACCAATTGTGCTTATATCAACTATTTGCTCCATTACCTGTGTTTCTGAGTACTTTCTTGCTTCAATAATGTTCCTAAAAGCTTTTCTGAGTCTAAAAAGTATTTAGTCATAGTTGGGTACTGTTTGGTCAAGTTTTGCTTATTATTAAGCACTTTGGATAAGCAGTTTCATAGCTTATTGCATGTCCACAACTTATTTTTCACTTTTTATATTTTTCTCAAGTTTAGAATAATATTTTAGATTTTCCATGAAATTTTCATATTTTTCTGAGTTGATTTGCTATTTTTCTTATTTAATTTTCACTTTCATTCACTGTTTAATCCCTTTTAATTACTAAAAAATCCAAAAAAATCAGAAAAAGCCAAGAAAAATCCAAAAATATTTTTAAAATTTATTTTCATTTATTTTAGAATTTTCAAAATTTATTTTGCATTTTTCTCACTTTATTTGCATTTTCTTTATATTATTAATTAGTTAATTAGTTTTTAATTCATAAAAAATAAATAAAAAGTCAAAAAAATATTTTTCTTTTTCTTAAAATTTTCTTTTATCATTTTTAACTTTTTAAAATTATTTTCAATTCCGTAGTAGTAGTGTAGCTTAAAAGTCGCGTTTTATTTCGTACGTTAACGTTTATTTAACGTTTTAGCGTACGGTTTCGATTTTACGTTACGTTTTTAGTTTCCTTACTTGAATTACGTGTTTAAGTGATTATTTGTGCTTCATTTACTATTTCATTAGTATAATCTCATCAAATCACTTTTTACCACTTTCACGACACGTTTCACGAATCGGGAATTCGAAATTCCATTAACACCTTCGTTGGGAGAACGACCCGGGGAAATACTTTCCTAAGCATTTCTTCGGAAAAACAAACACTATACTTAAAACGATTACATCAGCAAAACTCGCGTAAAATCGGCGGCAATCTATATATATAAGGATATAATCTTGTGGAATGAATGTTTGCAGATTTCCTGGAGTTTATAAAACTAAAGAATTAACAAAAACTTTAAGACTCCGTTAGAAAAACAAAACTTGCAAAATTTTTCAGATTTTACACCTGACGCCGTCAGGTTATGATCCTGACGTTGTAAGAGTGTTCTGACAGAAATCTTATGTTAAGTTTCTGGAAAATTTCTGGAAAAACTTACGCCTTAATTCATGGAATTCCTGCAAAACATCATTATGACTCGATGCAAGAATTTGACTCAAACAAATACTAATATATATGTTCATTTAATATTGTTGTGGTTCATGTCCAATTCCCGTTCTTAAAAACAAATTTAGGTTTCCCTTACACTTATCTTTTGCGAAATACCTTTTTATGAAGTTATGACAAACAACAAGGTAAAACATTTTCACAATTTATTATGAATCATGATCCACAAACAATAAAAGTAAAGCATGCATACGGAAACAAATAAAATCAAAAAAAAAAAAAAAAAATCAAACAAACGAAATAAATAAAACAAATAAAACATGGGTTGCCTCCCATGAGGCGCTTTTGTTTATTTACAGGTTTTGTAGCTAGACTCAAGGTCACGGGCTATCCTATATGAGTGAGCTCCTCATCGAGGACATCTTTGGGATCAAACTTAGGTTTCAATTTCCTATTGGTTCTCTTGGTGCTTCTCAAATTTTCTCCATCCGGATCATATAGAATTATCTTCATATGCCATGATCCATCACCTTCCTTAGGTGGCTTATCCCAATTCCATTTACATTTATCACCTTCCCTTTTCCACTTGTTCATTCCTAAGATTCTATGCATTACTCCTAGGAATTTAATCATTTTCCTAAAGACTAAGGGATCCTCAAAGGGGTTTAGTTCTTCATCCCTAGCTATGAGTTGCTCTACCGAATGCGTTTTGTTTATAAACTCCTCCTCTAAATAAAATGGGCGTTGAGGTCCTATGAAGTCTCTATTAACCCAAGGTCCATACCGAGATGGTCTCCTATTCACATCTACCCAATGGGGCGTTGGTTCCTCATTAGTATCATAG
This sequence comes from Artemisia argyi, assembly GCA_030686995.1. Lineage (NCBI taxonomy): Eukaryota > Viridiplantae > Streptophyta > Magnoliopsida > Asterales > Asteraceae > Artemisia > Artemisia argyi. Next base: position 114,635,647 of record CM060695.1, read on the forward strand.
GCGTGTTTCTTAACATCATAGACCGACCAAGTTTCTCCTTCTCCTACCGCTATTCTAGATTCCTTACAATCAATCATCGCACTTGCGGTAGCTAAGAATCCTCTTCCTATTAATAACGGGCATGTAGTGTCACTAACCATATCAAGGACATGGAAATCGGCTAACATTGTCAACCTTCCTATATGCACTAAAACATCCTTCACTACCCCAACCGGATATGCTACACTTCCATCCGCAAGCCCTATGATTACCTCTGTTTCATCTAACTTTCCTGGCTTAAGAGTGGTGTACAGGGATAACGGAAGTAGATTTAGGTTTGACCCATGATCGGCTAGTGTGCCAAAAAGCCTCAGAATTTCCGATCTTACATGGTAACACGAATATGCCCGGATCATCTAATTTCTTAGGCAACTTGTTTTGAACGAAGGCGGTCCCATTCTTACCCAACTTAAGTTTCTCTTCATATTTTTCTAAAAGGGCATTGTAATAGGGAGCACGGGCTAAGACATCAATGACGGGGCGCTCAAGGTGAAGTTCCTTGAATTCTTCACCAAGGTCTTATGTAGGAAGTGTTTCAACTAAGCTATTCACCGAATTGATGTTGGGTGTTACATTCAATTGGTTCTTTTGAAAGATTTGGGTTTGTTTGAAACACGTGCTCACGACATTGACCGAATAGTATTGTGGACAAGAAGTGGAAGATGAAATAGATGATATAGCGTTAACGTTTAGTTTCGGATTCTTGACCGTGTTACTTGGGAGTGCTCCCATTTCTCGGTCATTGAGAACTTTCAACAACGTGTCAATCTTATTGGTCATCTCACTTTGCTTTTGTTTGAAATCGGCTTCATACTTTGCTAAACGAGTTTCTTGAGATGCCATAAATTTGGACATCAATCCTTCAAAATTATTGGTACTACCATCATTGTTGGAAGGATTGTTGTTGAAAGTACGGTTAGAGGGTGGACCGTTTGGTTGATAACGATTAGGTGGAGTGGAAGAATTGTTTTGGGGCATGTTTTGGTTTTGTTTCCACCTAAGGTCCGGGTGATTTTTCCAAGAGGGGTTGTATGAATCACCGTAAGGGTTTTGCTCAGGTTTGAAAGTGTACCACTTGTCTCCCGCTCCGTCGGTACGCGAGGATGCGTAATCCGCGAAAGCTTGTTTGGGGAGTTCCAAGCAATCACGAGTGTCATGGGGACCGCTACATAATTCGCACGAAGAAGTAATTTTGTTCACTTGGCTTGAAGGTTTAGGAGCTTCGTAGGATTTCATGAGAAACTTGATTTGGTCCTCAAGTTCCATGATCCTACGGTCGGGAGTGCTTGAATTGTTCGAAGGCAAAGATATTGCCTTGACCGTTTTAATCAAATCACGGGGATCATTCCAACTTTCGTTGTCATAGAGAGTAAGATCTTCTATGAGTTCCCATGATTCTTCCGCACTTAGATCATGAAGCTTGCCACCAGACGATTGGTCAATGGTTCGCCTTGTGGAGAGATCGATGGTCATAGAAAATTTGGACTTGGAGCCAAAGATCTATGCCATGATGAGGGACTTTTTGGATTAAATCCTTGAAACGAGTCCATGCTTCATAGAGAGTTGCACCTTGACGTTGTTGGAACATCAGATAATATTTCTAAGCTTAGTAGTTCTCCCCGGTGAGAAAAATTGAGCAAGGAAACGAGTGTTGAGATCATCCCAAGAGGTGATGGATCCCGCGGGTAAACGCTCAAGCCATTGACTAGCTTGGTCACGTAGAGAGAATTGGAAGAGACGCAATTGGGTCGTCTCTCGAGTTCCAACATCAAGGTCTATGGAATCTACGATTTTGAGGAAATCCTTGAGATGTTGATTAGGATCTTCGGAACGAAGTCCATGGAATGCACATCCGCTTTGCACCAACCGGATGGTGTCGGATCGCAAGGGAGACACATTGGCTCCTTGAGTGAGCTCAATGGTGTTTCGATAGCCTTGGTGGTTAGGACGGGAGTATTCTCCTAAAGTTCGGGGTCTAGGAGGCCGGTTTGGTTGAGGTGGGTTTTGTGGATGGTTTTGTTGTGGTGGGTTGATGGGATCAAAGAGATTACCACCTTCCATGATGGCAGATGGCAAAGGTTATGAACAAAGGAACGAAGAAAAAAGATAGACTAAAGAAACCTATAAAATAAAATAAAAATCTTACTAGAAAGGAATCTAGCAAGTAGACCTAATAAAAATAAATTTTAACCTAGACAATAACTATTCCCCGAGCTGCGGCGCCAAAAACTTGATGCGTGGAATTATGCCCTCGCAAAAGGTTTTACCTCTCAAGGGATCTTGAGAAGCTTGCAATCCCCACCAGGCAGTGTACCTGACCGTTGTAGTATAGTATAGTGACAAGTACCGGGGGATTGATCGTTCCACTCAAAGAATAGTGTTCGCTAGGGTTAAAACTCAGCTAACCTAGGTCTAGAGATGAGGGATTATTCTTTTTGTATTTTTATATTTTAAATGAAAGCAAGTAAAATCTCGGTTTTGGAAGGAGTGGGCGGAATTAGTTGCTAATCAACTAACCCAAATAACTAAAGATGCAATCAAAATAAAATAAACTAAACTTAAACTAAATTATGGTGAAAACAATAATGAGAGAAAATGTGTTTACTTAGATTTCACTACTCCCTAGCTATCTTTTACAGGTTGATTAGTTAGTTACAATTGCATGGATGATGGGTTATATTCCTTAATACCATTCGTAGGGCCGTGTACGATCTTCCCTAACTCTATAAGCTTCTACCTCTTCCTATGTCGAGCCGACTACTAGCTCCTAACATGGCCTCATTAGTAGTTACCTACGCATTAAATACAACCAGTATATCGTAGTACACCTCCGATCATGTTTCTTAAGACGTTCAAGTAAGTTACCAATTGGAAGTCTGCCAGTTTTCTTAAGCCTAACATCGAATTCATTCATCCACAACAATTATAATCAAACAACCAACCGATAATCAATATCTATGTTTCATTACATCTAAACAAACACAAAGAAAACCTAGCCTAGCATGTTAAAGAGAAGACAAGCGTAAGATATAATCAAACAACACATAGAAATATTGAATGATTTGATGAAATACTTATCTTCAATTAAGCATGGATGAAACAAAGGGTTGAAACCTGATACGTGGGAATTGCGCCCTCGCAACAGGTTTTACCTCTCAAGGGATCTTGAGAAGCTTACAACCCTCACCAGGCAGTGTAACTGATCGTTGTAGTATAGTATAGTGACAAGTACCGGGGGATTGATCGTTCAACTCAGGAATAGTGTCGCTAGGATTAGAAAGCCTACTAAACTAGGTCTAGTGATGAGGGATGATTCTTTTTGTATTCTTTATATTTTATGGAAAGCAAGTAAAATCTCGGGTTTTGAAGGAGTGTGCGGAATTAGTTGCTAGCCAACTAACCCAATAACCTAAAGATGCAATCAAAATAAAATAAAAGAAATGAAAATTAAACTATTATACTAATGTGGTGGAAACAATAATGAGAAAAGTTGTGTTTACTTAGATTTCATTACTCCCTAGATATCTTTTACAGGTTGATTAGCTTGTTACAATTGCATGGATGACGGGTTATATTCCTTAATACTAGTCGTAGGGCCATATACAATATTCTCTAACTCTATAAGATCCTACTTCACTCCTATGTCGAGCCGTTAGAAGCTCTTAACATGGGATCATTAGAATTCTCTTACGCATTAAATACAACCAAAAATCGTAGTACATCTCCGATCATGTTTCTTAAGACGTTCAAGCAAGTTACCAATGGAAGTCTGCCAATTTTCTTAAGCCTAACATCGAATACAATCATCCGTAACAATTATAAACAAAGAATCAACCTATAATCAACATCTAGGTTTCACTACATCTACGCAAACACAATAAAAACCTAACCTAGCATGTTAAAGAGAAGGCATACGTAAGATATAATCAAACAACACATAGACATATTGAATGATTTGAATAAGTACTTATCTTCAATTGAACATGGAAGAAACAAAGGGTTGAAACCCTTCAAATTAGGGGTGCAATCAATCCAAGCTTTTATCAAGCAACTCGAGCTCGAGCTTGAGCTTGACTCGATCGAGTCGAGCTTTTATCGAGCTCAAGCCCGAGCTCGAGCCTAATAAACAAGCTCGAAATACATAACGAGCCGAGCTCAAGCTTTTAATAGCTCGAGCTCGAGCTTTTATCAAGCTTTTCAAGCTTTCAAGAACATATATATTTTTAGTATACATATTTAAATAAACAACTTAAAACTAACGTGAACATTAGTATAATAATTAAATACTTGTAGGAGGACTATTTAAACCGTGATTCTCCTAAATGTTTTGCAAAAATTCTTTCCTCTCAAGTTCATCTCATAGTTTTTTTGAATTTATTGAAGAGTTTGGCTATCAAATTTAATGTTTATATGTAAATTCAAGCTTTTCGAGCCGAGCTCAAGCCTACTCGAGCCTTACACGAGCCGAGCTCAAGCCTGGTTGATTAAAGCTTGTCAAGCTATCAAGCCAAGCTCAAGCCCACCTTATACATTTCAAGCCAAGCTCAAGCCCTGTCAAGCTCGAGCTCGGCTTGACTCGATTACACCCCTACTTCAAATAGCTGGAAAATTCGTCTAGGGTTTTATTCCCTCAAAGTTGCACACATACAATGAAAATTTGGAAAAAATATATATAGACTATGCATCCTGACGGCGTCATGTGTTAACCTCTGACGCCGTCAACTCGCCGCCATGATGAAATTCGTATTGCCTAGATCCAATTGTGACGCCGTCATGTAGGAAAGAGCTCTGGGCCGTCACGTGTAATTGGACCCTGACGGCCTTGGTGACGCTGTCAGGCCAATATACCTAAAATCTTTCTGGATCGTCACGTTATAATTTCCACATCCACTTCTTTTGTCACTCTTGACGCCGTTACTTGTAGAACCTTGACACCGTCAGGTACTGTTCCTAGCAAGGATTTTGAGACTTTGTCGTTTTCTTCACTTTTATGCTCCAAAGACATCCAAAATGCTTCCTTTTCCATATTTCTCTCCAAAAGTACCTAAAATGACAAAAGGAACGATTTATGGCAATAATTGATCAAATAATCTCGAATTCGGGCTTAAATGACCCCTTAAAGGCAGTACACTTTTTGCCTCATCAAATACCCTTACACTTGAGATTTGCTTGTCCTCAAGCAAATGCGCTTTTATTCTAATCAAAATACAAGTTAGGGGTCATTTAACACTAACATAAAAGTAATTACAACAAATACAAGCATTTGACTAACAAATACTAATGAATCAAGAATAACAGAAACATAAAACAAACATAGAATGAAATGGGATGGTAGTCCATATATTTTTTTCTTTTTCTTTTTCTATTTTTGTTCTTTCTCTAAATTTTTTGATTTTTTTTTTCATTTTGTTGTTGTTGTTGTTGTTGCATACACTCTTGCCCTACCATCCAATATAATACATCATAGGGAATGTACATTCCCCTTACACTTGAATTTGTACATACTTTACAATAAACTACTCTAATGACTCGAATCAAGATAATCAAAACACTTAGAGTACTTTTTAAGATTAATGCACATATGGGGGTAATATATGATGTTCTTCCCCATTACTCCAAAACACTAGTACTCTACCCATGAGTCCCAATCATCCCAAAACAATATGTACAAGATATGACTCGACTTAGCAACCATGTAATCAATTAGATAATTAACTAAGGGTTTAAGAAAATAACAATAATGCACTAAAGATGAGTGCATACACGGAAGGATAAGGCGATTTCGTTGCACATTTGGGTGGGTTGTAACAAATTCTTCCTTTATGTAAGATGTTTAAAGTTAGAAACGAAAAGATAGGCTCGGAGGGGTGTACTAGGGGTTTCGTGTACAAAAAATGAGTACAACGCTAAGGTGTGGGAAAATTAATTGACTTTACTAGTCAAGTAATGTGACTTAAATGGTCAAGTAATTATGATACGGGTTTAACACAAGGGTGATCCTAATGCCTCTTATCATGTAGTAAATCCTACTACACGAATGTAGTATCACTAGCGGTCTCGGGATGCATCACTAACGCAAGTTCTAGAATCTAAATGCTACCGATACACTCATAAGCACTAATAATAAATTTTTTTCCTATCAAATCTAAAGGCGAACCTCACATATTTGGGAAAATTTTTCTGAATGGTACGGTTTTGTGCTAGTCATACAACTCCTATCCATGAGACGCTTGTTAAGGCTAAAGTTCCACTTCTAAATGTTGTAAAAAAATTTAAATTTGGCGCTAAAATTACACTAACAAGTATTTCTCTTAGTTTTATTACACACCTACCATCAAACAAACAAACTCAAGTGCAATTGTATCCTATAAGGTATCATCATTTACCCTCCCCTTACACTTAGGATGAACATTGTCCACAATGTTCAATTAAAGAATATAAAAGTAAAATAGGTAAAAGAATGAAAACAAATACTCCACTGATTCGTTCGGTGTGTATAGTGTGTTAACAAGGTTAGATCTTCCTCCAAGAAAATGAACGTTCAAAGCTTCCCTTCCAGAAATATAAATCATCTTCTTGTCATATATAACCTGTTAAACCTGAGAAAACAATCAAGGCAACCTCGCGTAAAATCGGCGACAATCTATATATACTAACAAATCCTAGAAAGTGATTTAAGATATAATGCTTGTGGAATGAATGTTTGCAGATTTTCTGGAGTTTATAAAACTAAAGAATCAACAAAAACTTTTAAGACTCCGTTAGAAAAACAAAACTCGCAAAATTTCCAGAATTTTACACGTGACGTCGTCAGGTGTTTAACCCTGATGCCGTCAGAAGTGACCTGCATAAATCTTTATGTTAAGTTTCTAGAAAATTTCTGGAAAAACTTATGTCCTATTTCCTGGAAAATCCTGCAAAACATCATTGTGACTCGATACAAGCATTTGACTCTAACAAATACTAATACACTTGTTCATTTAATATTATGGCGAATCAAGATCATTTTCGTTCTTATAAACAAATTTGGGGTTTCCCCTTACACTTAGCTTTTGCAAAATACCTTTATATGATGTTAAGACGAAGTTAAACAACAAAATAAAGCATTTTCACAATTTTAGTTTGAAACATGATCTACCAACAATAAAAACAAAACACGCATACGGAAACAAATAACATCAAACAAATAAAAACACACAAAACATGGGTTGCCTCCCAAGAAGCGCTTTTCTTTATTTACGAGTCTTGTAGCTAGACTCAAGGTCATGGGCAATTACGTGACCTCATCATTGGTCTCATTCTATAGGTCATCTCCCATCTTAGTTTTGTATTCCGGACCTAGTTGCAAACATTCCTTGTAGAAACCGAGTATTCTACTCATGACATAATCTATTCTTCTACGTCTATCCTCATCATTCCTATAGTAAACTGCTTGCTTGTGTTCCTTTTCTAGGTTTGATAGAAGACGGTATTGTTCAATCTTATAGGGCATTTGGTAAGCAATCTCATCGTTCTCATCCTTGAATCTAACTATCCCTAGGGACGGGTCATAACTCATCTTATAGGCCTCAACAAACGGTTTTCCGAACACTACTTGACTTAGGCAACCATCTATTACCAGACGAATATCCTCTACAATCACAAAGTCGGTAAAATAAGTGAAGTTTCCTACAAAGACATGTAATCCTTTCACTCTTCCTACAAAGTTGCTCATCCAATTCTTGTTAGGCATCATCCTATACTCAAGTTGCTTCTTCATTACCCAATTATAATAGGTCCTAGTCATAATGTTTATAGGAGACCTAAGATCGATATACGCTTTCCACACATGCATATGCCCAATGTTGCATTGTATGTTGATGTTAGAGGGATCACCTACTTTAATAAGGGGTGAACCAAGGACGTATGGTGTCTCGGGATAATCATATAGATCCTTGTGATATTCCCGTTCTTCCTTGGTGGGTAACTTATCAAAGTATTCTTCTACGTTTTCTACCTCCTCTAACTTTTCGTCCTTAACATCCTCAACTTTCTTAACCTCATCCTTAGTCCCGGTTTCTATTCCAACTTCATCCTTGTCACTTTCTTCTATATTCTTATCTATTGGATTAATGGTGAAAACGTTGACAAAGTGGACGTGTTTGGATGATGAGGGGTCCTTAATTTGGATTCCGCTACTAATGTCCCTAGTGTCCTTCCTAGGTGTAGTTAGCACTTGGTTGTTGAGGGCTTTCAACAAGTTGTCAATCTTATTGGTCATCTCCGTTTGTTGTTGATTGAATTCGGTTTCAAACTTAGCTATGCGAGCTTCTTGAGATGCCATAAACTTGGACATCAACCCTTCAAGATTATTGGTACTACCATAGTTATTGGAAGGATTGTTGTTGAAAGTATGGTTAGAGGGTGGACCATTTGATTGGTAACGATTAGGTGGATTTGAGGAATTGTTTTGGGGCATGTTTTGGTTTTGTTTCCACCTAGGTTCGGGTGATTTATCCAAGAAGGGTTTTAGGAATCACCGTAAGGGTTTGGCTCGGGTTTGAAAGTGTACCACTTGTCTCCCGCTTCGTCGGTATGCGGGGATGCGTAATCCGCAAAAGCTTGTCCAGGGAGTTCCACGCAATCACGAGTGTCATGGGGACCACTAAATAATTCGCATGAAGAAGTGATTTTGTTCACTTGGCTTGAAGGCTTAGGAGATTCGTAGGATTTCATGAGAAACTTTACTTGGTCCTCAAGTTCCATGATCCTACGGTCAGGAGTGCTAGAATTGTTCGAAGGCAAAGATATTGCCTTGACCGTTTTGTTCAAATCACGGGGATCATTCCAACTTTCTTTGTCATAGAGAACAAGATCTTCTATGAGTTCCCATGATTCTTCCGCACTTAGATCACGTAGCTTGCCACCAGCCGATTGGTCAATCGTTCGCCTTATGGAGATATCGATATGGTCATAGAAGATTTGGACTTGGAGCCAAAGATCTATGCCATGATGAGGGACTTTTTGGAGTAAGTCCTTGAAACGAGTCCATGCTTCATATAGAGTTTCACCTTGACGTTGTTGGCACATCAAGATATCATTTCTAAGCTTGGTAGTTCTCCCCGGTGGGAAAAATTGAGCAAGGAAACGAGAAGTGAGATCATCCCATGAGGTGATGGATCCCGCAGGTAAACGTTCAAGCCATTGACAAGCTTGATCACGTAGAGAGAATAGGAATAGACGTAATCGGGTCGACTCTCTAGTTGCAACATCAAGGTCTATGGAATCTACGATTTTAAGGAAATCCTTGAGATGTTGATTAGGATCTTCGGAACCCATGGAATGCACATCCGCTTTGCACCAACCGGATGGTGTTGGATTGCAAGGGGAACACATTGGCTCCTTGAGTGAGCTCAATGGTGTTTCGATAGCCTTGGTGGCTAGGACGGGAATACTCTCCTAAAGTTCGGGGCCTTGGTGGCTAGGACGGGAATACTCTCCTAAAGAAAACCTAAAAATAAAAATAAAAATCTTACTAGAAAGGAATCTAGCAAGTACACCTAATAAAAAGAAATCCTAACCTAGACAATAACTATTCCCCGGGCTGCGGCGCCAAAAACTTCATACGTGGGAATTGCGCCCTCGCAACAGGTTTTACCTCCCAAGGGATCTTGAGAAGCTTACAACCCCCACCAGGCAGTGTACCTAATCGTTGTAGTATAGTATAGTTACAAGTACCGGGGGATTGATCGTTCAACTCAGGAATAGTGTCGCTAGGATTAGAAAGCCTACTAAACTAGGTCTAGTGATGAGGGATGATTCTTTTTGTATTTTTTATATTTTATGGAAAGCAAGTAAAATCTCGGGTTTTGAAGGAGTGGGCGGAATTAGTTGCCAACTAACCCAATAACCTAAAGATGCAATCAAAATAAAATAAAAGAAATGAAAATTAAACTATTATACTAATGTGGTGGAAACAATAATGAGAAAAGTTGTGTTTACTTAGATTTCATTACTCCCTAGATATCTTTTACAGGTTGATTAGCTTGTTACAATTGCATGGATGACGGGTTATATTCCTTAATACTAGTCGTAGGGCCGTGTACAATATTCCCTAACTCTATAAGATCCTACTTCACTCCTATGTCGAGCCGTTAGAAGCTCCTAACACGGGATCATTAGAATTATCTTACGCATTAAATACAACCAAAAATCGTAGTACACCTCCGATCATGTTTCTTAAGATGTTCAAGCAAGTTACCAATGGAAGTCTGCCAGTTTTCTTAAGCCTAACATCGAATACAATCATCCGTAACAATTATAAACAAACAATCAACCCATAATCAACATCTAGGTTTCACTACATCTAAGCAAACACAATAAAAACTTAGCCTAGCATGTTAAAGAGAAGACATGCGTAAGATATAATCAAAAAACACATAGACATATTGAATGATTTGAATAGTACTTATCTTCAATTGAACATGGAAGAAACAAAGGGTTGAAACCCTTCAAATAGCTGGAAAATTCGTCTAGGGTTTTATTTCCTCAAAGTTGCACACATGCAAAGAAAATTTGGAAAAAATATATATAGACTATGCATCCTGACGGCGTCATGTGTTAACCTCTGATGCCGTCAACTCGCCACCATGATGAAATTCGTATTGCTTAAATCCAATTGTGACACCATCATGTAGGAAAGAGCTCTGGGCCGTCACGTGTGATTGGACCCTGACGACCTTGGTGATGCCGTCAGGCCAATATGCCTAAAAACTTTCTGGATCGTCACGTTATAATTTCCACATCCACCTCTTTTGTCACTCTTGACGCCTTCACTTATAGAACCTTGACGCCGTCAGGTACTGTTCCCAGCAAGGATTTTGAAACTTTGTCGTTTTCTTCACTTTTATGCTCCAAAAACGTCCAAAATGCTTCCTTTTCTAGATTTCTCTCCAAAAGTACCTAAAATGACAAAAGGAACGATTTAGGGCAATAATTGATCAAATAATCTCGAATTCGGGCTTAAATGACCCCCTAAAAGCGGTACACTTTTCTCCTCATCAAAACCCTTAAAATATCTGTAAAATTCGTCCAGGGTTTTCTCCCTTCAAAGTTGCACACCAAAAGTTGCACACAATGAATGAAAACTAGAAAACTATATATAGATTTTGTATCCTGACGGCGTCAAGAAATAGGTGTGATGCCGTCAACTTGCCGCCAAAATAATACTCGTATTGCTTAGATCCACTTCTGACACCGTCACTCTTTATGGACTCTGGGCCGTCTCTATTTGCATTTACACGTGTTGGCCTTGAAATTTTATAACGTGATGCCGTCACGAACTCTTAAGAAAACCTTCTGGCGCGTCACGTGTATCTGATTTATCCACCTCTTTGTCAAGTCATGATGCCGTTTCTAGCAACCCGTGACGCCGTCATGTGAAGTTTCCAGCATGATTTTGAGATTTTGTAGTTTTCTTCACTTTTTCGCTCCAAAAATGTCCAAAATGCTTCCTTTTGTAAAATTCCTCTCAAAAGTACCTAAAATGACAAAAGGAACAATTTAGGGCAATATTTGATCAAATAATATCGACTTTGGCCTTAAATGACCCCCCAAAAGCGGTACACTTTTCGATTCATCACACACCTTTTTGGTTACGGCGTAATGAAGACTACAAGAGTTATCTCAGATCTGATAATTATTCCACGGCGTAACGCTTCTGGAGATTACGACGGAGAGGAAACCCTAATATCATGATTACGGTGTAACATTTCATAGTTACACCGTATACTCTAGATCTGGATAAGATTTCACAAGTTACGGCGTAACACATTTCACAGTTACGCCGTAACTCTCGACGGGCTATAAATACAACCCTAATTTCTGCATTTGAAGAACAACTTTCTCACACATAAAGTCAGAGATCATTAAGAGCTTCTAGGAGGCCCTTCTATAGTAGCATACGAAGGCTTTCCAAGGGAGAAATCACACTTCAATCACCATAAGTTTTAGCATTTCATTGTTTCATTTGCATTTCGAATATATGGATCTTATAAACATTATTTCGAGTGTTGAATTTAACATGATTGGCTAAGCACCTTTGGTGTTAGCCTAGTTATGATTCCTATATTGTTTTAATCATGTTTCCACACATTTCTTATATGCTTTTACGTGTGTGCATGCTTAGTTTATCTTGAGAACCTTTCATTTCGGTAGTTTTGATTTGCGGTTCTATCCATTACGCTAGCTTTAATTGAATTAAGACCCCAATTGAGTTAGTAGGCTAGAAGAATTGACCATAGGATACTAGGCTGATGGATTGCGAGGAAATGGGAGGGATGACAACTAACCATATTGCCTTGTGTGCGAATTGACCATAGGGTCACCTTCCGTATTTGATGAACTTAAGAAGTTAGAGAAATGGCCTATGATCGTGACAACAGGCCATTAAAGATAAGTCTAGCATGTAGTGGCACTTAATGACTTAAACCCGTCTACCATACGTCGGCTTACTAGCATGGGGTAGTACCTGTAGTTCCTGACAAGATTCGGGGGAGATAGGCTAGGTAACTTGACCATATGCACCTAGTGATATATGTCCGCCCCACCTAAAGCATAAGATTATTTTAATAGGGAACATGACCATAAACGATGTAGGAGGAGTAACTAGGCTAGTACACTTTTCTCCCACTGCTCACAACTTTACTTTTATTGCTTTTGTTTTCTAGTTTCATTTCTTGTTTTCAATCATAATCTCCTTTTTATTACTTTTAATTAGTGACATTAGACTTAGACATAGTCCGCACCACAGAGCTCTTGGGACGACCTCGGAGTTACCATTACTATCCTACACACGACCGGATTCTCTGTCCGTTAGTGCACATAGGTAGACCTTAGGTAAAACGAGTAATATAAATATTAAAACCTGGTTGGTAAAACCTGCATCACATCCCATCCTTACAACACATATCTTATACTTCCAACACCTTTACATTCAAATTTACACACACTACTCACAACCATCTCATTCGCTACACACACAAGGCTCCCCATCACATCCATACTTACATATTCCCTTACACACACACAAACCAACTCTTATATTACTTACACCCTTTCACATCCCAACCTTATCACTCACCCTCTTTTCCAAGGAAGGAATATTCCCTTGGATATCCTCTCTTAACCCAATCATAGTTCACTTCTTACCCAACTATGGTTAGTTCTCTACACACCTATTCTCACCCAACCATGGTTAACTCTTATCCACACCAAGAATGGAATATTCCCTTGGATATACCATTTAACCTAACCATGGTTTATTCTCACACACTCTTCTAACCTAACCATGGTTACTTTTTAACCTAACATCTCACACTCTTCCCTATAGAGGAATATCCTATGTCATATTCTCTTCTCTTTTATGCCATGTGAGGAATACCCTTTCTACCCCTACCAAATTACCCTTTCTACTCTTATATCCTTAGTAATTTGTTTTCTCATAAACACTTCACAAAACATTTTCCAAATTGGCTATTTGAGTTGATAAACGTTAGATTGATTAATGTTAAGGTTTAGTGTGAAGTACAATTGGGGGTTTAGCAAGGTTTGGTATTTATAAGGACTGACACCCAAAACTTGAGATTTCTACAACAGAGGTCCTGGCACGCTGCCCGAGCGTTGACGCACGGGTGACGCGCCAGTCTTGGTAAATTAATCCCAAGTTTGGATCTTGGCCTATAAATACCCCCTTGCCTCTTGTATTCCTCACCCTTTGCCATTATTCTTTATCTCTACATTCTTTCTCTCTAAACCTCTAATTATATCTTGTGTTCTTAGTTAAACACACTAACATCTTTTGAAAGAACACATCTCCTTGCAATGAAGAATCACAAGAACCTAATCCACTCTTGTGATTGTGTCGAGGGTCTTCTTCTTATACCCTTTTCTTTTACAATCGAGTCTCTAGGTTAGGTTAGGGCTTGGTTGAACAGACACTTATTCTATCATTCAATTGTTTGTAAGGGAAGTCTTGTGTCTTGGTGACCAAGCCTAGATCATTGCGGATCTAGTTGGGGTTTGATACTTCTGGGTGGAAGTTTTGGTTGTGGTCTAGGTGACCAAGTGTAAGTCGAATCACGAGATTATTTATGGTGGTTTCCGAGGGCGGAATACCGTGAGAGTAACTCCTTCTTTGCGAGTATCGATATTGGCGAATATCGGTGGAGTGAATTGTAACGGTTTGTAGTCCATCGAAAGGATTATACTAGTGGAATAGTATCGGTGTCGTGGATTCGCAACTGGACGTACGGATAGTATAAACCCCCCATCCCGAACCAATATATATCGTTGTCTTCTTTACTTGCTTTATATACTTTGGTTGTGTTTGTGGTTGTTGGATTATTGTACAACCACTTGAGGTTCTTTTTGGCTTAAAATTTTTAAACATCTAAAAAGCCAAAGAAACCGTATTCACCCCCTCTACGGTTCTACAATTGGTATCAGAGCGGAATACTCAAGTTTTTGAGCATTGAAACCTTCTCGAGAAGTCGTTTTAAGTCAAAAACTTCTTTTCCTAAAATCTAAAATCCTAACAAAGATTTTTTGGAAAGTAGAGTATAGATCCATGGCTCAAGAGAACTACGTTGAGGGGTGTTCTATGCAAAGACTATCTTTGCTAGAGACCGATGGTTTTTGTTTTTGGAAAACCTGGTTAGGACCTATGTTAGGTCCAAAGATCTTGATTTATGGAAGGTCATTCAAAATGGAGATTTTGTCTTCATGATGCTTGATCCGGAAACCAAGCTAATGGTTGAGAAGCCATACTCAGAGCTTAAAGAAGATGAGAAGAAAAAGCTTGTCAAAAATCAAGAAGCAAAAATGATGCTATATAATGCTCTACTTCGAAGGGAGTTCGAGAGAGTACATGTTTGCAAGACCGCCAAGGAGATTTGGCATTCACTCATTATTAATCATCAAGGTAACTCGCAAGTCAAAGATTGTATGATCGACTTGCTCATTCAACAATATGAGAAGTTTTCGATCTCCGATGATGAAACCATTGATAATGGTTACACACGATTCAACGCTATTATCACAAGCCTCATGGATTTAGATCCTAGATTCTATAATAAGAACCATGTGAGAAAGTTTCTTCGAGCTCTTCTGGTGAAGTAGCGGCCGAAGGTGACGGCAATTGAAGAAGCCAAAACTTTGGTGGAACTTCCTCTTGAGGACCTCATCGGCAACCTCAAAGTCTATGAAATGATTCATGAGAATGACAAGGCTGTTACCAAAGACAAGAAGGAGAAAGTAAAGTCTTTGGCCCTTAAAGCTAAAGTCACTAAGAGTCAAGCTAGTGACGATAGTGATAGTCAAGAAGGAAGTGATGAAAAAGACAATTAAGATGACGAAGAGTATAACCTTATGGCAAAGAACTTTAGAAGGTTCTTTAGGAGAGGTAGAAACTTTAGGCGTAGTAATCAGTTTGGTAACCAAGGTAACAATGGTGCAAGAAACAACTTTGGTGGAAGTAGGGGAGTTGACAACAAGGTTGGTGAAAGTTCAAGGCGCACTCAAGCATGCTACAATTGCGGTGAAAAATGCCACCTCATGAATGAGTGTTCTAAGCCTAAGGTGAAAAAGGCATTCGTCGGCGGAGCATGGAGTGACAGTGAGGAGGAAGATCAACCGATAAATCAAGCTACTTGCCTCATGGCTCAAGAAAAACTTGAGGTACCTTCGAACCCTTCATCTTCTAATAATTTAAATATTATTAATTTATAAAAGGAGAATGAGGAACTAGTCAAGTTTAATGATGACTTTAGAAAGAATTTTGAAAAAGTTATTAAAGAAAAATAACTTCTTGAACAAGAACGTGTTAAATTCAATTAAAGAGTCTATGAACTAGAAAGGGAAGTAAATATACTAAAGCATTGCAAAGAGGTGATTGAACCATGTAAGAGATGTGAAGAACTCACACTTGAGGTTAACTCTTTGAATGACAAAGTATCCAAACTTCAAAAGGAATATTTGAGTTTTTCTAAATACAAAAAGAGCACTAATGATTTAGATGAAATAATAAGTCGACAAAAAGTGTCCCAATATAAGGGAGGTATTGGATTTTCTAAACAAGGAAAAAGAACTTCTGAAAGCCTAACGAAACCAATAGTTTTCGTAAAACAAACTCAAAATGAAACTCCGAAAAATTCCGAGTCTGACGCGCTGACTGACGCGTCAACGCGCCATCAGCGCGCCAGGACTCTAAGGAATAATGGAGGTTCGTCAAGCAATGTTGTCAAACCAATTAATCCTCAAGCTCCTTTTGTAAACACTCGGATAAATCAAGAACCCATTGCAAGAAAACAAAACCCGAAACTAAGTTATAACTCGGGTACTCGTAATGGCCTTGGTTATGCACAACCTCGAGAAAATCATAGACCACTCTTATCTACACCTAATATGAGACCTACTACTTCATATAACCAAAGACCTTTATTTCAAAATAATCAAAGAAGAAATTTTTATAATTATAATAAAGGGATAAATAGTACAATAGGCCAGTTGCCCAACGGTTAGGCATATCTAGCCCCTTTTTTGAAAATTCCCGTATTAGCCCGGGCAACTTTTAAGATTGGGAAACTTCCATCAAATGGAGACACGTGTCGCGTCTATGTATTTTGGGCAACAAATTTTAGTTGGCAACCATAACAGGGCAACTGGTTTTTTCGTCATTTTACACATTATACACTATTTTGCCCGTTGACTTTGGCTAGGACCGTATACGAAAAGAAACTAATACGAAGGAAAATAATCATAAACTTTAACAAACAGTCTTTCCTGTATCACCATTAACCACTTCTTCCCTCCATATCGACTCACTATTATTTGAATCTCCAATGTTCAATATCCAATGTTCTTATAATATTATTTTACTTACTGAATCTGTTCCGGTTAATTTGTATGTTTCGCTGATTCTCACACGCACTCACTGTTCATTGAACAGTGATTACACAAAATTTAGTTTACCAATGATGGTTGATGTTATCAGTTAGGATGTGGTATAACAGAGTTTGTTAATTGTGTTATTGTATTGCCCTGATTGACACCAAAAATATTTGATTGTACAATTTTTCGTTGGTTTATAGTTTGTGTGTCAGTTTTTAACCGTTTATGTGGTTTATGATTTCATTTGTGTTTATAGTTTGTATTTGATAAGCCCCGAATTTATCCACTTTAGTTGAGAGGTGTTTGTTGTTAATGTATCATCACTTGTAAGCTGGAAACTATACTGGAAATATGGGGTTAATGATAGACTGGCCTGAGTCAACTAGGGTCATAACCACTGATATACGCGTATACAAAACTCTCTATTTAAATGGTCAAATACCAAGGGGTTGTACTTAGGTTCCAATTAGGCATTCAATGATTATTAAATATGCGTTTGTATATATCAGCTGAACTGTTGGTGATAGTGTTTACGGCACCTGTATACGTGTCTGCATACTAAATTTGTTATGTATTGTAGGTTGGCAGTGAGCTTATGTTTTCGTTGTAGGAGCAAACTGAACTATTTTTGGTTAAAGTTCAAGTGGTTGCCTCTGCAAGGTCCGTTAGAAAGTCCAGTGTTTTGAAGTTAACTTCATGGTTGGTTAAGCTACATGCCGGCAAACAATTTATTTTGTGGGTCGATGGTACTTTATGTAATGGTTGGAAATGTTTCAAATTTTCCCTATTGTTGTTGGTGTATGGTATGTTTATAATCAACTTATTAATAAAGTAATATTAAGTCTAGTAATTTTCAATGTTTTTCTTTTGTTAGCTGAATTATGAAAGTCAATTCAACACATGACCATATTTTTGTCTATTGGTTTATGGCTTCTCTGGAGATGCATTTGCAAACTGTAATTACACATTCAAAGAAGTTAGTTTGAAAATGTAATTGTATAACACAACAGTTAGAAAATTGAACGATTTTCATGAAGCATAACCAGGGAATCTTTAAATGACATTATCTCAAACAGTTTGGGTTCATAATGTTGGGAATCATAGTTTGTACTGTTCGGTGAATTTGGTACTGGTAGGCTAAAACTTAGTACGGGTCGGTTACGGTTGGTACTGGTAGGGTAAAACTTACTACGGGTCGGTTACCCTTGGTACTGGCAGGCAAAAACTTAGGACGGGTCGGTTACATTTCGTAGTGTTTGGCACTAAATTGGGTAATTCATTATCTTAGTTTACACAAACATATATTCAAGAGAAACATAACATTTATGCACTCGATCAAATCAAAACCCTAAAATAAATGTATATCATCTCAATCGTGTTTACCAACCACACATAATCTTCTAAACGATCATAACCCAGAATCCTAATCAAATTTTTTCCAATCTTAATGGCAATTTTGGATCATTCTAAGGTACACAACATGGTTGCTTACTTATAGAAACCAGAGGGAAGTCAACAGTTTCACCGGATAGTCGGTTTTCTCAATTCCAGTTACATAAGGTATGGTATTACAAAGAATCCTACTATATATGTTTCTCAAATCAATCAGTTTTGGCACACTGCCAGTGTTAGCACACTTGATAATGGTGAAAAAGAGTTAGATGCTACAATTTATGGCATTGCCATGGCCATTACTGAGTCATCTATTAGGAGGCATCTCAAACTAGCAGATGATGGTGCTATCAGTTCATTGCCAAATACTGAACTTTTCCTAAATCTTTCCTATATGGGATATGGGTTAACTTATGATAACTTAACTTTTAAAAAACCAAAATTTCCGCCTCAATGGAGATTCTCATTCACACCATCCAACATTGTTTAATTCCAAAGAAAACTTGTTGGGAACAATTTAGTAGCAACATAGCAACTGGTGTTGTTTGCTTGGCAACAAAAAGGAAGTATAACTTTTCAAAATTGATTTTTGATGGTATGGTGAGAAATGTAAAAAGTAAATACAAATTTTTAATGTATCCCAGATTCATTCAAATATTTTTGAACAAGTATCAGCTTCTATCTCACAAAAACTCCTACCCTTAGCCGAAAGGTTTTTAGTAATATGAGTACGATTTGTAATGGGTATAAAGGTAGTGAAGCACCACTATTTTTATCAATGATTGTTCCACCAGCTGAGGGTGAAGGATCAAGAACCCAAGCTCAGTCCCATGACATACCCAGAAGTGTTCCATCATCATCACAACCTCATGTTACAAAAACATTTGCAAGAAGAATCAGAAAGGAATCTGTTGTACCGCATGTTAGATATCCTACTGAACCAAATGTAGCAGATGAGCCTGTCTCTGACACAATGGTGTGGGCTACCAGTACTGTCACAGGCTTAGAAGGTGAGCAGGTCAGTGGTAACATTCACAAGAACCAACACATGGCAACACCTACTGATTTAGTTTCTCATGAGCCTGAATCAGCTGATATAAACCCCATGCCTCAAGATACAATGGGTGATGTGCCTCATGATACAGTGGTTGATATGCCTCATGATACAATGGCTGATATGCCTCATGATACAATGGGTGATATGCCTCATGATACAGTGGCTGATATGGCTCATGGTTCGGGTATTCCAAAAGTGAACCCAGATGGAAGTGATGTAGGCAGTCTGAAATACAAAGAATTGATGGAAATTTGTACAAAATTTTCAAACAGAGTTAATGGCTTGGAGAAAAAGTTGAAAGATACACGGGTACTTTATGCTCGCGCTTATACCAAGCTGATTGAGAAAGTTAAGAAGTTGCGCAACAAACACAAGGGCAGTAAAGGTAAAAAGAAATCAACCGTTGTTAGGTCTGATACTTCAGAAGGTTTGGAGGAAGTTGATTTGGAGGATCTTTCACAACTGGGGAGGATCGTTGCTGACGTTGTTGAGGAACCAAACATATCATTAGTCCAAGAGGGTGCAGAGACTCACGAGAGGTTTGAGGAAAAAATGGGATTTCATATGGCTTTTAAAGATGCTGTTGGACATACTGTTAACGATACTGTTTAACATATTCGTACTGGTCACGGATCTTGTTGTAATGCTAGTCGCACGAATATGGATGAAACAACTGCATAATGATATCTTAAGGAATTTGAAATGTAAACGGATTGCAAAGAAAACTGAAACTAGAAACAACAAACCCGAAACTGAAGCACAAAATATGAGGTATATGAAGCAATATCTAACCAACCAAACTCCTTGGACTTACAGTCGACTGAAAGGCCAATCTTATGAACAGATAGTAAATCTATACAGACTTGCTCGCAAGTGGAATGACGACTTTATTCCAATGTATTCGGCAGAAGAAAGTAGAAGATTTAAGATAGGTGGTTTTCAGTTGGAATCAAACTCTTCAAAGAAGCAAAAAACATATGTTTCAGCCCAAGAGCAACAAGAATTGACTGAAGAATAGCTTAAACATATGTTGAATATTGTTCCATACGACGGTATGAATGCAGATGCTCTACAACCAAAAAACCCAATCATAGACTGGGAGAGCTACACTGATGAATTTGGAAACTACTGGAAGATCATAAGAGGTGGAAATCGGTGTGAGGTATACAAACACTATAAAGATATGATGAAGGCTTTTGACAGAGCAAATTTGGTCAAGCTATGGAATTTAGTCAATGAAAGGTTCAAGTTAACACATATAGCTGCTGACAAGGAAAATATGCTATGGGTCGAATTGAATAGACTTTTTGAACCAGATAAAGCTGATAAATTATGGAAGTTTAATGCAGATGAAGCATCATTGAAATGGATATTGTATGATAGTTGTGGAGTTCACCATGTGTCTACAAAAGGTGGAACTGACATATACATGTTGGTAGAGAAAGAATACCCATTGTCAACACATGCTCTGTCTGTCATGTTATCTGTAAAGTTGACTGTCGAAGAAGAGACTGAGATGGCAAAAGAACTGGTAAGGAAAATCTTCCTACATTGTAAACGTTATGTTTGGAAATGACCCAAATTTTAGTTGTAACAAGCAACATACTAATCTAGCAATTATAATTCCGCTATTTGTGTATGTTTAATTTTGTTTTCTTACTTTTCATTTTTAAAGATTTTAATTATTTATGTTGCAATTACAAAGTATTTTATGTATACTAATATGACATTTTGCTCCAATGAGTTTCAGCATGAAGTTGACTTTTCGAAATCAATTAAAGCCATGACCAACATATGATGAACATCATTTGATGCTGCATGACTTAATTGATCATGGTTTTTATGTTACTAATTTACAAATTATGGAAATCATTACTTCCTTATGATAAAGGTTGAGATCATCGACTATTACATTCATTTGGGGTATAGTTGACCAGTCTTCGATTTGTAGTTTACCTTGCATAGCCTGTTACTTTAAATCAAACATACGACTAGTAATTAAAGATATACTTTTCATTGATAGAGGTAAAAAGCAGCAACCGTTCCATACATCAGACATTAAAACAAGATTAGAAACATAGTAAAAACCTTACAAACACCATATTCATTAAAAACTTATTTTCAATGTCACCCCAACTGGTTCGAACCAGAGCTCTCTGCCCCGCTTTTATCCCTTTCCCTCATTTCCTTCCTTTCTTTCAATTGTTGAAAGACAATTTCAAGAGTCAAAATCCTGCTTTCCAAATTAAGCTCCTCCACTAAGTTTTGTTGCTGCTGATCCACCGCATTTTGCGGCTGCTCCACTAAGTTTTGTTGCTGCGCCACCTCATTTTGATCATCACCCACCTCCTCTTGGTCCTCCTCCTCCTCCTCTATATCTTCTTCCTCATTCAACCCCAGAACCTCATCCCAGTAAAAGTCATGTCTTCGCACCCATCTCAGTATTTGTGTCCTCATCCTGATGCTAACCTGCCTGTAATTCCCAAATTCCAAAACGGGATCATACCCGAATTCATTGAACACCGCGTCCCACAACAAGGTGTTGTTTAACACAAACTCGTATTCGTCAGCCTCACTTAGAAAACATCCATTTGCATCTGGGCCTGCCATTTTTAACGGTGGTTAATTTCAAAGGGATTAGTGTTTTGGTGTGTGTTCTAGGGTATACAAAGGATGTTATAAATAGGCTGCAGTGTTGTAGAACGATTCCCAATAGGATGGGCGGGAACAAAAGCGGGACCAAATGCGGCAACATTTCAAAGTTTTACGGAGTAAATGACCAAAAAATCACTTGACTAGTCAACTAACGTTGCTAGGATATATGCTTTTTTATTTTTTAAAAACTTATGTTTTATTTATTTTTGTACTTGTGAAGGGTAACTAAAGTTAATCTATTTTAAATACTTAGGTTCTATTTAGGTTTCTCTACATAAATTAATCTATTTTTGGCCATATAAGTTTGCTTCATTTATTACTAGTCTTCTCCTATACGCTTCTTCAAAAACTTTCTTAAATTTCTTTCTTCAATTATATCCTTCATCATGGCGTCTAACATACCAATTTATGATCAAATCGCACATCAGATTGGTTCTAGACGTTTTGATAAGGTCCTCCTTGCTCTGTTTGCTAGGGAGACAGAGGCCAACAGGGGTGACGAGAAGTAGTATGTGAAGATGATTGAGGAAATACAGGTGCGTGTTGAGCACAGGCATGCTATCTTACTGGAGCTTGAAAAATTTGGATCCTATAAAATGATGAATGAACCATTGGACCGTCTTAAGTTAGCATAGCAGGAGGATTTGGAAGAAATTGCCTTTTTGACTAAAAGGCGACAAGCAAGTTTGCACCGTGCCACTGACAAGTCAAGGATTATCAAGAACCTGAGGATGTTTAAATAAGCAACATTGTTAAGGTTTGGGTCCTTTGTTAATAAGCAGCTTTTAAAGTTAAATCGGATTTTCTGCTACTATTTGTGGTATATACGCTATGTAAGTCTATAATGAATTACTCTGAATTTTAATAATGAAACTATGTATACTCATTATGTTCTTGCGTTAGTTGATTTGTTGTTTTATTTTGACTAGATCTAAGAATTGTACCATACTTAGAGTAAGTGCATTCACCATTGTTATAAAATAAAAAGAATACTCAAAAAATATACAAAAAAAAAAACAAAAAAAAAGGTTGCCACAAACGATAATTAGTTGCGTAACTACTCCAACCAGGTTGCCCAAAGTACAAAATAAAAGTGTGTCGTCAGTCATTCAGAAGAATATATGATTCTAAAAGAACAAACAATAGTGTACTAGTGTTACACCATGTTGTTTATGTATGGATATTTTAGTGCCTATTAATAATAATTTGTTGGTTGTGTTCTTTAATTTTAGTTGTTTATTCAGAACTAGTAAATAACACAAATTTTTCATTGAACAAAACATAAATGGGATATGAAAAAATTAAAAACTAAATTTCGGTGATTTTTCCGGATCAAACGAAAAATGTAATTTGTCATAGTCAATACACTCATCGTCTGATGAGTGTTCTTGTTGATCAGAAGCAAGTTTGCGTTTTCTGTAACCCCACATATTCTTCCAACTCTTTTTCTTCTTCTTTTTATCTGGTTTTCTTGTAGCTTTTTCTTCAAACTTTTTGACTTTTTCTCTCTGTTTTCTTTTTTTTTTCTACAAAATACCATCTAACATACTCTTCAAAGGTGGTATCTTGTTGATTCTATGCAACTTGAACATTTGGTTGTATCTCTTGCACATTCATTCTTGAAGTTGATGGCCTAAATTCTATTATAGATATTTAAGATTTTTTAGTGATTTGGTTATTTAAAAATGTTGCAATTTATAACCATTCCATTGGCAATTGAAAGTTTTTTTTTTTGTTTTTTTGTTTATTTATTTATTTTTTTATTTATTTTTTTTTTTGGAAAAGACACACGGTTTAATTATTTATTGAATAGTTAATGAAGAATATTTATGACATACTGCATAACTAAACATATGAAATAACAAATAATATACTTAATTATTATTATAACTAAACATATGTAATGATAGGTTGAAAGTACAAGCACTAAAAGAACTCTACCACGGAGCTCGGGGGAGTTTCAAAATCTTCCTAGCCAACTCCCAATTCATCTTGATATTTTCATGTGCATCATTAGTTAAATTGCTGACCCGGATATAGATTTTCTTCAGAATTAGGGAACAAGTAAGTATAAACTTTATTATACGCACTTCATTATCGGAAACAGGAAATGATTTAAACACCATACTCTGCAGCTGCCTTGGGCCTAGTATGTTGCTTGGTGACTCAAATGCAGAAAGTTGAAAAGGAACATCACTAAGCTCGTTAGTAGCCTGTAAAAAAACATAATAGTGAGATGCAAAAACATGCCAATGTATCATGAATTTAATTTTTTTACATATTTATTCCACATACGGTTGTTTCTAGAATTAGCAACTTTGGAGATGCACTAATCATTCCAATGACGAATGATGCCATAACATTATTACCAAAATCGACTCCGGACAGAGTAAGAGTCTTGAGGGATACAAAGTCGACAGCGACATTGTTATTGGAATTAGCTTGTACCAACATCTACAAAAGTCGACATTTCATATTTATTATAGATTCATTTTAAAATGCATACCTTCAATTTTTAGAACTCAAATTGGGCTTACATTGCAATCTTCAAAATCCAATGTAAGCGTCTCAAGCTTTGGAAGACTTGCCAGGTAAAGGAGGTTGGATGCTGTAATTGTCGTCCGTTTGTTCCAAACACCGAATGACAAATGTAACTCCTTCATATTTCTGAGTTTTGCTATTTCCAACAGTCTCATTTCCTTTGTAGTATCCATATTAACTTTTAGAAACTCAAGTAGGGGACAACGTACTATAAACTCCCAAAATGTACCGCCAAGAAAGTTTACATATAACAATTCTAGTCTCAATAGTTTTGGAAAATACAAAATGTTTCCAAATTAAGCATCTTACAATGATGAAGTTCCAAATGTTTCAACTCCGTACGGGAGTAAATTTTTCTTGGCAACGTAACCGGTTCACCATACCAGTTTCTAACTGTCAGCTCCTCAATTCCGTCATTAGACAAGAATAAAAGCCAATCCCCAATCTCTTCATAACTCAAGTCTGAGATGACACAAACAGGTTTTGGGTCTATGGAGAAGACAAACCTTCTTATTGGACCTATAAGTTTAACTAAAACCCTCGTTATATCATTCCCATCAAACATAGTTGTTAGAAAATAAAAGAAATCCTCATCAAGTATTATATCGGTTAGCAAATACCACTTAAACCTCCAGTTTCTAGCTAACGTTGAGGTCCTCACCTCTTCTTTTAGTGGCAAACGATTCAAAATATTAGTGATAACATTATTTGGCATCTTGCCAATATATTCTTCTGATGCATAGTCGGAGGTTCTATGAACCCGGCGACGACTGGTTTCAGCAAACAACATAATATTAGTTGTATTTGAGTATGTTTTTTAGTTTTATAAATGTTGTCTTAATTTTTTATAAGATGGTTAATGTATTTGGTGTGGCATTCAATGTGTTGAAGTTTTTGGTATGATGGATATTGTAGTTGGTGTGGCATTCAATGTTTTGCACAGTGTGTGTGGGTCATGTTCTAGTATAAGATAGAAAGCGGCAAAAAAAGGTGAAGGTATATCTTAGTAACAGCGGCGCATAGGGACTTCATGTGTACATATTATTTGTCTACATAGTATGTGTTAGTATGTGAGTTTACTTTAGAGTCAATGTATTCAGATTAAATGCAGCAACAATATTTGTTGGTCTATCCAACCGGCGATGTTGTAGCAAAGTATACCCATATCCCATAGTCGTCTAAAAATACTCGCCCCTCCTAAGACAATCACACACATACAACAAACCCATTTAGTTTTCCATTAAAATAAAAAGTTGCCCCAAAGTACAGGTTGCCTAACTTATACATAAAAAGTTGCTTATCTTACTGGTTATCCAAACAGGTTACTGTCCTTATACAAAAAGTTTCCCACCTTCAAAAAAATGTTGCCCTAAAGTATAAGTTTCCAAATGTAGTATATTGTTAGTTTATAAAATTTTACTTTTCCTTAAAGACGAAAAATGTAAAAGTTGCCCGAATTAAAAAAATTGTTGCCCTAAAGCACCAGTTGCCCAAATATACTATATTATTATTTATACAATTTGACTTTTGTAAAAGAGAAAATAAATGAAGTTGACCAAATATATAAAAAAAGTTGGCCCAAATTAATTGTTGCTAAATGCACTATATTATTATTTTATACAATTGTAATTTTGCAAAAGACAAAAAAATTTAAAGTTGCCCAAATAGGGTTGCCCCATGAATCACAAGTTGCCCTATAACTAATACCTTATAAATAACAAACATATAACAACAATGCAACTCAAGAATTTAAGATAAAGCATCGAAACTAAAGTAGTACGTACTACGTATGTAATGATATGTTGAAACGCTAATTTGAAGATCAACGCTAATTTGATGTTCCCGTATGGTCGCTTGATCTTTTCTGTTTTGCTCCTCCAACTTGTTGATGCGGTTAATGTAAATTGCAACCAACTCTCGTTCAATTTCAGGTCTGACAGAATGATTTTTTTTATCAAACTTCTCTTCAACAATTTTCTTTCATTAGGAGAAGTATCCTTTGAACGTTTATGTTTCTTTGAATTAGGATTTGAAGATGATGAAGCCATTAATGTTACAAAGAAATAAAATAGGAATGAAGTATATAATGCAAAATATATGAGAAGTTAGATGTTATCCTTGTGCATTTATTGGAACAGTAGCGTCACAACGGTTAATTGACAACGGTTTTCAATGTGTGTAGTTATATGGAGAGAACCAACTTTGTTTGAATTACTTTATAGGGCAACTAATGAAATGAATTGTGTTCATTGGGCAACCAGAGTTGGCAGGCTGTACTGGCCAACGATTATTATATTTAATAAAAATAAACCTATATAAGATAAATAAAATAGAAGTTAAAGTGAAAAAGACACAATTGCGAAGTTAAAGTCAAAAAGAAAAAATGACAGTTGTGTGTACTTATAAATTTAATAAAAATAAGAGTATTTTTTGTACTTGGATGTACTACAACAGTCCATTCTTCCAATTGAACATATCAGGGGCATTTGGAACATATGCAGACAAGGGAAGGTATGACAGAGCATATGAATATGGAAAAAAAAAAACAAAAAACAAACAAAAAAATAAAAAATAAATAAATAAAACAAAAAATAAAACAGAAAAACAAAAGAAGTAAAATAACTAATGATTCTTCAAGTAACAGTATTCCATATTGAATTGATAAGGAAAGTCAAGTGGTAAAAAGCAATGTCTTGTCAAGTTATTAGGCTTTCACAGTAACCCAAACATTATTAACAAGGATTACAAGTTACGAAATGATTGTGGCAGGGCAAGTGGACCTTTACCATATCTGGACATGGACAGTGGTGCAACCTTTTTCATATTTTTTGGGCAACTATCCCAACTATGGGCCAACTGTTTGGAGCATTTTTTATTAGTCTTAACTTTGTAAGACGCATATAGGCAATGTAATCAATTTGTGGTAAACTTTGTTAAATGATGCACAAAATTCAGCCGTCGTGTTTGGTAAATGGGATTGACTATCAAATTTCTCGTATCAAACTATTAGATTTGTACAACATTAGAAATTGGATGAAAAGTATATACTCAGTTGGTGTAACAAAATGTCATCGAAATTTTGGTGAAACCCTTTTACTTCCTTCTGGTTTGTGTAGGTAAGCAAGCATGTTATGATCGTTTACAAGATTATGTGTGCTAGGTAAACCCAATTAAGATGATATATATGTAATTTAAGGTTTTGATTTGATCGCGTGAATACATGTAATGTTTCTCTTGAAAATATGTTTATGTAAAGTAAGATAATGAATTACACAATTGAGTGAAACATATAAGCGCACCCAAAGGATAGTCCCAAACAGTACCTAGCGTAATCGACCAGTACTACGTTTTAGCCTACCAGTATCAAATACAGCGAACAGTACAACGTATGGTTCCCAATAGTATGATCCCTAACTAATTGAGATAATGTGATTTCAAGAGTCCGTGGTTATGCTTCATGAAAATCTCACATTTTCTATTTATTGGCTAATAAAATTGCATTTCCAAACTAACTTGTTTAAATATGTAATTGCAGTCTGCAAAAGCATCTTCAAAGTAGCCATAAACCAATAGACAAAAATATGCTCATGTGTTTAATTGACTTTTAAAAGTCAGCGAACAAAAGCAAAGCATTGAAAATTACTAGAGTTAATGTTACTTGATTAATATGTTGATTATAAACGTACCATACACCTACAACATTACGGAATATTTTGAACATGAAGCTTAAAGTACCATCGACCAACAAAACAAATTGTTTATAAGCATGAAGCTTAAACATCCATGAAGTATGTCAACTTCAAAACCATGCAATGGACTTTCTAATGGAGCTTGCACAGGTAACCAATTGAGCTTTAGATGCACTTAAACCAAGTATCACTCCAGTCATGGGTGGTGGCCTGTTGCCTCTTGGATTTTAACTTGAAGGATCTTGTGTGGGAGATGTTTTCCTATGACCAACTGTTTTTTTAGATGACAGAGGTCTACCTCTGGGTCCTTTGGGAGCAGCTACAGCAGTTGAACCGAAAGTTCTGGCTATTTTGGGAGGTCTGCCTCTTGGTCTTTTCAGAGCATGTGACGCATTTGAAGTTGTAGGAACTTGCAACATTTCAGAACACTGACTGGAAGTTCTGCCTATTTTGGGAGGTCTGCCTCTTGGTCTTTTAAGAGCATGTAACGCATTTGAAGTTGAAGGAATGATGAGGCAAAAAATGATCCATTTTTAGGGGGTCATTTAAGCCCAGAATTGAATTTATTTGATCAAATATTGCCCTAAATCGTTCCTTTTGTGATTTTAGGTACTTTTGGAGTGAATTCTGGAAAAGGAAGCATTTTGGACATTTTTGGAGCATAAAAGTGAAGAAAACGGCAAAGTCTTAATTTTCCTTGCTGAGAACAGTACCTGACGGCGTCACAAGATTCTACATGACGGTGTCAAGAGTAACACAAGAGGTGGAAGTGGATAAAGTCCGTGACGGTCCAGAAAGTTTTGTGCATTGGAGATGACGGCGTCACCCAAGGCCGTCACGTGTAAAATTAAAGAGTGATGGCCTAGAAAATTTCCTGAAGGCGTCACGTAGGCCGTCACGTGTTAACTTGTCAAAACTTGCGCGCGAAGTAGCTGATATTGTTTTGGTCATAACTTTTGCATACGAACTCGGATTTAGGTGATTCAAAAGCCCACGCGAAGAGGACGAAGAAATCTAGAATTTGGTGAAGAAAAATTGATCATGACGCCATCACTCTTTACGGGGTGACGCCGTCAAGCCTTGCCGACAGAAAACTTGCCTATAAATATAACATCATAACTTCACTTTTTGTAAGCCCTAAACCCTAAGGTCGATTCCTGGGTTTAGGTAGGTGTTTTTCCAGCAACTTAGAGGGTTTCAATCACTATATAAATATCATGTATTGGTTTGTTGATTCTATCTTAATTATGTTTTCCATTATCATTGTCGCTTACTCTTCTTTGATGATGTTTTACTAATTCACCTTGTGTCTACTTATGATTATGTGAAACTTATATATAATTGATTAGATCTTATTGATTCCTTGTTGATGTTTGTGTCTATCTTCATCAATTAGGGTGTGACACTTCGATAGGTCGAATTGGTTTAGTTTATAATTCTTGATTCCTATTGTCTCTTGTTTGGTTGATTGTATTCGATGTTAGGCTTAAGAAAACTGGCAGACTTCCATTGGTAACTTGCTTGAACGTCTTAAGAAACATGAACCATTGCGTACTAGGTTATTATGGTTGTATTTAATGCATGAGCGAATTCTAATGATCCCATGTTAGGAGCTTCTTGCAGGCTCGACATAGGAGTGAAGTAGGAGCTTATAGAGTTGGGGAAGTACGTACGCCACCCCACGAATGGTATTAAGGAATACAACCTGTTAATTAAAACAAGGTGTGACAATTCAATAGGTAGAATTGGATAGCTAGCAAGGAGTAACATATCATAGGTAGACATGCTTCACTTATCTTGTAGAACCTTAGTTTATTTTTCTTGCACATTAGTTTGATTAGTAGCTTTTGGGTTAGTTTATTAGCAGCTAATTCCGCCCCTCCTTCCAATACCCGAGATTTTTACTTGCTTTTCATAAAATATAAAAATACATAAAGAATCATTCATCACCTTTAGACCTAGTTAGATTAATTTCAATCCTAACGACACTATTCCTGAGTTGAACGATCAATCCCCCGGTACTTGTCACTATACTATACTACAACGATCAGGTACACTGCCTGGTGGGGGTTGTAAGCTTCTCGAGATCCCTCGAGAGGTAAAGCCTGGTGCGATTCCCACACATCAAGGAACTTGCAACATTTCAGAACACTGGATTGGTTGATCATCCATGTCTTCATGTTTTACTGCATCTGCAGCTTTGGAAGTGGTAGGTGTGGATCTTATTGGAGCAAGTTTTGAACTGGAAGGATTGGATCTTTTTGGAGGAGCTTCATCCTTTAAAGTTGACACACTAAACACCTCCTCTGCAACATCATCTTCACTAGAAACATCCTCATCACTTGGAACATCCTTCATTGCCTTCGAATAGCACTCCTACTCAAGGTTTAGCATCCTCTTTTCAAGCCATTTTATCTTCCTTATAAGGTGTTCAACTACATCCTCACTGGATTTTTCATTAACAATTCCCCATTGTTGCTTCCTTTCAACCCAATCTCCTCTGTAAAAGTACACCGCCTCAACTGGTTCCATCCTTTTCTCAAGGTTTTGTATCTTTTTCTCAAGCTTTATAATCATGCTTTAATAATCCTTATGCTCTTCTGCAACTTGTTTGGTTAACACATGTTTGATGTAATACATATATCCAACTAATGTGGTAACTCTATTTCTACCAAGTTTTTCAGTCATTCAAACACCCCTAAAGTCCTACACAAGACAATTAGGACTTATTAGCTCAAATACAAAGGTCCTTAATTGGTAAAGTGAAACACAATTTGCACTTTAAGTAATTTACTTTCACTTGCTAAAGTAAATATGGTTGCTTACTAAATTGGAAAGTGAAATTGCAGTATGGAAACAACGAATAGGCATTCAGTATGGCAACAACAAATAGGCAAATCATCCCCTGGCTTCCACGTATTCTTATACCTTTCATACATATAGTCTACCATGTGTTCGGTGTATTTCAACTTGCTCCAGTCTTTGTTCGCCATCGCAGTATTCACGGTATGTTTGAGATTGATTTGTTTAATCGTTCTAGGGTTTGAAGGTTTGTGTGTGTGCCGATGATCGGTTTGCGTAGTAACAGTAGCTATGATCTGTTCGTGAAATAGCCGTTTTATATTCTTGTGTAGCCTTTGGGTTAAAAAAAATATGAAATGACCAAAAAACAAGTTGACTGGTCAACTAACGTTGTAAAGCAACGTCCCTAAGTCAAAAAATGGCTTCGAGGGCAACTTGGAAAGATAGGGCAACTTGGTAAAATTGGGCAACTTGGTAGATTCGCATTAATTTTACTTATATTTGGAACTCCAACTAAAATTTATGATGTATTTTAATTATGTGTAATTTTTAGGAATATTTGTACCATATGTGGACACAATTTATGTGTCATTGCAACCAGTGGAGGACCCAGAACTATATAGTTAACCAAATGCCCTTCAACATATCTATTTGATGATAATATGTTCATGTAATATTTTTAAAAACTTGTGTCATTGTGTAGTGGAATAATGAAACTTTGAAAAAAACAATGTTTACTTAAATAAATATAAAATTACGCAATTTGTGTGATATACTTGAAAAATATCATGATATATTAAGTAAATATAAAAGTACTCAATGTCCTACTTTTAGCTTAGGTTTAGTGGAATGTACTCTGCAGCTATACTTGAAAAATACTAAGTAATCTGTTTCTGCTGCTTCTTAAGAAGCATGTTATTAAGTTGGAATGTACTCTGCTACTATATGATTCTACTTCTGCATACTTATAGTACATTTGCAACATATGTTGGTATGTTTTGTGGTGTTTGGCCTAACATTTTGCAGGAAAAGTTATAAGTGATGATTGTTGCTGTTACTATACAAGAATGCAAATATTCAAAACATAACTGGATCATTCATCATTCATTCAAGCCAAAAGATTACAATTCAAAGAGTTCCATCCACAAATCACTTCCCAAGTTAACAAAAGATTGCTAAATCAACAGAAAAAAACAAAAGAAAACAATCTACAACTACATCAATGCCTAGGGCATGAAAGCCCAAGTACCACTTCTCTATCTTTAGGAAGAGGAGGGTTTGACTTTCTTGTTCTGGATGATGGAGGTCTGATGGGGATCCATGCTGGGTCTTCTGATGATTCTGTTGAAGTTAGAGATTTGGGGGGCATAACTTCCTTACCCCTTGAAGTTCTTGGTGTATGATTCATGTTTAAAAGATCCTTAAACACTAAAAGATCATGTTTTCTCTTCCGTGCTTGTTCCTTTGTTCTACATCCATTGTAGGGAGGATGAAACGGTGACACATAGGTAGGGAGTGGTGCTTCATCATTGGTTATATCATGAACCTCCATAAGCTTGGTTTGTTGTTCCTTCTCCCTAATCCCATCAGTTATATCATTGATTAGATTAGTCAACAACATAATCCTGTTACGCTCCCTTTCTTGTGTTTCAAGTAGACAACCACGGATAGCAGCAGCTTTTATGTTCAATGGAGCCAGATGTTGCATCTCTTTGAGTGGTACTTGACGGTCCTCAAATTTCTTTTCTAGTTGACTACGCTCTTCCACGAATCGCTGCAAACAACTCTTGTCTTCAGTTATTTCATTGTTGAAATGACCCTTGAATTCCGTTGCCAAATTATAAGAGCCAGATACTTCTTTGATTTCATTTATGTTGGTGAAAGAAGAAGAAGAAGCCATGATAAGTTATGTTACAAAAAGTATGTTAGATAAATTATTTATGTCATATGTGTTGTGTGTTACCACTGATATAAATACAGTTACTTTTGGTCAAACTGCTATTGGATGTGAAGGGATGGGTAGTTATTGTGTGTTCATGCATGTGGAAGGGAAGTTAATGATGATTTACTATTAATTCGTGTGGCTCAAGGGTGTCAATCAAATCATGTGGCCTTATAAGTCATATAAAAACACAAATTAGTAATAATAACCAAAGATAAATTACACATTAAACAGACACACAAAATTAATACTTTTTCATGTATGTGGAAGTGAAATGAAGCATGAGTAATTATTGTGTGGCTCAAGGGTGGTAATTAAACCCACTATGACTATAAGTGACAAACAAACAAGATAAATTAATCACTAACAAATCAACATCTCAACCTAAACACAAACATATACTCACAAAAAAAAAAAACCAGCTTTTTTGTAAGAAAGAAAAAGATGACAACACCTATGCCATTTTTCAACGAGTTGGCTGCTGCTGCTGGGTCAAGCTTGGTTAGGGACATGATGGTTGAAAGGTTCAAGAGGGAGGTCAGTGTCACATTAGTGGATGAAGGGGAGCTAAGAAAAAAAGCTAAGGAGATTATGAGTCGTGTGGCTGAGAAGGACTTTGTGCTTGGAGAGCTGGGGATGGTGTTTGCTTTTGAATCCTCTGTTCAGAGCATTTCAGAGCTCACGAATCTGCAAACCCAAGATTTGACAGAGGTGTCAATGATCTTGGTGAATGTTATGAAGAAACAAAAGCGAGCAACGGAGCTTTTGTTGTTCATTGACAGGCTCAAGGCCATGCCATACTGATGCATTATGTTTTGTCCTTTTTTGAAGATGTCTTATGTTTTACTATTTAAGTAATGTAAGCTCTATGGATGTGAAATTTAATAAAGAACATACCTTTCCTGTTTTTTTGGTTATTTTATTGCTGTGGTGCTGTTGTCGTCATGTGTTAGTTGTTTGGTCTGCTCATACGTTGGATTGTTTCAATACCGTTGGGATTAACTTTTTGGCGAATAGTGCACCTGTTACAATAAAGTGACTGTTAAAGGTAAGTAATGGCATCGCTTTATAAACGATAACATATTGCTGATTGTAAAAATTTACCTTAACTGCAGTAACAGAAATCCATGAGACCCTTGTGTTTAGAAATATCTGGTGCCCACCATCCTAGTTCCTATGATAAAAATATTTTGGTTTATTCAAGTGTCTATTATCACAAAGTTTTCAACATACATAAAAAGAGAATGTCAACTTGACCTTCCTAGTTGATTCACACGCGCTTATCATCCTTGTGATTAACCTCGTCTAACGATGGGCCCAGTAGAGACCATATGTTTAGCGGCAATCAGGCGTTGTTGATTGAATGGATGTCAGAACCCGATGCCCGATTGGCTGAGTCCAGCTCTGACATGCTATTCAATCAACAGAGTTGGATTACTGCAAAACCTCAAAGTTGTGGCAAATATATTTTCACCCTATAGTTAGTCTACTAAAACCATGGAGTAAGGTGCAAACATAGCCAACTTGAATCATTCAGAAATGCTTGTACTTAATCAACCTCTTACCTAGGCCATAATGCAGCATAAAGAGTGTCGATAAGATCCTTTATTTTTTTACACAAATTATGTTCAAAGCATACCAACCTATATTAGAAAAAAAAACAACAATTCACAGAAAAAAAATAATAAAAAAAAGCAAAATTAACAAATTACATATACTAAAAATGCATATCAAACCAACAAAAAAAATAAAGAAAAAGTACCTTAATTTTACTTAAACAATGAGTATAACACCTAATCTGAAAAGGGTACAATCAGATTCAATCAGATCCCTCAAAATTTGCAAAAAGATTATAACACCTATTCTGAAAAGGCTATAATCATATTCAACCGGATCCCTCACAAGCTGCAGAAAGGTTCACAAAACAATGGCGGTAGAGTGGGCCGGAGCCGCCGTGAATTAGAATGGATAAGGCAGTTTCCGATGGAGACGAACGACTAAAGGGGATACAACGGGATGGTCCACGATGGAGAGGACAACTTTGCGCGACGGCGATGGCGAGCAGGAGACGTTGACTGGTTCACCATTTTTGTATGTATGACTGTACCATTCTTCTCGTACTTAGATCAATATAAGGTCATTGTTTTAATCCATGTTAAATGACCAAAATACTCAGTTGCTCATGTATTGGTTGCCCAAAAAACAAATATTGCCCAAAATACAATACAAAGCATGTACCGCGTACCAACAGTGGTTGGTCAGACACGTGTCATCCTGTAACTGGTTACACCTTAGTTGCCCTGGGCAACCCGGGCTAAAACGAGAATTTTCAAAAAAGGGGCTACATATGCCTAACTCGCTGGGCAATGGGCTATATTAGTAATTTTCCCTATAATCAAAGGTCGTCTCAATACCAATATAACAACTATCAAAGGAGAAACAATCCTATTCAAACCAAAGTTTCTTTAGACCGCAAACATATCATAGTTATAGACCAAGCTTTCAAAATCAAAATAATTTTTAAAACAATCCTTGGTCCGCTTTCTCTAGATTTGGTATTGGGAAACTATGTGTTTTGCTTCAAGACCCAAGAATGTTTATCTTGGGCATTTTAAATGCTAACCAAAATGGACCCAAGAGATAATGGGTACCAAAAGCATGAGGTGTATCTTTGTTGTAGGTTTGTCTCAAAAGTGATCTACAACCGGATGAGTGGATAGTGGATAGCGGTTTCTCTAAACACATGACCGGGAATAGAAGATTGTTCACTTCATACGTGGCGTATGACGGCAATCAAGTCATTTTTAGAAGCAAACTTAACGGAAAAATTGTCGGCAAGTGTAATGTCCTTCATGACTCTATGGAAATTACCAATGTTGAGCATGTTAGGGGCTCAAGTTTTAATTTGATGAGTGTAAGTCAATTAAGTGATGATAATTTTGAAGTAAAATTTACTAAGGTAGATTGTACTATTAGTAAAACTAGGGTTGTGTTAGCTAAAGGTCATAGGATGAACAACTTGTATACATGCAAGTTGGGTGATAACTCTAAGCAACACGTATGTCTTGCGTCCATGGTGGACAACTCAACGCTTTGGCATAGGAGGTTAGGTCACGCCAATATGAGGTTGGTCCAAAATCTAGCTTCCAACGAGCTAGTAAGGAATTTACCTAAGTTGAGGTTTGAGAGACATTATTGTGATACGTGTCTAGGGAGTCAAGGACAAGCAAACAATAGGAGTAAAAATGAAGTGGCAACTAATAGGGTTTTAGAGTTATTGCACTTAGATTTGTATGGACCATCTCCAATCCAAAGCTATGGAGGAAACTTCTACACTTTGATGATTGTAGATGATTACTTAAATTACACTTAGGTGTTATTTTTAGAAAATAAGGATAGAGTCTTAAATAAATTTGATATTTTAAGAAATAAACTTGCAAACCTACTTGATTGTTCTATTGTTTCAATAAAAACAATTCATAGTAGTGATTTTGACATATTGCAATTTGGAAGATTTTTTGAATAACATGGAATATCTTATAACTTATCAGGCCCGTTCACTTCTCAATCGCTTGAGATTGTTGAAAGAACACATCGTACGTTACGAAAGATGAGTTGTGCAATGCTTGACGAGCAATCCATCCCATGAAAGTTTTGGTGTCATGCCTTAGATACCGCATGCTATATCTTTAATAGAGTCCACATTAGAAAAGTCATAAATAAAACACCATATGAGATACTTAGAAATAGGAAGCCATCGCTAGAGTACTTTAGAGTGTTTGGTTGTAAAGTATTCATACTTAACACCAAAGAATATCTCACCAAATTCGACCCAAAGTCGTATGAGACTAGTAAAGCATACATAATGCTTAACAAGGAAACAATGAGAACTGAGGAATCTCTCAATGTTACCTTTGATGAGAGCATGCCTGAGCCTAAGTCATCTCCTTGTAGAAGATGATGTGGTCAATGAACATATAGTTCAAGATCTAGAAAGGTCACCATCATTACAAGTTAATGTTTCGGATGAAGGCAATCCAAAGGAATTGAGAGAAGCAAGGGGTCATCCCATAGAACAAGTCACTGGTGACTTGAATAAAAGGACTTTTAGGTCACAAAATAAACAATTTTAAGTTTTGGCATGACATTTTTCAAAAATCCAAATTGCTTTGGGATAGGTCTAGATTTTCATGATTGACATGCATCTTAGGAGAACAATTCTTAAGATAAAATGAGTTGTCTTGAAGTCGTTTGCACGTCCTTTAGGTGTTCCTAGAGCTTATATGTTTATATGTCTAGGATTTATGTGGAGTGTTAAGATCGTTTTAGCTCGTGGTTGTTTAGACCTCATCATGGGATTACACAATAATAATGAACGAACACTATACGCAGCGGAATAAACAAACACATCATTATTATTGCTAACAAGGTTTCTCGTCATCATCTCTACTATTAACAAACACCAACAGCCCCAATACTACGTGATCAAGTGTAGTACGGTTACATCCTAACAGGAATCATAAGATCCTTGGGGCTAAACAAAAACACAATAGTCTATAGTCTAGGCGTTTACAAGACTTATACGCCCTAGACACACACACGTTTCTGTATTTTACATTGTAGAAGATGATGTGATAAAATCAAATCAATATATATTATAGTATAGTATTACTCAATAAATACGGATAACCCGAGGTCGTAGTCCGTGTGAAGGGTGAATGGAATTTCGAATTCCCGATTTGTGAAACGTGTCATGAAAGTGGTAAAAAGTGAATTTGATGAGATTATACTATTGAAATGATAAATGAAGCACAAATAATCACTTAAGCACGTGATTCAAGTAATTAAACCAAAAACGTAACGTATAATTAAAAACGTAAGCTAAATCGCGAATTAAACGTAAACGTACGAAATAAAACGTGAATTTTAAGCTACACTACTCCTACGGACTTGAAAATAATTTTAAAAAGTTAAAAATGATAAAAGAAAATTTTGAGAAAAAGAAAAATATTTTTTTGACTTTTTATTTATTTTTTTATGAATTAAATACTAATTAACTAATTAAAAATTAAAAGAAAATGCAAATAAGGTGAGAAAAATGAAAAATAAATTTTAAAAATTATAAAATAACTAAAAAGTAATTTTAAAACTAAAAACCATTTTTTTGGCTTTTTATATATTTTTAGGAATTAAAAACTATTAAATCTTATTAAAAATTAATAAAAATAGAAAATAAATGAGAAAAATTGCAAAATTATTTCTAAAAATCTAAATTAACCGAAAATAAATTTCTAAAATATTTTTAAGTTTTTCTAGGCTTTTTCTGATTTTTTGGAATTTTTGGTAATTAAAATGTATTAAAAATTGAATAAAAATGAAAATAAAATAAGAAAAATAGCAAATTAACTTGGAAAAATATGAAAAATTCAGGAAAATTCTAAATTAATAATCTAAACTTGAGAAAAATTTAAAAACTAAAAAATAAACACTGCAACTACTACTTACTTTGAAAACAGCCTTTAGAAAAGTGCTTATTGATAAGCACAGTTGACCAAAGTTGACAAATCTTAAACCAATTGACTTTTTGACTCAAATATGCTTATATGAACAATATTAAGACCAAATGATACTCAGTATCTCAGATTTGGACACAAACAGATTCAAATAAGCTCTATGAAATGAGTAATAAGCACTCAGATTAAGCAGTGGTCAAAAGTTCTATGCAAACAGCAACAATAGGTGCAAATGATCTTGTATCAACAATAAAACTCAACTTATGATCAAACAAAAACAATAGCAGCCCAAAGATTGAATGACAGATACTATGAGGAACTTCCCAACAAGAGAGATCAAATAAGCAGTCTTAATAAGCTATTTATTCAAAACTTATGGGGGCAAAAACACAACTGACCAACTGAGAGTACTAATCCACCAAAAGAGCAGATGTAGGGTCCAATCCAATAACCTAAAAGTACTCTAGAAGTATGCTAAAAAGCTGAGGAGCAGGGGAAATCTTAGTGCAAACAGACAACTTCCAACAGCTTTTTTATTAAGCAAATCAGATCCAAATTGAGATTTTCTTTTTGAAATATTTTTCCTTACTACCAAACTTCTTAAAACAGGAATCCAAACTAATTTCCAATCACAAATGAATTCTAAGATTTACCCCAAAGTTTTTGCAAAATCTGAATGACAATAGTTTTGACTTTTTAAATTTTCTATGAGACTTTGACTAAAATGAATTTTTATCTAATCTAATTGCTAAAATAGGTTATACTAATCTAATTTTAAGCTAATTTAGATTAAAAAAACTATATTATGCAACTACTTAAATGATTACACTACTTAATAAGCTAGCAGATATGCTACTTATGATGAACCAAAGTAATTTTTGAATTTTTATAAAGTAACCTACTGAATTATGCTTGATTAAACCTAGATGCAACCTAAATAAATTGTTTAAACCACAAAGACTCCCTAAAACAATACTTATACCAGCAAACTACAATAATCCAAACACTCCTTATGTGACTGTCAAAAAACTATTCCACTCAAAATACCACCCAAATCAGTCCAAACTACAACCTCTGTACAAATTATGATCTAATAAAGCTTAAATGACACCAATCTCAGATTTCAGATGCAAAATCAAACTCAGAAACACAGATCCACTAATAGACAGTTTAATGAAACAGTAAGCTATTACAAATCAAATAAAACTAAGTGAAATAATAAAATGAGACTGAATACTTATGAAACTATTAAACTTAAGCAAAAACAGGTAATAACAACAGATCTAAGCTATCATTAATCTACTTATGTAATGGAAATTTAAAATGAACAACTTACAAACTCAATTCCCCCTCAGCCAAACAGAGGGGGATTCACTAAGCTTGCCTGTCTTTTGACAGGCCAAGTGGACTCCTTCCTGGCTGCCTTAACTCCAAAATAAGCTGAGCTTATTAAATAAGCTTATCAGTTGACCAACTTTGACTTATGCGAAATTATAAAATTGACTTAATAAAGTCACAAACAGCTATATGGAAGCTTATATAAAACAATAAACTATATGAAACTTGAAATTATAATTGAAACTATTTTTTTTTAATTTATTTTTTTCTGATTTTTTTTATTTTAATTTATTTTTTTTCAATATAAGTTGAAACAGGAACTAAAATGTAGATTAAAAACAAACTAAACTTCTTATTGAAGCCTAAATAACAAGTAAATAATTGAAATTAAAACAAGAAGAGAATTAAGACAATAAGCTGAATTATATTAAACTTAAAAGGTTGAGTACAAAGCTTTGAAATGAAATTACAATAAAAACAGTAAACATAAACTTTATAACAAAAACCTACACATTGAAAACTACACACCGACTCTTGTGAATGAGTGGGGTATGTATAGGAGCTGAGGATGAGGTCCTTGGAATCCATGTCATCGATCCACACCTTACTTGTGCTTCTTTGAGTCTATTTTAGCCGCGTGATCTCCTTCCAGATGGTTCCCATCAATTCTAGCCCTTAGATTTAATGATTGCCCAATCATAAGCACGCATACTCACACGGATTGCCACTCTGGCATTCCCTGACATGTCAGGCCTTCTAGAAGCTCGTGCAATTTTACCTCCGTACCCTTAATTATGGTTAATTTGGATTTTACTTTTGTGAATAGTGTTCTAGGGTTTATGTTTCGGGGTTGGGGGGTAAATTGGGGCGGGTAATTTATTTTGGAGGTGTTTTATTTGTTTAATGTTTGACCAGATTTTGGTAAGGGTTTGACTCGGGTTTTGGGTGCAGGCCGGGTTAGATGGGGAAATGGTGTTGGGCTTGTTTGTTTGTGATTGGGCCTGGATTAAGGTTGTGGATCTGGTTGTGGTTTTATTTGGTGGTTTGGTTTTAAGAATAAAATGACAAGGATCAAATTTCTATAATCTGAAACTTCAGGGACCAATTTTGATATTTTCCAATCTTGTGTTCCAAGGGCCTATTTTGACTTTCTTTGATTATTGAGGGACCTCTCTTTGACTTTTCTTCAAAATTTACTCAAGGGACCATTGTTGTAATTTCCAAAAAGATGAAGGACTGAAATTGCAAATATCTCCATACTTTGATCAGGGACTAATTTTGCACTTTGATGAATCTCTGAGGACTCCTCATGTAATTTTTAGCTTTCTTTGATCATTTTGCTTCCCCGGCTCCGGCTTTTGACCTTTTTCAAATCTCGTGCTCGTTTTTGTCGGTTTTGGCTTCGTTTTTGTTCATTTTTCACATATCCGTACCTGCACATACACAAATATAAAAAACACACATTCTCTTGGCATATTTGGTTAGTATTTGATGTATTTGGTCTGATTTAAGGCTAAAAAGGATGTGTGAAAAAGCACACATCAGAAGACATGAATAAAACCTGTACCCTATGTCTCTTTATATAGAGAGATATTAGGGTTTACAAGAATACTACGAAGGACTATATTGTAATAACTTCTTTGTAAAGCAAGTCACTTGTATTTTGCATTTTCTTCATTCTTCACATTATCTTCTTTAGTCCTTCATCTTTCACATTTTTTGTCTTATCAACTCAAGTATAATTCCTAACATGGAGGCATGGAAGAAAATACAATTAAATGTTTTCCGAGAGGAAATATATATATCAATTCATTATTCAAACGATGATTGATAATATTCAAGATTCTACATGTCTATATTATGTGCAATGAACAAGAAAATTTAACACAAAAATATCTTATTAACACTTAATAAGATTGAAAGTCATTTGTGTCAAATTACCAAGATTAGATAAAACTTCGGATTACGACTCTCAATCGTATTGAAGAATGTACATCTATATCTACTTGTTCAATTTATGAGAATATGGCATGCTTTGTGTTTAGGGAAGAAGAGAAATGAAGAGATTTTGCGCAAACATACAAACTACTTACGTAGTTGAGGAGAATTCATGTGGTTCGAATTCGGTATGGTATTGCATACCAAATTAAAATACCCAATGAATAGACTAACTAAGCTAAGTTCCTCATCCGAGATCTTAGGAACTTATGTTGTTAATGCAATTAACACATAAGGATTATTAAAGTCGACACTGTGGAAAACTAGAAGGGGGGGGGTTGAATAGTTTTACGTATTTTTCGTTTTATAAAAGTTTGCTTCTAAAGAATAGATGCAAATTACAAAAAACTTTGATGCAAAAATATAGATACAAGTTTGTTCTCAATTATTGTATGAACCTTACCTATTAAGATTGTTGAGTAGAAATTATAATTTTAATAATCACACTTATATATATATATATATATATATATATATATATATATATATATATATATATATATATATATATATATATATATATATCCTTATGGTTTGTTTATTACGAAATTAAGGTTGTGAATGGAACCTAGTTTGATTTTTATGTGAAATCAATATATGCACAACTCAAGTAATTATAACTATATATGAAACGTAAATAAATAAGTAAGCAAAAAGTAAGAGATGGAAAGATCAAACCGAGAGACAAAGGATTTATAGTGGTTCGGCTACAAGGACACCTTCCTTGCCCTACTCCACTCCCCGAGCACCGAGCTTGAGAGTTTTCTTCACTAAGTCAATAACCTCCCTTATGGCGTAGAAAACCATACACACCTTAGCTTACACCAATTTAACGACACAAAGCTAAATGTCGAGTTCTAATCGTAGCTAGAACCAATCTCACAACTTCTTCACACCCTTTTCACACCTTCTACACTTCTTCACAACTCTTGTTTCTTCACGCCTTCACAACTTCTATCTATTCACTACTTCAAGGGTTTTGTTACTTCACAACTTCTAGGCTTCTAAGTCTTCACAACTTCAATAATTCTTTCTCTCTACTTGAGAGCCTTTATATATATACTACTACAAGGATTCTTCAACTTTAAAAGCTTCTATGTCTTCTATGCTTCAAAGCTTCTATGTCTCCACACCTTCTAGTCTTCAATGTCTTCTCAACTTTGAGGCTTCAACTTCTTTACTACTAATCACTACTTCAATATGCTACTACTTCTTATATCTCCTATCACTAATTCTATGTTCTTCTACTTCTTCACTTTTAGTACCACTTCACACTTTCAACAATTCTAGATCCTATATCTAAATCTAGCTAACCAATGTATACACCTTATTCACCAAAGTATGAATGATTAACAAGATGAAATGAACAAACAACTTAGATAGCAAGATGATACTAAGTTGTAATACTTCTAGTCTTGATAGATAGAAGTATTCTTCTCTTTGCACTTGAGTGTTGAGGCTTGAATCACTTTGAAACAAAGATTAATGTATATATGATC
Organism: Artemisia argyi; assembly: GCA_030686995.1. Taxonomy (NCBI): domain Eukaryota; kingdom Viridiplantae; phylum Streptophyta; class Magnoliopsida; order Asterales; family Asteraceae; genus Artemisia; species Artemisia argyi. The sequence continues at coordinate 114,679,038 of CM060695.1, forward strand.
AAAGGATTTTAGAGGATAGAAATGGAGGTTTGAATCAGAAAGTTTTGAGTGCAAAAAGGTTAGAAAAATTAGTGGAATAAACCAGTATTTAAAGGCACAGCTGGGGGGGGGGGGGGGGATCAGGAGCGTGCCGGTCCCCTTAATTATGGGCCGCTCCCCTTAATTATTAAGGGGTCCGCCTGGTTACTTAACGGGGCCGCCCCTCCTGAACGTTGCCCAACTTCGTCCTTTTGTGAGGAAAATTTTTCTGGATTAGATTTGCCATTTTTGGTTGAAAATTTGAATTCATATATTTATAATGAATTAAACATATTCTTTTAATTCCAAAAATGTTTTATAAAAGATATAAAATGTTTTGTGACATTTTATAAAAAATCTAGTGATTAATGAAAATGTTCCTTTGATCTTATAATGCATTAGATACTTTGTTTATTCATACCTTAAGTGATTAGATGGTAAAAGTGAGTATTTACTACTAAATACTTATTTACGTCATGATCTTTGATTTGATGAGTTTTTGTTTTGTGATCATCAAAAGATATGAATAACTTTTTTAGGCATTTATTTATATCAACAATCTCCCCCTTTTTGATGATTACAAAACATAAACTCATTAAATCTAAAAATTAATCATAGACTGGGAGAGCTACACTGATGAATTTGGAAACTACTGGAAGATCATAAGAGGTGGAAATCGGTGTGAGGTATACAAACACTATAAAGATATGATGAAGGCTTTTGACAGAGCAAATTTGGTCAAGCTATGGAATTTAGTCAATGAAAGGTTCAAGTTAACACAGATAGCTGCTGATAAGGAAAATATGCTATGGGTCGAATTGAATAGACTTTTTGAACCAGATAAAGCTGATAAATTATGGAAGTTTAATGCAGATGAAGCATCATTGAAATGGATATTGTATGATAGTTGTGGAGTTCACCATGTGTCTACAAAAGGTGGAACTGACATATACATGTTGGTAGAGAAAGAATACCCATTGTCAACACATGCTCTGTCTGTCATGTTATCTGTAAAGTTGACTGTCGAAGAAGAGACTGAGATGGCAAAAGAACTGGTAAGGAAAATCTTCCTACATTGTAAACGTTATGTTTGGAAATGACCCAAATTTTAGTTGTAACAAGCAACATACTAATCTAGCAATTATAATTCCGCTATTTGTGTATGTTTAATTTTGTTTTCTTACTTTTCATTTTTAAAGATTTTAATTATTTATGTTGCAATTACAAAGTATTTTATGTATACTAGTATGACATTTTGCTCCAATGAGTTTCAACATGAAGTTGACTTTTCGAAATCAATTAAAGCCATGACCAACATATGATGAACATCATTTGATGCTGCATGACTTAATTGATCATGGTTTTTATGTTACTAGTTTACAAATTATGGAAATCATTACTTCCTTATGATAAAGGTTGAGATCATCGACTATTACATTCATTTGGGGTATAGTTGACCAGTCTTCGATTTGTAGTTTACCTTGCATAGCCTGTTACTTTAAATCAAACATACGACTAGTAATTAAAGATATACTTTTCATTGATAGAGGTAAAAAGCAGCAACCGTTCCATACATCAGACATTAAAACAAGATTAGAAACATAGTAAAAACCTTACAAACACCATATTCATTAAAAACTTATTTTCAATGTCACCCCAACTGGTTCGAACCAGAGCTCTCTGCCCCGCTTTTATCCCTTTCCCTCATTTCCTTCCTTTCTTTCAATTGTTGAAAGACAATTTCAAGAGTCAAAATCCTGTTTTCCAAATTAAGCTCCTCTACTAAGTTTTGTTGCTGCTGATCCACCGCATTTTGCGGCTGCTCCACCAAGTTTTGTTGCTGCGCCACCTCATTTTGATCATCACCCACCTCCTCTTGGTCCTCCTCCTCCTCCTCTATATCTTCTTCCTCATTCAACCCCATAACCTCATCCCAGTAAAAGTCATGTCTTCGCACCCATCTCAGTATTTGTGTTCTCATCCCGATGCTAACCTGCCTGTAATTCCCAAATTCCAAAACAGGATCATACCCGAATTCATTGAACACCGCGTCCCACAACAAGGTGTTGTTTAACACAAACTCGTATTCGTCAGCCTCACTTAAAAAACATCCATTTGCATCTGGGCCTGCCATTTTTAACGGTGGTTAATTTCAAAGGGATTAGTGTTTTGGTGTGTGTTCTAGGGTATACAAAGGATGTTATAAATAGGCTGCAGTGTTGTAGAACGATTCCCAATAGGATGGGCGGGAACAAAAGCGCCCAAATGCGGCAACATTTCAAAGTTTTACGGAGTAAATGACCAAAAAATCACTTGATTAGTCAACTAACGTTGCTAGGATATATGCTTTTTTATTTTTTAAAAACTTATGTTTTATTTATTTTTGTACTTGTGAAGGGTAACTAAAGTTAATCTATTTTAAATACTTAGGTTCTATTTAGGTTTCTCTACATAAATTAATCTATTTTTGGCCATATAAGTTTGCTTCATTTATTACTAGTCTTCTCCTATACACTTCTTCAAAAACTTTCTTAAATTTCTTTCTTCAATTATATCCTTCATCATGGCGTCTAACATACCAATTTATGATCAAATCGCACATCGGATTGGTTCTAGACGTTTTGATAAGGTCCTCCTTGCTCTGTTTGCTAGGGAGACAGAGGCCAACAGGGGTGACGAGAAGTAGTATGTGAAGATGATTGAGGAAATACAGGTGCGTGTTGAGCACAGGCATGCCATCTTACTGGAGCTTGAAAAATTTGGATCCTATAAAATGATGAATGAACCATTGGACCGTCTTAAGTTAGCATAGCAGGAGGATTTGGAAGAAATTGCCTTTTTGACTAAAAGGCGACAAGCAAGTTTGCACCGTGCCACTGACAAGTCAAGGATTATCAAGAACCTGAGGATGTTTAAATAAGCAACATTGTTAAGGTTTGGGTCCTTTGTTAATAAGCAGCTTTTGAAGTTAAATCGGATTTTCTGCTACTATTTGTGGTATATACGCTATGTAAGTCTATAATGGATTACTCTGAATTTTAATAATGAAACTATGTATACTCATTATGTTCTTGCGTTAGTTGATTTGTTGTTTTATTTTGACTAGATCTATGAATTGTACCATACTTAGAGTAAATGCATTCACCATTGTTATAAAATAAAAAGAATACTCAAAAAATATACAAAAAAAAAAAAAAAACAAAAAAAAAAGGTTGCCACAAACGATAATTAGTTGCGCAACTACTCCAACCAGGTTGCCCAAAGTACAAAATACAAGTGTGTCGTCAGTCATTCAGAAGAATATATGATTCTAAAAGAACAAACAATAGTGTACTAGTGTTACACCATGTTATTTATGTATGGATATTTTAGTGCCTATTAATAATAATTTGTTGGTTGTGTTCTTTAATTTTAGTTGTTTATTCAGAACTAGTAAATAACACAAATTTTTCATTGAACAAAACATAAATGGGACATGAAAAAATTAAAAACTAAATTTCGGTGATTTTTCCGGATCAAATGAAAAATGTAATTTGTCATAGTCAATACACTCATCGTCTGATGAGTGTTCTTGTTGATCAGAAGCAAGTTTGCGTTTTCTGTAACCCCACATATTCTTCCAACTCTTTTTCTTCTTCTTCTTATCTGGTTTTCTTGTAGCTTTTTCTTCAAACTTTTTGACTTTTTCTCTCTGTTTTCTTTTTATTTTTCTACAAAATACCATCTAACATACTCTTCAAAGGTGGTATCTTGTTGATTCTATGCAACTTGAACATTTGGTTGTATCTATTGCACATTCATTCTTGAAGTTGATGGCCTAAATTCTATTATAGATATTTAAGATTTTTTAGTGATTTGGTTATTTAAAAATGTTGCAATTTATAACCATTCCATTGGCAATTGAAAGTTTTTTTTTTTTTTTTTTTTTTTTTTTTTTTTTTTTTTTTTTTTTTTTTTTTCTTTGAAAAAGACTCACGGTTTAATTATTTATTGAATAGTTAATGAAGAATATTTATGACATACTGCATAACTAAACATATGAAATAATAAATAACATACTTAATTATTATTATAACTAAACATATGTAATGATAGGTTGAAAGTACAAGCACTAAAAGAACTCTACCACGGAGCTCGGGGGAGTTTCAAAATCTTCCTAGCCAACTCCCAATTCATCTTGATATTTTCATGTGCATCATTAGTTAAATTGCTGACCCGGATATAGATTTTCTTCAGAATTAGGGAACAAGTAAGTATAAACTTTATTATACGCACTTCATTATCGGAAACAGGAAATGATTTAAACACCATACTCTGCAGCTGCCTTGGGCCTAGTATGTTGCTTGGTGACTCAAATGCAGAAAGTTGAAAAGGAACATCACTAAGCTCGTTAGCAGCCTGTAAAAAAACATAATAGTGAGATGCAAAAACATGCCAATGTATCATGAATTTAATTTTTTTACATATTTATTCCACATACGGTTGTTTCTAGAATTAGCAACTTTGGAGATGCACTAATCATTCCAATGACGAATGATGCCATAACATTATTCCCAAAATCGACTCCGAACAGAGTAAGAGTCTTGAGGGATACAAAGTCGACAGCGACATTGTTATTGGAATTAGCTTGTACCAACATCTACAAAAGTCGATATTTCATATTTATTATAGATTCATTTTAAAATGCATACCTTCAATTTTTAGAACTCAAATTGGGCTTACATTGCAATCTTCAAAATCCAATGTAAGCGTCTCAAGCTTTGGAAGACTTGCCAGGTAAAGGAGGTTGGATGCTGTAATTGTCGTCCGTTTGTTCCAAACACCGAATGACAAATGTAACTCCTTCATATTTCTGAGTTTTGCTATTTCCAACAGTCTCATTTCCTTTGTAGTATCCATATTAACTTTTAGAAACTCAAGTAGGGGACAACGTACTATAAACTCCCAAAATGTACCGCCAAGAAAGTTTACATATAACAATTCTAGTCTCAATAGTTTTGGAAAATACAAAATGTTTCCAAATTAAGCATCTTACAATGATGAAGTTCCAAATGTTTCAACTCCGTACAGGAGTAAATTTTTCTTGGCAACGTAACCGGTTCACCATACCAGTTTCTAACTGTCAGCTCCTCAATTCCGTCATTAGACAAGAATAAAAGCCAATCCCCAATCTCTTCATAACTCAAGTCTGAGATGACACAAACAGGTTTTGGGTCTATGGAGAAGACAAACTTTCTTATTGGACCTATAAGTTTAACTAAAACCCTCGTTATATCATTCCCATCAAACATAGTTGTTAGAAAATAAAAGAAATCCTCATCAAGTATTATATCGGTTAGCAAATACCACTTAAACCTCCAGTTTCTAGCTAACGTTGAGGTCCTCACCTCTTCTTTTAGTGGCAAACGATTCAAAATATTAGTGATAACATTATTTGGCATCTTGCCAATATATTCTTCTGATGCATAGTCGGAGGTTCTATGAACCCGGCGACGACTGGTTTCAGCAAACAACATAATATTAGTTGTATTTGAGTATGTTTTTCAGTTTTATAAATGTTGTCTTACTTTTTTATAAGATGGTTAATGTATTTGGTGTGGCATTCAATGTGTTGAAGTTTTTGGTATGATGGATATTGTAGTTGGTGTGGCATTCAATGTTTTGCACAGTGTGTGTGGGTCATGTTCTAGTATAAGATAGAAAGCGGCAAAAAAAGGTGAAGGTATATCTTAGTAACAGCGGCGCATAGGGACTTCATGTGTACATATTATTTGTCTACATAGTATGTGTTAGTATGTGAGTTTACTTTAGAGTCAATGTATTCAGATTAAATGCAGCAACAGTATTTGTTGGTCTATCCAACCGGCGATGTTGTAGCAAAGTGTACCCATATCCCATAGTCGTCTAAAAATACTCGCCCCTCCTAAGACAATCACACACATACAACAAACCCATTTAGTTTTCCATTAAAATAAAAAGTTGCCCCAAAGTACAGGTTGCCTAACTTATACATAAAAAGTTGCTTATCTTACTGGTTATCCAAACAGGTTACTGTCCTTATACAAAAAGTTTCCCACCTTCAAAAAAATGTTGACCTAAAGTATAAGTTTCCAAATGTAGTATATTGTTAGTTTATAAAATTTTACTTTTCCTTAAAGACGAAAAATGTAAAAGTTGCCCGAATTAAAAAAATTGTTGCCCTAAAGCACCAGTTGCCCAAATATACTATATTATTATTTATACAATTTGACTTTTGTAAAAGAGAAAATAAATGAAGTTGACCAAATATATAAAAAAAGTTGGCCCAAATTAATTGTTGCTAAATGCACTATATTATTATTTTATACAATTGTAATTTTGCAAAAGACAAAAAAATTTAAAGTTGCCCAAATAGGGTTGCCCCATGAATCACAAGTTGCCCTATAACTAATACCTTATAAATAACAAACATATAACAACAATGCAACTCAAGAATTTAAGATAAAGCATCGAAACTAAAGTAGTACGTACTACGTATGTAATGATATGTTGAAACTACAAGCACCAAAACATGAAACATTAAGATATAACATAATAAATTATTCAAATAACATACTTATGTATTATAATAGCAAACACCTTAAAAATCAAATTTCAATACATGAACCATCAAATTATAGTATTGTAAACACCAACAATTCTTTGACGGATATCTTCAATTTATTGATTTCGAAGATCAACGCTAATTTGATGTTCCCGTATGGTCGCTTGATCTTTTCTGTTTTGCTCCTCCAACTTGTTGATGCGGTTAATGTAAATTGCAACCAACTCTCGTTCAATTTCAGGTCTGACAGAATGATTTTTTTTATCAAACTTCTCTTCAACAATTTTCTTTCATTAGGAGAAGTATCCTTTGAACGTTTATGTTTCTTTGAATTAGGATTTGAAGATGATGAAGCCATTAATGTTACAAAGAAATAAAATAGGAATGAAGTATATAATGCAAAATATATGAGAAGTTAGATGTTATCCTTGTGCATTTATTGGAACAGTAGCGTCACAACGGTTAATTGACAACGGTTTCCAATGTGTGTAGTTATATGGAGAGAACCAACTTTGTTTGAATTACTTTATAGGGCAACTAATGAAATGAATTGTGTTCATTGGGCAACCAGAGTTGGCAGGCTGTACTGGCCAATGATTATTATATTTAATAAAAATAAACCTATATAAGATAAATAAAATAGAAGTTAAAGTGAAAAAGACACAATTGCGAAGTTAAAGTCAAAAAGAAAAAATGACAGTTGTGTGTACTTATAAATTTAATAAAAATAAGAATATTTTTTGTACTTGGATGTACTACAACAGTCCATTCTTCCAATTGAACATATCAGGGGCATTTGGAACATATGCAGACAAGGGAAGGTATGACAGAGCATATGAATATGGAAAAAAAAAAACAAAAAACAAACAAAAAAATAAAAAATAAATAAATAAAACAAAAAATAAAACAGAAAAACAAAAGAAGTAAAATAACTAATGATTCTTCAAGTAACAGTATTCCATATTGAATTGATAAGGAAAGTCAAGTGGTAAAAAGCAATGTCTTGTCAAGTTATTAGGCTTTCACAGTAACCCAAACATTATTAACAAGGATTACAAGTTACGAAATGATTGTGGCAGGGCAAGTGGACCTTTACCATATCTGGACATGGACAGTGGTGCAACCTTTTTCATATTTTTTGGGCAACTATCCCAACTATGGGCCAACTGTTTGGAGCATTTTTTATTAGTCTTAACTTTGTAAGACGCATATAGGCAATGTAATCAATTTGTGGTAAACTTTGTTAAATGATGCACAAAATTCAGCCGTCGTGTTTGGTAAATGGGATTGACTATCAAATTTCTCGTATCAAACTATTAGATTTGTACAACATTAGAAATTGGATGAAAAGTATATACTCAGTTGGTGTAACAAAATGTCATCGAAATTTTGGTGAAACCCTTTGACTTCCTTCTGGTTTGTGTAGGTAAGCAAGCATGTTATGATCGTTTACAAGATTATGTGTGCTAGGTAAACCCAATTAAGATGATATATATGTAATTTAAGGTTTTGATTTGATCGCGTGAATACATGTAATGTTTCTCTTGAAAATATGTTTATGTAAAGTAAGATAATGAATTACACAATTGAGTGAAACATATAAGCGCACCCAAAGGATAGTCCCAAACAGTACCTAGCGTAATCGACCAGTACTACGTTTTAGCCTACCAGTATCAAATACAGCGAACAGTACAACGTATGGTTCCCAATAGTATGATCCCTAACTAATTGAGATAATGTGATTTCAAGAGTCCGTGGTTATGCTTCATGAAAATCTCACATTTTCTATTTATTGGCTAATAAAATTGCATTTCCAAACTAACTTGTTTAAATATGTAATTGCAGTCTGCAAAAGCATCTTCAAAGTAGCCATAAACCATTAGACAAAAATATGCTCATGTGTTTAATTGACTTTTAAAAGTCAGCGAACAAAAGCAAAGCATTGAAAATTACTAGAGTTAATGTTACTTGATTAATATGTTGATTATAAACGTACCATAGACCAACAACATTACGGAATATTTTGAACATGAAGCTTAAAGTACCATCGACCAACAAAACAAATTGTTTATAAGCATGAAGCTTAAACATCCATGAAGTATGTCAACTTCAAAACCATGCAATGGACTTTCTAATGGAGCTTGCACAGGTAACCAATTGAGCTTTAGATGCACTTAAACCAAGTATCACTCCAGTCATGGGTGGTGGCCTGTTGCCTCTTGGATTTTAACTTGAAGGATCTTGTGTGGGAGATGTTTTCCTATGACCAACTGTTTTTTTAGATGACAGAGGTCTACCTCTGGGTCCTTTGGGAGCAGCTACAGCAGTTGAACCGAAAGTTCTGGCTATTTTGGGAGGTCTGCCTCTTGGTCTTTTCAGAGCATGTGACGCATTTGAAGTTGTAGGAACTTGCAACATTTCAGAACACTGACCGGAAGTTCTGCCTATTTTGGGAGGTCTGCCTCTTGGTCTTTTAAGAGCATGTAACACATTTGAAGTTGAAGGAATGATGAGGCAAAAAATGATCCATTTTTAGGGGGTCATTTAAGCCCAGAATTGAATTTATTTGATCAAATATTGCCCTAAATCGTTCCTTTTGTGATTTTAGGTACTTTTGGAGTGAATTCTGGAAAAGGAAGCATTTTGGACATTTTTGGAGCATAAAAGTGAAGAAAACGGCAAAGTCTTAATTTTCCTTGCTGAGAACAGTACCTGACGGCGTCACAAGATTCTACATGACGGCGTCAAGAGTAACACAAGAGGTGGAAGTGGATAAAGTCCGTGACGGTCCAGAAAGTTTTGTGCATTGGAGATGACGGCGTCACCCAAGGCCGTCACGTGTAAAATTAAAGAGTGATGGCCTAGAAAATTTCATGAAGGCGTCACGTAGGCCGTCACGTGTTAACTTGTCAACACTTGCGCGCGAAGTAGCTGATATTGTTTTGGTCATAACTTTTGCATACGAACTCGGATTTAGGTGATTCAAAAGCCCACGCGAAGAGGACGAAGAAATCTAGAATTTGGTGAAGAAAAATTGATCATGACGCCATCACTCTTTACGGGGTGACGCCGTCAAGCCTTGCCGACAGAAAACTTGCCAATAAATATAACATCATAACTTCACTTTTTGTAAGCCCTAAACCCTAAGGTCGATTCCTGGGTTTAGGTAGGTGTTTTTCCAGCAACTTAGAGGGTTTCAATCACTCTATAAACATCATGTATTGGTTTGTTGATTCTATCTTAATTATGTTTTCCATTATCATTGTCGCTTGCTCTTCTTTGATGATGTTTTACTAATTCACCTTGTGTCTACTTATGATTGTGTGAAACTTGTATATAATTGATTAGATCTTATTGATTCCTTAATGATGTTTGTGTCTATCTTCATCAATTAGGGTGTGACACTTCGATAGGTCGAATTGGTTTAGTTTATAATTCTTGATTCCTATTGTCTCTTGTTTGGTTGATTGTATTCGATGTTAGGCTTAAGAAAACTGGCAGACTTCCATTGGTAACTTGCTTGAACGTCTTAAGAAACATGAACCATTGCGTACTAGGTTATTATGGTTGTATTTAATGCATGAGCGAATTCTAATGATCCCATGTTTGGAGCTTCTTGCAGGCTCGACATAGGAGTGAAGTAGGAGCTTATAGAGTTGGGGAAGTACGTACGCCACCCCACGAATGGTATTAAGGAATACAACCTGTTAATTATAACAAGGTGTGACAATTCAATAGGTAGAATTGGATAGCTAGCAAGGAGTAACATATCATAGGTAGACATGCTTCACTTATCTTGTAGAACCTTAGTTTATTTTTCTTGCACATTAGTTTGATTAGTAGCTTTTGGGTTAGTTTATTAGCAGCTAATTCCGCCCCTCCTTCCAATACCCGAGATTTTTACTTGCTTTTCATAAAATATAAAAATACATAAAGAATCATTCATCACCTTTAGACCTAGTTAGATTAATTTCAATCCTAACGACACTATTCCTGAGTTGAACGATCAATCCCCCGATACTTGTCACTATACTATACTACAACGATCAGGTACACTGCCTGGTGGGGGTTGTAAGCTTCTCGAGATCCCTCGAGAGGTAAAGCCTGGTGCAATTCCCACGCATCAAGGAACTTGCAACATTTCAGAACACTGGATTGGTTGATCATCCATGTCTTCATGTTTTACTGCATCTGCAGCTTTGGAAGTGGTAGGTGTGGATCTTATTGGAGCAGGTTTTGAATTGGAAGGATTGGATCTTTTTGGAGGAGCTTCATCCTTTAAAGTTGACACACTAAACACCTCCTCTGCAACATCATCTTCACTAGAAACATCCTCATCACTTGGAACATCCTTCATTGCCTTCAAATAGCACTCATACTCAAGGTTTAGCATCCTCTTTTCAAGCCATTTTATCTTCCTTATAAGGTGTTCAACTACATCCTCACTGGATTTTTCATTAACAATTCCCCATTGTTGCTTCCTTTCAACCCAATCTCCTCTGTAAAAGTACACCGCCTCAACTGGTTCCATCCTTTTCTCAAGGTTTTATATCTTTTTCTCAAGCTTTATAATCATGCTTTCATAATCCTTATGCTCTTCTGCAACTTGTTTGGTTAACACATGTTAGATGTAATACATATATCCAACTAATGTGGTAACTCTATTTCTACCAAGTTTTTCAGTCATTCAAACACCCCTAAAGTGTAACACCCCCAAAATACCGCAGCGGAAGACTGTGTCATAGGGGTGCTACTTCATAATACAAAGTACAAGTTATAGAAAACGAACTCTAAATGAGACGTTTTGAAAAGTTACCATTCGATTAAAGAATTCAAAGTTACAAACATGAGATTCCAAAGTATGATACATAAATGTATACAAAATGTTTTGAATGGTAAATGATAAAAGCGTAAGTCTTCAGAGTATGCAGCTTGACCTTAAGTTCCACGCACTAGCTATCGCCTTACTAACCTGAGATAAACATGCTAAAGTGTCAACACAATGGTTGGTGAGTTCATAGAGTTTGTCTTACAACAGTTGAAAAGCCTTAAAAGAATGTTTACACAGCAAAGGCATTGTGAATCCACTCAGTTACAAGTCCCGCCATAAGAGACTTGTAACCTGTGTGTTCACAACCCACTGCTACAATATAGTATGATAAAGACATGTATAAGTTCATCAAAACAATTAAGCAATTAGTCGTGAGTCTACACTTCATCTCCGAAGACCTCACGTTTATGATGTATCCAACATTCGCAAATGTTAGGATGTATCAATAGCCTCAATGGTCATCCAAGGTCTTAATTTGGAGCCATCGGAAGTCTCAATGGTCATCCAACAACTTAATCTGGAGCCACTGGCAGTAACACAATCAAGTATAACGCAGTTAAGTATAACACAATCATGTATGTATGAAATCAAGTATAATGCGATCAAGTATAAGACAATCAAGTATAGAACAATCAAGTATAATGCGATCAAGTATTTGTACAAGTAAGCAAGTAGTTGTGCATGTATCCCCCCCAAAGAGTTAAAACAAGTATGAAAAAGTAGGGGCTATGACTCACCTTAAGCTTAAGTAATGAGAAATGAAAGTGGTAGTCGAATCGCGAAAGTCTCTAAGAGCAGCCTATAATAGAACGTTGCGACTTAGGTTTGGAGTAACGTCTAAGAATACGAAGAATTGCCTATATATGTCTTGCATATAGTTCATGATGTAGTACTTAGTATATAGCGTAAGTCGTTGAATATAAATGGTTTATGAAACATGTATAGGTTGTATATCTCTTACTACCGTTCGGGCCGACATAATTCAGAAGTCATGGAGTAAACGTTCGAGGAGCCAGGACACTTTAACTCGTAAATCCACAACTCGTCTCGACGGCTTACTCAATGAACTCCTCACATGAGGCTCCCTACTATTGTAGTATTTGATAACATATATATATATATATATATATATATATATATATATATATATATATATATATATATATATATATATATATATATATATATATATATATATATATATATATATAAGCTTTTTGATCTTTAAAAGTTATATGGTCTTTAGCCGTGACTTTGCCGTGACTTTGGTCATGTTACCATGGTCTTGAGACTCAACCTTGGCTTTAGCCATGGTTGTGGTCTTGGCTTTAGGTCATTAGACCTCTTGGTCTCATCTAATTATAACAATTATATAGTTACTTTGGTCTAAAAATGGGCTGTTAAGAATTTGAAGAAAATTATCACTCAGAAAGTGTTTTCAGGGCTCGAGCTTCTTTGTTCCTGAACGAAAACGTCGTTCCGGACAACTTTCGTGTTTTAACTTTTTGATGAATCGGACCAGAAGTGGGACTTTCAAAATCAAAATTTGATCAGAATGCTATTTAGGCAGTTTTGCCGTTTTGGTTTCGCTAACTTCAAATGGTCATAACTTTTGACTCGTGTACTCGTTTTGGGTGATTCAAATTGCTATGTTTTCCTTGTTACGTCCTCTTTAACAGTAAGTAAGTGTCAAATATCAAAGTTATACTATTGTGGTCGTGGTTTTCCATAAAAATCACTAGTTTGCTTGTCATAAGTTAACATATGTATACCAATACTCGTTTTATCCATTTTTAAACATCATGAACACAATAACAAGAACATATATAGCATGAAAGAACCATAATAAGCATGAAAATGATATTGAGCAAGAAAGTGTATAAGGGTTTGCTTACAACTTTTGGCTTTCTAAAGAAAGGAAGTCAAGTATAGAACTAGGACACTAAACCTAAGCTTGTAAACCCTTCACCACAACTCTTGTAACCCTTGCTAGCCTTGATCTAACACTTGTGAAAACCATTTAACTTCAACCCTAGTAACCTTGTGTAGCTCCTAAATCAACCATGGAATCACCAAACAAACTTGAGAACTAGGTAGAGAATACTAAGACCTTGAACTCTTATGTGTAACTTTTATATTGAAGATCAAAGGATCATGGTGCTAGGATTAAAGGGTGTGGCGTTTATGGTGATGAAGAGATGAAGATCAAAGTGTTTCTAGTTGGCTATTTATAGCAAGAATGAGGAGGTTAGGAAGCTTACTAGGAAAGTGCTATAACTTGGTGACAAAGTTGTAATTAAAATGATCTAAAGAATCAATGGTCAAGATTTAACCACACATGGTGACTCCCCCCCCTAAGTCGGTTTGTATATGGATAGGGTGACTAGATGAGTAGTCATGGTCTTTGGATGATAATATCCTAAGTATTTAGCTAGTTTTGACTCCGTAAATTGCTAACCGTAAGTTTTTAGGCCACGAAACGTAAAACCGGGTATCCTAAAAATATGAAACTTGAAAGTATGGTTAAATATGTCAATATAGTCCATAATAAAATATAAAATGAGTGGTAGGTTCTATCGGGTGCTAAAACCCTGCTAAAAACTGGAAACACGGGTCTAAAATGCGTAATTCGCGTAAAACGCTGAACTGAAAAACGTAAAATTCCAAAAGGTTTGGAATTGTCCTAAAATGAGAGAAAATCATGTTTCTATTGTTTATAATGTTTTATGGACATATCGGTATGCTGGAATGACGTTTAAACCTAAAAGTAAATCTCGGACACGGCTTTGTGATTTTTGCAGAAATGATCCGACGAGCGTCAAACTCTTGGATTATCATTAAAATAGTTTAACTTACAAGAATATGAAATAAAAATTTCTGAGATGAATAGTGAAAAGTGAATAGTAAAAAGTGAAAGTAAAAAGTGAATAGTGAAATTTTCGGGAATAAAAGTTAACCTGAAATTGCGAATTGTTACATAAAGTCCTACACAAGACAATTAGGACTTATTAGCTCAAATACAAAGGTCCTTAATTGGTAAAGTGAAACACAATTTGCACTTTAAGTAATTTACTTTCACTTGCTAAAGTAAATATGGTTGCTTACTAAATTGGAAAGTGAAATTGCAGTATGGAAACAACGAATAGGCATTCAGTATGGCAACAACAAATAGGCAAATCAACATCAAAATTGTCTAAGGACATGCTCAATGTTTTCCATTTTAAATAAAAACCAAAAATGCATACCTTTATTCGTCTCTGCTTGCTTCCCCTTCATGGGTTTTGAGGTTTGACCCAAATGCATACCTTTACTCGCATCTACTTGCTTTCCCTCCATAGGTTTTGAGGTCTGACCCAACATAGCCTGAATGGTTGGAAATTCCTCACTGGGTCCTTTTTTCAGCTCTATCAATTAAGATGGGGCAGATGATCAACAAAAGGTCAACTCAAATCATTATGTTAAACTATTATTCTAAACAAGAACAATGCAACAATGTGCTAACCTTGAACCATAGCATAGTTCCATAAGTCGTCTAACATTTCTTCCATCGCATCATCCCCTGGCTTCCACGTATTCTTATACCTTTCATACATATAGTCTACCATGTGTTCGGTGTATTTCAACTTGCTCCAGTCTTTGTTCACCATCGCAATATTCACGGTATGTTTGAGATTGATTTGTTTAATCGTTCTAGGGTTTGAAGGTTTGTGTGTGTGCCGATGATCGGTTTGCGTAGTAACAGTAGCTATGATCTGTTCGTGAAATAGCCGTTTTATATTCTTGTGTAGCCTTTGGGTTAAAAAAAATATGAAATGACCAAAAAACAAGTTGACTGGTCAACTAACGTTGTAAAGCAACGTCCCTAAGTCAAAAAATGGCTTCGAGGGCAACTTGGAAAGATAGGGCAACTTGGTAAAATTGGGCAACTTGGTAGATTCGCATTAATTTTACTTATATTTGGAACTCCAACTAAAATTTATGATGTATTTTAATTATGTGTAATTTTTAGGAATATTTGTACCATATGTGGACACAATTTATGTGTCATTGCAACCAGTGGAGGACCCAGAACTATATAGTTAACCAAATGCCCTTCAACATATCTATTTGATGATAATATGTTCATGTAATATTTTTAAAAACTTGTGTCATTGTGTAGTGGAATAATGAAACTTTGAAAAAAACAATGTTTACTTAAATAAATATAAAATTACGCTATTTGTGTGATATACTTGAAAAATACCATGATATATTAAGTAAATATAAAAGTACTCAACGTCCTACTTTTAGCTTAGGTTTAGTGGAATGTACTCTGCAGCTATACTTGAAAAATACTAAGTAATCTGTTTCTGCTGCTTCTTAAGAAGCATGTTATTAAGTTGGAATGTACTCTGCTACTATATGATTCTACTTCTGCATACTTCTAGTACATTTGCAACATATGTTGGTATGTTTTGTGGTGTTTGGCCTAACATTTTGCAGGAAAAGTTATAAGTGATGATTGTTGCTGTTACTTTACAAGAATGCAAATATTCAAAACATAACTGGATCATTCATCATTCATTCAAGCCAAAAGATTACAATTCAAAGAGTTCCATCCACAAATCACTTCCCAAGTTAACAAAAGATTGCTAAATCAACAGAAAAAAACAAAAGAAAACAATCTACAACTACATCAATGCCTAGGGCATGAAAGCCCAAGTACCACTTCTCTATCTTTAGGAAGAGGAGGGTTTGACTTTCTTGTTCTGGATGATGGAGGTCTGATGGGGATCCATGCTGGGTCTTCTGATGATTCTGATGAAGTTAGAGATTTGGGGGGCATAACTTCCTTACCCCTTGAAGTTCTTGGTGTATGATTCATGTTTAAAAGATCCTTAAACACTAAAAGATCATGTTTTCTCTTCCGTGCTTGTTCCTTTGTTCTACATCCATTGTAGGGAGGACGAAACGGTGGCACATAGGTAGGGAGTGGTGCTTCATCATTGGTTATATCATGAACCTCCATAAGCTTGGTTTGTTGTTCCTTCTCCCTAATCCCATCAGTTATATCATTGATTAGATTAGTCAACAACATAATCCTGTTACGCTCCCTTTCTTGTGTTTCAAGTAGACAACCACGGATAGCAGCAGCTTTTATGTTCAATGGAGCCAGATGTTGCGTCTCGTTGAGTGGTACTTGACGGTCCTCAACTTTCTTTTCTAGTTGACTACGCTCTTCCACGAATCGCTGCAAACAACTCTTGTCTTCAGATATTTCATTGTTGAAATGACCCTTGAATTCCGTTGCCAAATTATAAGGGCCAGATACTTCTTTGATTTCATTTATGTTGGTGGAAGAAGAAGAAGAAGCCATGATAAGTTATGTTACAAAAAGTATGTTAGATAAATTATTTATGTCATATGTGTTGTGTCTTACCACTGATATAAATACAGTTACTTTTGGTCAAACTACTATTGGATGTGAAGGGATGGGTAGTTATTGTGTGTTCATGCATGTGGAAGGGAAGTTAATGATGATTTACTATTAATTCGTGTGGCTCAAGGGTGTCAATCAAATCATGTGGCCTTATAAGTCATATAAAAACACAAATTAGTAATAATAACCAAAGATAAATTACACATTAAACAGACACACAAAATTAATACTTTTTCATGTATGTGGAAGTGAAATGAAGCATGAGTAATTATTGTGTGGCTCAAGGGTGGTAATTAAACCCACTATGACTATAAGTGACAAACAAACAAGATAAATTAATCACTAACAAATCAACATCTCAACCTAAACACAAACATATACTCACAAAAAAAAACCAGCTTTTTTGTAAGAAAGAAAAAGATGACAACACCTATGCCATTTTTCAACAAGTTGGCTGCTGCTGCTGGGTCAAGCTTGGTTAGGGACATGATGGTTGAAAGGTTCAAGAGGGAGGTCAGTGTCACATTAGTGGATGAAGGGGAGCTAAGAAAAAAAGCTAAGGAGTTTATGAGTCGTGTGGCTGAGAAGGACTTTGTGCTTGGAGTGCTGGGGATGGTGTTTGCTTTTGAATCCTCTGTTCAGAGCATTTCAGAGCTCACGAATCTGCAAACCCAAGATTTGACAGAGGTGTCAATGATCTTGGTGAATGTTATGAAGAAACAAAAGCGAGCAACGGAGCTTTTGTTGTTCATTGACAGGCTCAAGGCCATGCCATACTGATGCATTATGTTTTGTCCTTTTTTGAAGATGTCTTATGTTTTACTATTTAAGTAATGTAAGCTCTATGGATGTGAAATTTAATAAAGAACATACCTTTCCTGTTTTTTTGGTTATTTTATTGCTGTGGTGCTGTTGTCGTCATGTGTTAGTTGTTTGGTCTGCTCATACGTTGGATTATTTCAATACCGTTGGGATTAACTTTTTGGCGAATAGTGCACCTGTTACAATAAAGTGACTGTTAAAGGTAAGTAATGGCATCGCTTTATAAACGATAACATATTGCTGATTGTAAAAATTTACCTTAACTGCAGTAACAGAAATCCATGAGACCCTTGTGTTTAGAAATATCTGGTGCCCACCATCCTAGTTCCTATGATAAAAATATTTTGGTTTATTCAAGTGTCTATTATCACAAAGTTTTCAACATACATAAAAAGAGAATGTCAACTTGACCTTCCTAGTTGATTCACACGCGCTTATCATCCTTGTGATTAACCTCGTCTAACGATGGGCCCAGTAGAGACCATATGTTTAGCTGCAATCAGGCGTTGTTGATTGAATGGATGTCAGAACCCGATGCCCGATTGGCTGAGTCCAGCTCTGACATGCCATTCAATCAACAGAGCTGGATTACTGCAAAACCTCAAAGTTGTGGCAAATATATTTTCACCCTATAGTTAGTCTACTAAAACCATGGAGTAAGGTGCAAACATAGCCAACTTGAATCATTCAGAAATGCTTGTACTTAATCAACTTGTACTTAATCAACCTCTTACCTAGGCCATAATGCAGCATAAAGAGTGTCGATAAGATCCTTTATTTTTTTACACAAATTATGTTCAAAGCATACCAACCTATATTAGAAAAAAAAACAACAATTCACAGAAAAAAAAATAATAAAAAAAAGCAAAATTAACAAATTACATATACTAAAAATGCATATCAAACCAACAAAAAAAAATAAAGAAAAAGTACCTTAATTTTACTTAAACAATGAGTATAACACCTAATCTGAAAAGGGTACAATCAGATTCAATCAGATCCCTCAAAATTTGCAAAAAGATTATAACACCTATTCTGAAAATGCTATAATCATATTCAACCGGATCCCTCACAAGCTGCAGAAAGGTTCACAAAACAATGGCGGTAGAGTGGGCCGGAGCCGCCGTGAATTAGAATGGATAAGGCAGATTCCGATGGAGACGAACGACTAAAGGGGATACAACGGGATGGTCCACGATGGAGAGGACAACTTTGCGCGACGGCGATGGCGAGCAGGAGACGTTGACTGGTTCACCATTTTTGCATGTATGACTGTAGCCTTCTTCTCGTACTTAGATCAATATAAGGTCATTGTTTTAATCCATGTTAAATGACCAAAATACTCAGTTGCTCATGTATTGGTTGCCCAAAAAACAAATATTGCCCAAAATACAATACGAAGCATGTACCGCGTACCAACAGTGGTTGGTCAGACACGTGTCATCCTGTAACTGGTTACACCTTAGTTGCCCTGGGCAACCCGGGCTAAAACAAGAATTTTCAAAAAAGGGGCTACATATGCCTAACTCGCTGGGCAACGGGCTATATTAGTAATTTTCCCTATAATCAAAGGTCGTCTCAATACCAATATAACAACTATCAAAGGAGAAACAATCCTATTCAAACCAAAGTTTCTTTAGACCGCAAACATATCATAGTTATAGACCAAGCTTTCAAAATCAAAATAATTTTTAAAACAATCCTTGGTCCGCTTTCTCTAGATTTGGTATTGGGAAACTATGTGTTTTGCTTCAAGACCCAAGAATGTTTATCTTGGGCATTTTAAATGCTAACCAAAATGGACCCAAGAGACAATGGGTACCAAAAGCATGAGGTGTATCTTTGTTGTAGGTTTGTCTCAAAAGTGATCTACAACCGGATGAGTGGATAGTGGATAGCGGTTTCTCTAAACACATGATCGGGAATAGAAGATTGTTCACTTCATACGTGGCGTATGACGGCAATCAAGTCATTTTTGGAAGCAAACTTAACGGAAAAATTGTCGGCAAGTGTAATGTCCTTCATGACTAATAGCATTAAAAAATATATATATTAAAGTGATGGTCATTCTCATATTGTAACTTTGTGTCGTTGGTTAAGATTAGTAATAGTTTAGTCATTGGGCCTTGGTCTTGGTAAGCTAATATGCTACTAGTTATGTTTCATAAGCCTTTATAGATAAAAGAAAGCCAAGCCCAAGACCAAGCCCATGGAAAGCCTTTAGGGCATCCTAACTCTTGTACTATATAAACACCTCAAAGCTCATTTGAGGTGTGTGCTTGTGTGTGTATTGTGTGTGTTTTTTAATAAAAGTTCTCTTCATCTTACTCTCTCTTTTATAAGTTATACGCCACACTTTATTCATATCAAGTCACCATCTTTCCATCTTTCTAGTACTTATATTGGTATTAAAGTTGATATATCTAAGGTCATACAAGTGGTATCAATCGCCTAACAATGATTTAGGAGTGTTTTCATCAAGTTTTTTGTTAAAAAGTTACACTTTTCATTCATTTGTGTACTTTTTCTTCAAAAAGTTTTGATTTTTACGTAGTTTTGGTGTTAAAGTTGTTGTTTTTATTGAAGTTTTAGTGATTCTAAGTGTTTTGGGAAAGATTTGATCATTAGAAACAAGTGAAAAAGGAGTTTTTGGGTGAAAAAATTGTATTTTTGAAGTTTTCTGGTCATCCTACGCGTAAGTTGGGTGAATAGTACGATTTCTTAGCTGTGAACAGTACTTTCTGTCCTTTCTACGCATAAAAAGTACTGTTTACGCGTAAGTTTGAGGTCAAAACCCTTTTTCTACGCGTAACTCTGGTCAAAACCCTCTTCTTACGCATAAGATTGATTTTCTACGCGTAAGTTGAAGTCTACGCGTTAAATCCTACGCGTAAGTTCCATTTCTACGCATAAGTCAGATCTTACGCATAAGATTTAATCTTACGCGTAAGTTTCAGAATTCTACGCATAACTTCATCAAAGGTCTTCTCTTCGTGCTACGGTGACTCAGTACTTCCCTGACTTGGATAAGTTTGTGGAATACTTCGACACGGGATATCTTTCAAGCTTGGATAAGTTTGAGAGATCACTTTGGTTTGTAAATCTTACGCGTAAAAAATCTTACGCATAAGCCAAACCTTACGCGTAACTAATCTTACGCATAAACACAAAGTCTACGCATAAACTACTAATCTTACGCATAAGTTTTTTCTTACGCATAAGTTTACTGTTTACGCATAAC
Organism: Artemisia argyi; assembly: GCA_030686995.1. Taxonomy (NCBI): domain Eukaryota; kingdom Viridiplantae; phylum Streptophyta; class Magnoliopsida; order Asterales; family Asteraceae; genus Artemisia; species Artemisia argyi. Next base: position 114,699,952 of record CM060695.1, read on the forward strand.
TTTTGTTTACGCATAACATTTCCTACGCATAAGTTTTTGTTTACGCATAACATTTTCTCTACGCTTAAGTTTACTGTCTACGCGTAAGATTCAAGGTTTACGCGTAAGTTTTGGACTTTTTGACAACCAAACTTCAAACGGCCATAACTTTTGAACCGTAACTCCGTTTTCGACGAATCAGCTGTCAAAACGACCGCGAGACCGAGAAGAAGGACACGTTGAATAGTCTAAAGATCATTCAAGCCCAGCTTCGAGGCCCAAATCCACTCTGAACGGAAGTTATTGAGGTTTTAAGGTTTCAGATCAAATTTTTCACCATAAAAACTTGCATCAACTTACACTAAACACAGCTCCTACTTCGTTGAAACGATCCGAGAATCAACTTTATCCATCTACACTTCATCAATGGCTACTCAGCAAGATATTCATGCAGCCGGTGCGGAAAACCGACCTCCGATGCTCGAAAAAGGTGGATATCTCCCATGGACAAGCCGCATGCTTCGTTACATCAAAACAAAGCCTGATGGTAAATTAATGATCAACTCCATTACAAATGGTCCATTCAAGCCACGACAAGTTCAAATTGAAGGTAATCCAAATGCAACACCTCCTACTCAACCATTCGTGCGTGAACAAACAGAAGCAGATTACACAGAGGAAGACAAGAAGCAGATCGCCGCTGATGATATGGCAATGCATTTAATCCAACTTGGATTACCACGGGAGATCTTTGCTGCGGTCGACAGCTGTGAAACTGCTTATGCTATGTGGGAACGTGTCAGAAGGATATGTCATGGAACAGAGATTGGACAACAGGATGTTGAGAACAAACTTCTTACTGAATGGGAGAATTTCACATCCACTAAAGGTGAACAGATTGAATCTTACTACACAAGGTTTTGCACTTTGATGAATGAGTTAATCAGAAACAAGTTGACACCTCGAACAATTGCAACAAACATCAAATTCATCAATAACCTTCCAGAAGAATGGGGTCGTTATGTTACAATTGTCAATCAAACAAAGGATTTACATAAGGTGAATTATGATCAACTCTATGACTTTTTGAAGCAAAACCAAGCTGAGGCTAATGAAGTAAGGAAAGAAAGATTGGCAAAGAATCATGATCCTCTCGCATTAATTGCTACTACACCAACACCGCTACCAGTGAACACACAACAACCATCATCATCTTCCACTCACAACTACATGCAACCATCATACATTCAACAAACAACACCGGTCTACCAACAACAGTTCTACCCACAGCAACAACAACATGCTATTCCACAACAGCAATACCAACAATTCCAAGAACCAGAATTCACTGAAATTGATGAAGCTACTGCAGCATTGACCCAAGCGTTTGCTTTTCTGTCAAAGGCATTCCAAGGACGCTATTCTACACCAACAAACAACAACCAAAGGATTTCATCGAACACTCGCAATAAGCAGATTGCTCAGCCGAGTTTCAATATGGGCAACGGAGGCCAAATGGTTGGAGTTTATGGGAATCAGCAAGGATATGCAACTGGAATTAACATGGGGAATCAGAATATGCTGAATGCAGGGAATCAGAATGCAGGAAATCAGTATGGTCAGTATGCAGGGAATCAGTTGGGTCAGTTTGTTGGAAATCAGAGGGGTCAGAATGTTGGTAATCAGGCAATGGGTAATCAGAATAGAAATGTTGCAGCTCCAGTAGTTGGGAATTTGGGAAATGTGAACCAGGGTAATCCGGTTAAGTGTTTTAACTGTCAGGGTGTAGGTCATATGGCAAGGAACTGTCCTACTAAGCCGAACAAGAAAGATCTAGAGTACTTGCAGAAAGCAGTGATGTTGGCACAAAAGGTTCAGGCAGGGTTTCAGTTAAACGCAGAGGAGAATGATTTTATGGCTCTTATGGATGACATGGAAGATAGAGAAGATATCGATGCGAACTGCATATTCATGGCGAATCTTCAGGAGGCAAAGTATGACACAGATTCTGACACACCTCCGGTCTATGACATCAATGCAGTCTCTGAGGTATCAAACTTCAACACATGTCACAATAATGATATATTTGATATGTCTCCTCATGAGGAACAACATTTTGAGAAGCAAGCATTCACTTATGATACATTCCTGGACACGCCAAGTAGTGGCAATACTCCTTCAGCGACTCCAGATGTGAATCATAATGGAGGCTTCGTTTCACAGCATGCTGAGAATGATGAGGAAACACGTGCTTTATTTGAATCATTATTGAATAATTGTCGTATTGAAATTGAGAATGTGAAAAAGGTCAATCGCGATGTTAAGGCCGCGAATGTTAAATTGACCGCTGAGCTTGAGAGTTACAAAGAAAACGTTAAAGCTTTTGAATTTCATAACAAAAGATTGTCTGAATTAGAAACTGGTTATCAAAATTCCGTTTCAAGGGAAAAACAATTGCAACTCAAGTTTGATACACTTGATGTTAATTCTTTCAAAAAGATAAAAGCTTTAAACGCGGAAATCTCTGATTTACAAAACCAACTTTCTAAACAAAAGTCAGCTTATACCAATCTTGAAAAAGAAAGGGACGAGCTGAAAAAGGACTTTGCAAAGAAAGAAGACAAACTTTTGGCCGAAATCGTAGAGTCAGAACACATGATTGCTCACTTAGAAGAATTGGTGGTTAAATCGGGTCAGTCAAGTCAAACAATGAAAATGATTTCAAATCAAACTAATCCGGTTTACCATACGAAACATAAAGTGGCTCTCGGTAACAACACCCCCAGTAATCTCAAGAAAGCTCAGCAAGAACAGAATGTTTTGTATAATGGTAATGTGTTTTACACCAAACATGATCCTCCCGTCGTTCGGGATTCTGTGCAAACGTTAGAACATGTCGAAGAGAGCATTACTAAAATGAAACAAAAGGATTTGAAACCCATTGATTACAACAAATTGAACAAACTTTCGGGAATTACTTTTGTTCCACAAAAAGAACCATCTGTGTTTTCCATAAAACGACCATTCTCAAAAATGTTTTCTAAGAAAGTAATTGTTTCCAAATCTCTTTCAAAAATGGAACAAATTTCTTCTAACAACACTTTTAATACAAGTGAGGCTAGAGAAATTTTGGATGACGTTAAAAAGAGAATTCAAGAACTTCAAAATATCGTTGCTTCTAAAACTACAATCAATATTAACAACTGGCATTCCAGTTTTCATATTGAGCAGAAAAAGGTTTTTGAAACGAAATTACTATCCCACTGAATAACATCAGTGCGAGGGTAATCCATTTTGAACAAGCTTTCTTAAAAGAAACGGCCGACTTTGTCAAGGACCACAAATCCCTGGTAAACGAAGCTAATGATACTCGTGAAAACATGAATGTTTTGGAAAACCTAAATGATTCTCTCTTCGAAGCTGTTATGACCACTGACATTATGTCCATCATTTTACAAACATACTCTGTTCAAGACGATGAAAGACTGAGAGCTGAGACCTCCGAAATTGTTTCAAAATATGAAAATGCTCTTATAAAGCTTGAAAAAGAAAATGTGTCATATTTTAAACAACTTGATCGAAAAAAGGAAGAATGCAAGTATGACAAATTGTCATATGAGCGTGCCTTAAAGAACATGAAAGAGCAAAATGATCTTTTGAGGGCTCAGCTTGAAAGTCAAAAAGGAAAGGGTGAGGAAACTAAGTTTGCAAAACCATTGACTTCGGAGAAACCAAATGTTTCAAACACGGTTCAAAAACCAAAAATGTCAATTTCACGGTTTGCTCCAAAAGTCGATGAGAAAAAAGATTTGACAAAACCAGTCACTCCAACACCCTTGCCCAAGAAAAGTGAAAATGATAAGATTGTTGATAAAGGAAAAGCGGTTGTCGAAACACCAAAAGTGATAGCACCTGGCCTTTTTAGGATTAGTCCCACTAATGCGTCTGCCTCCACTTCTAAGACAAATGCGTGCAAAAAGGATAATTCTAAAGAGTCTAGTGATGCTAAAAAGGACAACAATATAAATCCTAATGTGTGTGCCTTACCTTCTACAGGATTAGAATGCACCTCTAGGAGCAGCAGACTAAAGCCTAGGAGCAATACAAGGAACAATAGAGTCTCGCCTGTTTCTACGAGTAGTTGCAAGAATAAAGTTGAAGAAGTAGAAGAACACCCTAGGAATTTATCGCTTTGTAATAAGAAACATGATTCATCTGAATGTAATGTCGATAGTACTGGTTCTAATGCATGTAATGACTCAGTTTGTTTAATATGCAAGAAATGTTTAATTAATGATGTTCATGATGAATGTGTTTCTAAGAATGTGAATGTTACGCCTAAACAGAAGTATGTTCCAAAGGGAACTAGTGCTAGATCTAGATCTATAGAAAGATTAGTTGCACGCTTTAGGTCTACCACTAGTAGTCGAATGCCTAGGAACTACCTTAAGTTTTGTATGTGGATACCAACGGGTAGAGAGTTCACTCTTAAGGACGGCAAATTGGAATTTGTTCAAAATAAAAATGTTGCAATCTTTGATAAGTGTTATTCTGCTTTTACTCCTAACCACATGGAACCAAATTCAAAACGGTTTCCAAATACAAACTCTTCTGTTCTTGGCAGGTTATCGAAATATGTCTTTGGATCGTCGACTCGGGTTGCTCCAAGCACATGACCGGGAATTTAAAGCTGCTGATCAATTTCGTCTGGAAATTCATGGGAACTGTACGATTTGGAAATGATCATGTAGCAGCTATTCAGGGTTATGGAGATCTTCAGTTTGAGAATTTTTTAATCACTCGAGTTTACTACGTCGAAGGGTTGGGACACAACTTGTTTTCAGTCGGGCAGTTTTGTGATGCAGATTTAGAAGTTGCATTCAGGAGAAACACGGTTTTTATAAGAAATTTGGTTGGTGATGATCTTTTAACTGGTAATCGTGGTACAAATTTGTATGCTATCGACATCAACCAAATGGCTTCTACATCACCAATTTGACTTATGACAAGGGCAACCGAAACTAAGTCCTGGCTGTGGCATAGACGTTTATCCCATCTCAATTTCGACACGATCAACAAGTTAGCCAAAGACAACATCGTCACCGGACTTCCTAAGTTCAAATACACCAAGGAACACCTTTGTCCATCATGCGAACAAGGAAAAAGCAAAAGAGCATCATATAAACCCAAAACCGTACCTAGTTCGGAAGCAAGGTTACATATGTTGCACATGGACTTATGTGGCCCAATGAGAGTTGAAAGCATCAATGGGAAGAAGTATATTCTTGTTATTGTCGATGATTATTCAAGATATACATGGGTAAAGTTTCTGAGGTCAAAAGACGAAGCACCAGGTACCATCATCACCTTTCTGAAGCGTATCCAAGTTCTACTTCAAGCTCCAGTAAGGATTGTAAGAACAGATAATGGCACAGAATTCACTAATCAGGAGTTAAGAACCTACTTTGAAAATGTTGGAATAACACACCAAACATCAGCTGTTAGAACTCCACAGCAGAATGGGGTAGTTGAAAGAAGAAACAGAACTCTTGTGGAAGCTGCTCGCACAATGCTGATTTTTTCTAGTGCACCACTATTCTTATGGGCTGATGCTGTTGCCACTGCTTGTTTCACTCAGAACCGATCCCTAGTACATCCAAGATTCAATAAAACCCCATATGAGCTAGTGAACAACCGTAAACCTGACATCTCTTACCTTCACGTGTTTGGCGCTTTGTGCTATCCGACGAATGACAGAGAAGATCTAGGGAAGTTAAAAGCTAAGGGTGATATTGGAATCTTCATTGGATATTCAGAAAACTCGAGGGCATTCAGGGTGTATAATAGACGTCTAAAAAGGATAATGGAGACGATGAATGTGAAGTTTGACGAAATTTCACAAATGGCTTTTGAGAGATACGCTCTAGAACCCGCGCTTAATCCAATGGCTTCTAATCAAAACGGATTAGGACCCGGACCAAACCAGCAGACTTCTGGACACATCAGTTCAGGACTCGTGCCTCAAGGAGCTCAATCAACAAACACAGATAAACCTTCAGAACAAGAACTGGAAAATTTCTTTGAGTTAATGTTTGATGAATATTATGGTGGAACTTCGACTAATGCATCTCAACAACATTCCGCTGCACCCGCTCAAAACCTTCAACCACCACCACCATCACAAGATGTATCTACTACAATCGAAGCTGAAGCACCAACTACCTCAACATCATCTACATCTACTCAAGCCACTCCAGTACTTGAAACTGAACTACCAAGAGTTGATGAGCAAAATCAAACTACAAACTTTCAAGAAGAACCTACAAATAATTCAAACGATGTTGCGTTAGAAGAAGAAGAAGAAGTATTTGAAAACTCGTTTGCATCAGACTCTGCTGAATCTTCTTCAAGGTTACAAGAACCATCTAACACACATTCGTTCAACCAAAGGTACCCTTCTACGTTTCAATGGACAAAAGACCATCCGTTAGTACATGTTATTGGTGATCCTTCAATGCCAGTTCAGACGAGGAGACAACTTGCCACCGATCTCGAATTATGCATTTACATTTGCTCAATAAGCACCAAAGTACCAAAGAACATTCGGGAAGCAATGGCAGAAAACCCATGGATTGAAGCGACGCAGGAGGAATTTCTTCAATACCTGTTACATGATAGTTGGGAACTTGTTGAACGACCACTTGATAAACGAGTTCTTGATCTCAAGTGGTTGTGGAAGAACAAACTGGATGAGGAAATGACTGTCATTCGCAACAAAGCTCGTCTCGTGGCTAAAGGATATCCACAAGAAGAAGGGATAGATTTCGAAGAATCATTCGCGCCTGTAGCTAGACTAGAAGCAGTCCGGATTTTCTTAGCCTATGCCGCTCACAAAAATATCACGGTCTATCAGATGGACATTAAGACAGCTTTCTTGAATGGAACTCTGAAAGAAGAAGTGTATGTGAGTCAGCCAGAGGGATTCGTCGACAAAGATCATCCAGACTACGTCTACAAGCTTAAGAAAGCAATTTATGGTCTAAAACAAGCTCCAAGAGCGTGGTATGACGAACTATCATCTTTCTTGCTTAAAAACAATTTCACAAAAGGAACGGTTGATGACACCTTGTTTATTAAAAAGTTCAAAGATGACATTTTGATCGTTCAAATTTACGTGGACGACATTATCTTTGGGTCCACTAATCCGAATCATTCAAAACATTTTGAAAATCTCATGAAAAGCAAATTTGAAATGTCCATGATGGGGGAACTAAAATACTTTCTTGGTTTACAAATACATCAATCCCCTCGTGGAATTTTTATCAATCAAGCTAAATATACAATAGAGATTTTGAAAAAACATTGTATGGAAAACTGTGATTCTGTTGGTACACCAATGGTCTCTTCACCAAAAATAGGTGCTGATTTGTTTGGGAAACCTATCGATCCGAAGAAATATCGGAGCATGATCGGTTCTCTCATGTACCTAACTGCTAGCTGACCCGATATTCAATTTGCTGTATGTTTATTAGCACGGTTTCAGGCTAAGCCTACCGAACTTCACCTCAAAGAGGTTAAACGGATCTTTCGGTACCTACGAAGCACCATTAACATGGGACTTTGGTATCCGAAGGATTCGGAGTTTAATCTAACAGCATTTTCAGATGCAGATCATGCTGGTGATCAAGTTACAGCAAATAGTACATCAGGTGGAGCACAATTTTTGGGTGAAAAGCTTGTAAGCTGGTCTTCAAAGAAACAGGATTGTACTGCGCTATCAACCGCCAAAGCCGAGTATATGTCTCTATCTGCGTGTTGTGCCCAAGTTCTTTGGATGCGGACACAGCTCACAGATTATGGATTTACTTTTGACAGAATACCTATGTATTGTGACTCAAAAAGTGCCATAGCCATCTCGTGCAATCCCGTACATCACTCTAAGACGAAGCATATCAAAGTCCGCTACCATTTCATCAAAGATCACGTGGAAGAGGGTACTGTTGAATTATTTTTCGTTAAGACTGATTACCAACTCGCCGATCTATTTACTAAAGCCCTTCCAAAAGAAAGGTTTGACTATTTAGTTCGACGAATTGGCATGCGAAGCCTAACTCCTGAGGATCTAGAACGTCTTCTCGAATCTTCTTGAAAAATGTTTTCAAAATCGCTTCGCTGTAAATATTTTTGAAAAAAACAAAATACAAAATTTGAAAAACCAACAAAAACAAAATACAAAAAAAAAAAAAATATAAAATTTCAAAAAATACAAAAACAATATAAAATCAAAAAATCCAAAAATATTCTTCTTACGACATGTCTCTCGTATAAATCAATATTTTGTACGTCTCTAGAAATGTCATTCAACAATGATACGGATATGTACAGATGCTTGAGCGGGAGTTCTTTAAAATGTTTTTCTAAAACATGTCGTTTCTCTAAAAGTTTCTTTACAATGGCTTTCGTATACATCAGTACGAAACCCGTACGTTAAATGATGACTTCTGATTATATTTCCAATCAAGGACTCGTACGTTCAATGACGAACTCTTTTTCAAAAAAGTTCGAGTCTAAACAAACGAAAAAGATTTCAAGCATAAACTCGTTTTCAAACAGAATTCTTGAGCACTTTTTCAAGTTTGTTCAAAAGATTTCTCAAAATCTCTCAAAATGAGTGCTCAAGAAAACTCCCTCTAAACCCTTAATTGATTTTAAAATGTGCTATCATTAAGGGGGAGTACAAAAATAAAATTGTTCCAAATTCATGCAAAATGAATCTGTCTTTCTCTCCAAAAAGCCTTTTCTTAATCTGTTGATATCAAAAATATCACAATATGCTATTTTTGAGGGGGAGAAGACATGATTAAAATGTGATCAAAGATGTTTAAAGATTGTGGCAGAATCTCAAAAGAGCTCGACTCAGATAGTACCAATGAATTGACGAAGCTTAAAATGTCAGTAATCGAAAAGACTTGTCCTGGACGGGTAATAACTTCAAGCTAGTCTAACTAGTGATGTAAGCGTGTCTCGAATAGGACTTGTCTGAGTAGAATGTACCGTATCGAGAGACTTTCTTTGGACTTGACCAGGACGGGTAATAATTTCAAGCTAGTCTAACTAGTGATGTAAGCGTGTCTCGAATCGGTCATGTTCGCTGAAAGTGGATCAATTCAAAAGTGCAAACTCCTCCCGCATGTGCAAATTTCTTAAAAATTACATGAGCACATGTGAAGGGGGAGTCCTTCAAAAGGAATGCAAAACTCTCGAAGTGTCAACAACATGTTTTATTATTATAAACACTTTGAGAGATTTTCAATAAATGGTTTCATGGCAACAATAGGATAGTCATGGAGTTATAAGGTGACTAAGGTTAGGAAAAACCGTCCTATGATCCGCCAGAGCCAGAGGGATCTACCCAAGGACAAATCCAATAGATTAGAATTAGAAGTCCTTAGGTATGATTGAAAAAAAAAAAGGAGAAAATGAGAAAGGAGAAAGAAGGGGTTGAAGAATTAAAAAGAAAAGTTATGAAAAAGGGTGAAAAGAAATAGCCCTCCAAATGTTCAACCTTAGGGCAGACACCGGGTACAACTCATATGCTACTGGCTGTTACCAAGGTGACACCGGTATTGAAGATAAAGACGTCATGGACCCAGTGACGCACTGCACTAAACCTTCTAGCCACTCAAGTTCTCTTAAAAGAGCTTGTTTCATTCTCACGGGGAACCGGCATAACCTATCGGCCTGTCTCTTAGAGATGGTTGATATTGAAGCAGGAGACCTCTCCCAAATCTCCGCATAGGAAACCAAAAGTGCACTTATCGAGTCTAGAGCCTCGAGATTCATCAAAAGATCTCATAGGAACACATGATATTTCTACACTGGTTGTTCAACATTAAGGACGCCAGATGTAAACTTAAGAGTCCTACGCAGATCTTAGCAATCTGCCAGAACATTTATGAGAGAATTCACACAAGTGATTCTCAATGATTGAATGGAAATTCCTGCCAGGGTCAACATCAAGCAGCCCTGACAGCAGGTCACTTCGGTAATTCTTTATGGGTTACGCTTAGTGTTCGCGGTGGTTTCAAACGGTCTACAGTCGTGGAGTGATCCCCAGCGACTCACCCAGTCATTGAGCTACTTAGTAGGTCTCGTAAGCTCTCTCGAGAGTATCTGACATGGGAACGGCCTTGGTAAGGGTTAGAAGGAGTCTTCACACTATGCTGTTGACGATCTCTAATTCTTATCTGTAAGTACCGGATGTTTTATTGCTAACTATTTATATGCAGGGACACTTCATTTCCATGGCGACAGATTCCTCATGCTCATACATGCATCTCGAAGTCAAAGGAAAGTTCTCACAAAGATCAAAGCAAAGAAAGGTTCAAAGAAAAGATTCTACGCAATGTGAAAGAATCTACAGAAGTAAAGTGACAAAGATCTATGTGAAAGAACGGGAACTACAAATGCATGTATCACAAAGACTGAAGATGTATGAGCATGTTGGAATGGCAAACAACCACCACAGACGCAGAAGTGACGAATGGCAGATAACTCCACATCACAAAGGAACAAAGAACGATGAAAAATCAGTTATCAAAGATCACAAAGCATGAAGGAACAAAGACTAAAGACTATTCTACAACGACACACAAAGTTAAAGACAAAGAACACGGAAGACCCACTCACGTGGAGCATCATTCGAATGACCACCCCTTAGGGGGAGATTGTTAGCATTAAAAAATATATATATTAAAGTGATGGTCATTCTCATATTGTAACTTTGTGTCGTTGGTTAAGATTAGTAATAGTTTAGTCATTGGGCCTTGGTCTTGGTAAGCTAATATGCTACTAGTTATGTTTCATAAGCCTTTATAGATAAAAGAAAGCCAAGCCCAAGACCAAGCCCATGGAAAGCCTTTAGGGCATCCTAACTCTTGTACTATATAAACACCTCAAAGCTCATTTGAGGTGTGTGCTTGTGTGTGTATTGTGTGTGTTTTTTAATAAAAGTTCTCTTCATCTTTTTACTCTTTTTCTCTCATTTAACGCCACACATATATCATCATAAGTCACCATCTTTCCTTCTTCTAGTTCTTATATTGGTATTAAAGTTGATATATCAAAGGTCCTACAATGACTCTATGGAAATTACCAATGTTGAGCATGTTAGGGGCTCAAGTTTTAATTTGATGAGTGTAAGTCAATTAAGTGATGATAATTTTGAAGTAAAATTTACTAAGGTAGATTGTACTATTAGTAAAACTAGGGTTGTGTTAGCTAAAGGTCATAGGATGAACAACTTGTATACATGCAAGTTGGGTGATAACTCTAAGCAACACGTATGTCTTGCGTCCATGGTGGACAACTCAACGCTTTGGCATAGGAGGTTAGGTCACGCCAATATGAGGTTGGTCCAAAATCTAGCTTCCAACGAGCTAGCAAGGAATTTACCTAAGTTGAGCTTTGAGAGACATTATTGTGATACGTGTCTAGGGAGTCAAGGACAAGCAAACAATAGGAGTAAAAATGAAGTGGCAACTAATAGGGTTTTAGAGTTATTGCACTTAGATTTGTATGGACCATCTCCAATCCAAAGCTATGGAGGAAACTTCTACACTTTGATGATTGTAGATGATTACTTAAATTACACTTAGGTGTTATTTTTAGAAAATAAGGATAGAGTCTTAAATAAATTTGATATTTTAAGAAATAAACTTGCAAACCTACTTGATTGTTCTATTGTTTCAATAAAAACAATTCATAGTAGTGATTTTGACATATTCCAATTTGGAAGATTTTTTGAATAACATGGAATATCTTATAACTTATCAGGCCCGTTCACTTCTCAATCACTTGAGATTGTTGAAAGAACACATCGTACGTTACGAAAGATGAGTTGTGCAATGCTTGACGAGCAATCCATCCCATGAAAGTTTTGGTGTCATGCCTTAGATACCGCATGCTATATCTTTAATAGAGTCCACATTAGAAAAGTCATAAATAAAACACCATATGAGATACTTAGAAATAGGAAGCCATCGCTAGAGTACTTTAGAGTGTTTGGTTGTAAAGTATTCATACTTAACACCAAAGAATATCTCACCAAATTCGACCCAAAGTCGTATGAGACTAGTAAAGCATACATAATGCTTAACAAGGAAACAATGAGAACTGAGGAATCTCTCAATGTTACCTTTGATGAGAGCATGCCTGAGCCTAAGTCATCTCCTTGTAGAAGATGATGTGGTCAATGAACATATAGTTCAAGATCTAGAAAGGTCACCATCATTACAAGTTAATGTTTCGGATGAAGGCAATCCAAAGGAATTGAGAGAAGCAAGGGGTCATCCCATAGAACAAGTCATTGGTGACTTGAATAAAAGGACTTTTAGGTCACAAAATAAACAATTTTAAGTTTTGGCATGACATTTTTCAAAAATCCAAATTGCTTTGGGATAGGTCTAGATTTTCATGATTGACATGCATCTTAGGAGAACAATTCTTAAGATAAAATGAGTTGTCTTGAAGTCGTTTGCACGTCCTTTAGGTGTTCCTAGAGCTTATATGTTTATATGTCTAGGATTTATGTGGAGTGTTAAGATCGTTTTAGCTCGTGGTTGTTTAGACCTCATCATGGGATTACAGAATAATAATGAATGAACACTATACGCAGCGGAATAAACAAACACATCATTATTATTGCTAACAAGGTTTCTCGTCATCATCTCTACTATTAACAAACACCAACAACCCCAATACTACGTGATCAAGTGTAGTACGGTTACATCCTAACAGGAATCATAAGATCCTTGGGGCTAAACAAAAACACAATAGTCTATAGTCTAGGCGTTTACAAGACTTATACGCCCTAGACACACACACGTTTCTGTATTTTACATTGTAGAAGATGATGTGATAAAATCAAATCAATATATATTATAGTATAGTATTACTCAATAAATCTGCAAAGAAATACGGATAACCCGAGGTCGTAGTCCGTGTGAAGGGTGAATGGAATTTCGAATTCCCGATTCGTGAAACGTGTCATGAAAGTGGTAAAAAGTGAATTTGATGAGATTATACTATTGAAATGATAAATGAAGCACAAATAATCACATAAGCACGTGATTCAAGTAATTAAACCAAAAACGTAACGTATAATTAAAAACGTAAGCTAAATCGCGAATTAAACGTAAACGTACGAAATAAAACGTGAATTTTAAGCTACACTACTCCTACGGACTTGAAAATAATTTTAAAAAGTTAAAAATGATAAAAGAAAATTTTGAGAAAAAGAAAAATATTTTTTTGACTTTTTATTTATTTTTTTATGAATTAAATACTAATTAACTAATTAAAAATTAAAAGAAAATGCAAATAAGGTGAGAAAAATGAAAAATAAATTTTAAAAATTATAAAATAACTAAAAAGTAATTTTAAAACTAAAAACCATTTTTTTGGCTTTTTATATATTTTTAGGAATTAAAAACTATTAAATCTTATTAAAAATTAATAAAAATAGAAAATAAATGAGAAAAATTGCAAAATTATTTCTAAAAATCTAAATTAACCGAAAATAAATTTCTAAAATATTTTTAAGTTTTTCTAGGCTTTTTCTGATTTTTTGGAATTTTTGGTAATTAAAATGTATTAAAAATTGAATAAAAATGAAAATAAAATAAGAAAAATAGCAAATTAACTTGGAAAAATATGAAAAATTCAGGAAAATTCTAAATTAATAATCTAAACTTGAGAAAAATTTAAAAACTAAAAAATAAACACTGCAACTACTACTTACTTTGAAAACAGCCTTTAGAAAAGTGCTTATTGATAAGCACAGTTGACCAGAGTTGACAAATCTTAAACTAATTGACTTTTTGACTCAAATATGCTTATATGAACAATATTAAGACCAAATGATACTCAGTAACTCAGATTTGGACATAAACAGATTCAAATAAGCTCTATGAAATGAGTAATAAGCACTCAGATTAAGCAGTGGTCAAAAGTTCTATGCAAACAGCAACAATAGGTGCAAATGATCTTGTATCAACAATAAAACTCAACTTATGATCAAACAAAAACAATAGCAGCCCAAAGATTGAATGACAGATACTATGAGGAACTTCCCAACAAGAGAGATCAAATAAGCAGTCTTAATAAGCTATTTATTCAAAACTTATGGGGGCAAAAACACAACTGACCAACTGAGAGTACTAATCCACCAAAAGAGCAGATGTAGGGTCCAATCCAATAACCTAAAAGTACTCTAGAAGTATGCTAAAAAGCTGAGGAGCAGGGGAAATCTTAGTGCAAACAGACAACTTCCAACAGCTTTTTTATTAAGCAAATCAGATCCAAATTGAGATTTTCTTTTTGAAATATTTTTCCTTACTACAAAAACTTCTTAAAACAGGAATCCAAACTAATTTCCAATCACAAATGAATTCTAAGATTTACCTCAAAGTTTTTGCAAAATGTGAATGACAATAGTTTTGACTTTATAAATTTTTTATGAGACTTTGACTAAAATGAATTTTTATCTAATCTAATTGATAAAATAGGTTATACTAATCTAATTTTAAGCTAATTTAGATTAAAAAACTATATTATGCAACTACTTAAATGATTACACTACTTAATAAGCTAGCAGATATGCTACTTATGATGAACCAAAGTAATTTTTGAATTTTTATAAAGTAACCTACTGAATTATGCTTGATTAAACCTAGATGCAACCTAAATAAATTGTTTAAACCACAAAGACTCCCTAAAACAATACTTATACCAGCAAACTACAATAATCCAAACACTCCTTATGTGACTGTCAAAAAACTATTCCACTCAAAATACCACCCAAATCAGTCCAAACTACAACCTCTGTACAAATTATGATCTAATAAAGCTTAAATGACACCAATCTCAAATTTCAGATGCAAAATCAAACTCAGAAACACAGATCCACTAATAGACAGTTTAATGAAACAGTAAGCTATTACAAATCAAATAAAACTAAGTGAAATAATAAAATGAGACTGAATACTTATGAAACTATTAAACTTAAGCAAAAACAGGTAATAACAACAGATCTAAGCTATCATTAATCTACTTATGTAATGGAAATTTAAAATGAACAACTTACAAACTCAATTCCCCCTCAGCCAAACAGAGGGGGATTCACTAAGCTTGCCTGTCTTTTGACAGGCCAAGTGGACTCCTTCCTGGCTGCCTTAACTCCAAAATAAGCTGAGCTTATTAAATAAGCTTATCAGTTGACCAACTTTGACTTATGCGAAATTATAAAATTGACTTAATAAAGTCACAAACAGCTATATGGAAGCTTATATAAAACAATAAACTATATGAAACTTGAAATTATAATTGAAACTATTTTTTTTTAATTTATTTTTTTCTGATTTTTTTTTATTTTAATTTATTTTTTTTGAATATAAGTTGAAACAGGAACTAAAATGTAGATTAAAAACAAACTAAACTTCTGATTGAAGCCTAAATAACAAGTAAATAATTGAAATTAAAAGAAGAAGAGAATTAAGACAATAAGCTGAATTATATTAAACTTAAAAGGTTGAGTACAAAACTTTGAAATGAAATTACAATAAAAACAGTAAACATAAACTTTATAACAAAAACCTACATAATGAAAACTACACATCGACTCTTGTGAATGAGTGGGATATGTATAGGAGCTGAGGATGAGGTCCTTGGAATCCATGTCATCGATCCACACCTTACTTGTGCTTCTTTGAGTCTATTTTAGCCGCGTGATCTCCTTCCAGATGGTTCCCATCAATTCTAGCCCTTAGATTTAATGATTGCCCAATCATAAGCATGCATACTCACACGGATTGCCACTCTGGCATTCCCTGACATGTCAGGCCTTCTAGAAGCTCGTGCAATTTTACCTCCGTACCCTTAATTATGGTTAATTTGGATTTTACTTTTGTGAATAGTGTTCTAGGGTTTATGTTTCTGGGTTGGGGGGTAAATTGGGGGCGGGTAATTTATTTTGGGGGTGTTTTATTTGTTTAATGTTTGACCAGATTTTGGTAAGGGTTTGACTCGGGTTTTGGGTGCAGGCCGGGTTCGACGGGGAAATGGTGTTGGGCTTGTTTGTTTGTGATTGGGCCTGGATTAAGGTTGTGGATCTGGTTGTGGTTTTATTTGGTGGTTTGGTTTTAAGAATAAAATGACAAGGATCAAATTTCTATAATCTGAAACTTCAGGGACCAATTTTGACATTTTCCAATCTTGTGTTCCAAGGGCCTATTTTGACTTTCTTTGATTATTGAGGGACCTCTCTTTGACTTTTCTTCAAAATTTACTCAAGGGACCATTGTTGTAATTTCCAAAAAGATGAAGGACTGAAATTGCAAATATCTCCATACTTTGATCAGGGACTAATTTTGCACTTTGATGAATCTCTGAGGACTCCTCATGTAATTTTTAGCTTTCTTTGATCATTTTGCTTCCCCGGCTCCGGCTTTTGACCTTTTTCAAATCTCGTGCTCGTTTTTGTCGGTTTTGGCTTCATTTTTGTTCATTTTGCACATATCCGTACCTGCACATACACAAATATAAAAAACACACATTCTCTTGGCATATTTGGTTAGTATTTGATGTATTTGGTCTGATTTAAGGCTAAAAAGGACGTGTGAAAAAGCACACATCAGAAGACATGAATAAAACCTGTACCCTATGTCTCTTTATATAGAGAGATATTAGGGTTTACAAGAAAACTACGAAGGACTATATTGTAATAACTTCTTTGTAAAACAAGTCACTTGTATTTTGCATTTTCTTCATTCTTCACATTATCTTCTTTAGTCCTTCATCTTTCACATTTTTTGTCTTATCAACTCAAGTATAATTCCTAACATGGAGGCGTGGAAGAAAATACAATTAAATGTTTTCCGAGAGGAAATATATATATCAATTCATTATTCAAACGATGATTGATAATATTCAAGATTCTACATGTCTATATTATGTGCAATAAACAAGAAAATTTAACACAAAAATATCTTATTAACACTTAATAAGATTGAAAGTCATTTGTGTCAAATTACCAAGATTAGATAAAACTTCGGATTACGACTCTCAATCGTATTGAAGAATGTACATCTATATCTACTTGTTCAATTTATGAGAATATGGCATGCTTTGTGTTTAGGGAAGAAGAGAAATGAAGAGATTTTGCGCAAACATACAAACTACTTACGTAGTTGAGGAGAATTCATGTGGTTCGAATTCGGTATGGTATTGCATACCAAATTAAAATACCCAATGAATAGACTAACTAAGCTAAGTTCCTCATCCGAGATCTTAGGAACTTATGTTGTTAATGCAATTAACACATAAGGATTATTAAAGTCGACACTGTGGAAAACTAGAAGGGGGGGGGGTTGAATAGTTTTACGTATTTTTCGTTTTATAAAAGTTTGCTTCTAAAGAATAGATGCAAATTACAAAAAACTTTGATGCAAAAATATAGATACAAGTTTGTTCTCAATTATTGTATGAACCTTACCTATTAAGATTGTTGAGTAGAAATTATAATTTTAATAATCACACTTATATATATATATATATATATATATATATATATATATATATATATATATATATATATATATATATATATGTATATATATATATATGTATATATATATATATATATGTATATATATATATATATATGTATATGTATATGTATATATATATATATATATATATATATATATATATATATATATATATATATATATATATATATGTATGTATGTATGTATATATATATATATATATATATATATATATATATATATATATATATATATATATATATATATATATATATATATATATATATATCCTTATGGTTTGTTTATTACGAAATTAATGTTGTGAATGGAACCTAGTTTGATCTTTATGTGAAATCAATATATGCACAACTCAAGTAATTATAACTATATATGAAACGTAAATAAATAAGTAAGCAAAAAGTAAGAGATGGAAAGATCAAACCGAGAGACAAAGGATTTATAGTGGTTCGGCTACAAGGACACCTTCCTTGCCCTACTCCACTCCCCGAGCACCGAGCTTGAGAGTTTTCTTCACTAAGTCAATAACCTCCCTTATGGCGTAGAAAACCATACACACCTTAGCTTACACCAATTTAACGACACAATGCTAAATGTCGAGTTCTAATCGTAGCTAGAACCAATCTCACAACTACAATCACACCACAACTTCTTCACACCCTTTTCACACCTTCTACACTTCTTCACAACTCTTGTTTCTTCACGCCTTCACAACTTCTATCTATTCACTACTTCAAGGGTTTTGTTACTTCACAACTTCTAGGCTTCTAAGTCTTCACAACTTCAATAATTCTTTCTCTCTACTTGAGAGCCTTTATATATATACTACTACAAGGATTCTTCAACTTTAAAAGCTTCTATGTCTTCTATGCTTCAAAGCTTCTATGTCTCCACACCTTCTAGTCTTCAATGTCTTCTCAACTTTGAGGCTTCAACTTCTTTACTACTAATCACTACTTCAATATGCTACTACTTCTTATATCTCCTATCACTAATTCTATGTTCTTCTACTTCTTCACTTCTAGTACCACTTCACACTTTCAACAATTCTAGATCCTATATCTAAATCTAGCTAACCAATGTATACACCTTATTCACCAAAGTATGAATGATTAACAAGATGAAATGAACAAACAACTTAGATAGCAAGATGATACTAAGTTGTAATACTTCTAGTCTTGATAGATAGAAGTATTCTTCTCTTTGCACTTGAGTGTTGAGGCTTGAATCACTTTGAAACAAAGATTAATGTATATATGATCAAAGGATTTTAGAGGATAGAAATGGAGGTTTGAATCAGAAAGTTTTGAGTGCAAAAAGGTGAGAAAAATTAGTGGAATAAACCAGTATTTAAAGGCACAGCTGGGGGGGGGGGGGGGATCAGGAGCGTGCCGGTCCCCTTAATTATGGGCCGGTCCCCTTAATTATTAAGGGGTCCGCCTGGTTACTTAACGGGGCCGCCCCTCCTGAACGTTGCCCAACTTCGTCCTTTTGATGGGAAAATTTTTCTGGATTAGATTTGCCATTTTTGGTTGAAAATTTGAATTCATATATTTATAATGAATTAAACATATTCTTTTAATTCCAAAAATGTTTTATAAAAGATATAAAATGTTTTGTGACATTTTATAAAAAATCTAGTGATTAATGAAAATGTTCCTTTGATCTTATAATGCATTAGACACTTTGTTTATTCATACCTTAAGTGATTAGATGGTAAAAGTGAGTATTTACTACTAAATACTTATTTACGTCATGATCTTTGATTTGATGAGTTTTTGTTTTGTGATCATCAAAAGATATGAATAACTTTTTTAGGCATTTATTTATATCAACAATCTCCCCCTTTTTGATGATTACAAAACATAAACTCATTAAATCTAAAAATTAATTTTTAGACAAGTATTTAGTGAGTTTATATTAACTTCTCCCCCTTTTAGTAGAATTAAAAAGGTTTAAGCCGATAAAATGAAAGCTCCCCCTCGTTTGGGGGCACCAAGGGTTCGAGCTATGGAATACTTGCAAGAAAAATATTAGAAGCACAAGCAATATATATATATATATATATATATATATATATATATATATATATATATAACTAATAATAAGCATGGCAAAGGAGAATTAGAAACACATAGTAAAACATTCATTAATTCAAAATAATTATGTCAACCCCATAATCATTGTTACATAATCCATAATGCCAGAATTCTAAGCCAAGTAGAATATCCTATTGTGCCAATAGAGAGTGTCATCAAACTTGCTTCTATCCCAAAAAGGTTGAAGTGTTTTATTTGAGAAATAAAAAGCATAAGCATATAGAATGATTGGTTAAGAATGGTAAATGGGGATCATGTTGGTGGCTTAATGGAGGTAAATTTTTGGTTTCATGCACTGGTACAAAAAGTTGTATTGGTCACGCCAAAAATGGGTGACGATATGCCTATAGTCACACACGTTTTTTTCGTTGTGTGTCACTAAAAGTCCCGCCACCGTAGGTGGCATATGGTCACATTGTTGAGTTCCTGGCCTTTTCCATCGAAAAAGAGTGACCAAAACCCCGAATATGTGTGACAAATTAGACACAAGTTTTGTTGGATTAGTCATTATCAGTGACCGTAAACACCTTATAGTTACACGAATGTTTTTTGAGAGTGACTATTGTTCGTCCTTTGGCCACATAAATATATAATATATGTGACATTTGAGATGATATATTCAAGTAAATGTGTATTTTGTGTGACTATTGATAATCTAATGGCCACATAAATATACAATAAATGTGACGTTTGTGATGATTTAGTCACACAATGGGTGTTATTTTTTTGGAGTTAGTCACATACAATTTAACACAAAGTGGCCAAAAGTGTGAATAAGTGTGACCATATGCTGTTTAAAGTGAAGAAATGTGTATTTTGTGTGACTATTGATCATCCAATGGCCACGTGAATTTTATGTTTGTGTGGCCTTTTGTAATATTTAGTTACACAAAGCATGTTTGTTTTGGGTATATAGTCACATAAAATTTAGGAAACAGTGGCCAAAAGTGTAAATAAGTGTGACCATATGCTGTTTAAAGTGAAGAAATGTGTATTTTGTGTGACTATTGATCATCCAATGGCCACGTGAATTTTATGTTTGTGTGGCCTTTTGTAGTATTTAGTCACACAAAGCATGTTTGTTTTGGGTATTTAGTCACATACCATTAATCAAACAGTGGCCAAAAGTGTTAATAAGTGTGACCATATGCTGTTTAAAGTGAAGAAATGTGTATTTTGTGTGACTATTGATCATCCAATGGTCACATGAATTTTATGTTTGTGTGGCCTTTTGTAATATTTAGTCACACAAAGCATGTTTGTTTTGGGTATTTAGTCACATACCATTAATCAAACAGTGGCCAAAAGTGTAAATAAGTGTGACCATATGCTGTTTAAAGTGAAGAAATGTGTATTTTGTGTGACTATAGATCATCCAATGGCCACGTGAATTTTATGTTTGTGTGGCCTTTGGTAATATTTAGTCACACAATGACTAAAGCAAACAGTGACCAAAAGTGTTAATAAGTGTGACTATATGCATCTTTTAGTCACATTTAAAAAATTAATATATATCAAAACAATTCAAATATATATCAAAACAAATTCAAATACAATAAAATTGGAATGTATAACTGAACAAAATGTAAAATTGGACATCCTTTTATACACCAAGGAGTCCTAGTCGGCTTACAATAGTTTATTTATAAGTATCTATAATCTTTTCCATAAGCAAGTAGCAACTTCGAGCGGTCTTAATCTCTGAGCAGTAGCAAATTTAACTAGTAGTAGTAAATTTTGTACTAGCAGTAGTAAATACTTGGCCACATTTTCTTTGAAGTTCATGAGCTGCACTAAATCCATCTAAGCAATATTAACACAAACATGATCAGCAGTAATTCAAACAACATCATGAAGACTTTTAATCCAAAACAATGAACATACTAATAAAATTTGCAGTTAAACTTACAAGTTTTTCTCCCATTGATCTAATCTCATCATTTGGATATAAAAGCCTTGAAAATGTAGGCTACTGCATATCAACACATCAGGATGAGAGCAGGACTAGAACATGTCAAAGCTCACAACATAACAGAACTAGATGAGCCACTGGTTCAACTATCTGCCCAAACATGATAGGAGAGTTAACACTAGTACCGCGTTAGTATTGCTGGAGCAGAGTTACTACTGCTAGTATATATATATAAAACAGAATGTATATAAATGAAGCAAATATATATAAAATTGTAATGTCGTATATAATCAAATTCTCAACTATCATAAGTTAAAACCTGTTGACTCTTCGCCGCCTTAGCTTGCTTTTGCAAGGTTTCACTAGAGACCAAATGTTTTCGCTTCGTTGGTACTAATTTTAGTCCTGTATTTTGTTCACTAATATTTGGTATCATAGTTGGTGGTGTAACCTGTAGAACCGGTTTGTCGTGGCTTAAGCATTTTCGTATGTCCGATAGTTTTAACAGGTTCCTATATGTATATATAAAACACGGTACATTAGTCATGTACGTAAAACTAAAAATATCAAAGGTGGATATTTTATTACTTACCATTATTTCCATTACTGGTACGTTTTCCAAAGTTTCAATGGCCATTGGAGTGGTCACCTGCAATATAAATTAAGAAATACAATGATGTTATCATTAGAAAATGAAATTGTTAACAACGTAAAAAGTGGCTTACATCTGAGTCTAATGCCAGTTTCTTTCTGCAAAAAAAAAAAAAAAAAAAAAAAAAAAAAAAAAAAAAAGGGAAATGTACGAAACTAAGACACTAATAACACTGCATAATATAACATCTGCCAACCATGAAACCGTAAAAATATACATGGGTTGGCTTTGGTGACTGAGATGGAGCATACCCACGCCTCGAAAATGAAGTGTGCCAGAAAATCCATCTGAGGGAATTTTTAGCCAGACATCCCATGTATCATCCTCACCTGTGAAAGTAACATGTAGCCCCTGCAAGAAACAAGTAACGTGATTAATGCTAATATAAAAGACGACAACATTAGATGTCCCAAATATAAGTTTAGCCTCAAAAACAAATATACGGGTTGCATATCGACTCGGGCAACAAATAATATACAATTAGTTGCAATTTTATGCAGTGCCAAACGTGGAACGAATAAATGTCAAACACATTACCAAGCAAGCAAATCACTAACATTTGGTACAAATGAAACAGTTTGACAAAAAGCAACCATATTTGAGTTAATTTCCTATATAACAGATGTTATGTTAATCTTTTGATAGATAACCTACACAACTGCGATAAGCAAACTCCAACTGTTCAACAACATCCTCCCGGAGTGGAAACCAATCAAGACTCACTTTACGAGCAAAAAAGTGGCCTCTTAGAACCCGTCGATTGTCTCCATTCCAATAAACAGGAAAACTATTTCGTCTTAATAAGTCTACCTGCAACGATTACCACAACACGAATTTATAATCAAAAACATGTTTAAGGCTAGTTTAATCCACGAAAATCAATTTAAATCATTTTATATTCGATTACACATTTAAGAAAATATAAATTAAATATGTGTTTGAGCATACCCATGAACAGAGTAGGATAGGTGAGATGAGGGTGATGGTGGCTCGACTGTGATGCCGGTGGTTATCTCGAACCAAACAAAGTTTCCCATACAGTTCCCTTGTCTTGATGACGGTGATCGCGTGGAGGAGCGATGGTTGGTGGAACCACGGCGAGATAAGGTGGTGAAGTGTGGCGGTGGTGTGAGTCTGTTCTAGAGAGAAGGAGAAAAGATGAATAGAGAGAAGATAGATCTGACTAGTGTAAGTGTTAGTGTTTTGATTTTGGGGGAAAAAGGGAGGGATCTAATTGAGCGGGAGATTGAAATTTTTGGGGAAAAATTAGGGGCGGGATCTGACTAGTGTACGTGTTAGTGTTTTGATTTTGGGGGAAAATGAGCTTGAAATGTTTAATGAGTTGAGCTCAATCTTATATAAGTTCGACTCGAGTTATTGTTGAGTTCTCGAGCTTGTAAGTAATATAATATATATATATATATATATATATATATATATATATATATATATATATATATATATATATATATATATATATATATATTTAAGTGTAGTAAGTGTAAATATTTATTTATGAATGTATCAAGCTTTTCGAGATGAAGTCGAATTCAATTATTAGGTTATATTATATCTCAATTTTAATTTGTGTCAGAAAACACATCTTTACAGATAAATCGAGCTTTTCGAGTCAAGCTCATGCCGAGTTCAAACTTTCTCGATCCCGGATAACATGATCGCGAGGGTGATGGAGGCTTGACTGTGATGGTGGTGGATGTGGTGGTTATCTCGAACCAAACAACCGAAGCAAACAAACTCTCCCATAGAGTTCCCTTGTCTTGATGACGGTGATGGCATGGAGGATCGATGGTTGGTGGAACCACGGCGAGATAAGGTGGTGAAGTGTGGTGGTGGTGTGAGTCGGTTCTAGAGAGAAGGAGAAGAGATGAATAGAGAGAAGATAGATTTGACTAGTTTAAGTGTTAGTGTTTTGATTTTGGGGGAAAAAGGGAGGGATCTAATTGAGCGGGAGATTGAAATTTTTGGGGAAAAATTAGGGGCGGGATCTGACTAGTGTAAGTGTTAGTGTTTTGATTTTGGGGAAAAATGAGCTTGAAATGTTTAATGAGTTGAGCTCAATCTTATATAAGTTCGACTCGAGTTATTGTTGAGTTCTTGAGCTTGTAAGTAATATATATATATATATATATATATATATATATATATATAAGTGTAGTAAGTGTTAATATTTATTTATGAATGAATCAAGCTTTTCGAGCTGAAGTCGAACCGAATTCAATTCTTAGGTTATATTATATTTCAATTTTAATTTGTGTCAGAAAACACATCTTTACAGATAAATCGAGCTTTTCGAGTGAAGCTCAAGCCGAGTTCAAACTTTCTCGATCCCGGATAACATGATCGAGAGGGTGATGGAGGCTTGACTATGATGGTGGCCGGTGGATGTGGTGGTTATCTCGAACCAAACAACCGAAGCAAACAAACTCTCCCATATAGTTCCTTTGTCTTGATGACGGTGATGGCGTGGAGGATCGATGGTTGGTGAAACCACGGCGAGATAAGGCGCTGAAGTTTGGCGGTGGTGTGAGTCGGTTCTAGAGAGAAGGAGAAGAGATGAATAGAGAGAAGATAGATCTGACTAGTGTAAGTGTTAGTGTTAGTGTTTTGGTTTTGGGGGAAAAAGGGAGGGATCTTGATCAGCGGGAGATTGAAATTTTTGGGGAAAAATTAGGGGCGGGATCTGACTATTGTAAGTGTTAGTGTTTTGATTTTGGGGAAAAATGAGCTTGAAATGATTAATGAGTTGAGCTCAATCTTATATAAGTTCGACTCGAGTTATTGTTGAGTTCTCGAGCTTGTAAGTAATATAAAATACGTTTTTTTTTAAATGTAGTAAGTGTAAATATTTATTTATGAATGCATCAAGCTTTTCGAGTTGAAGTCGAACTGAATTCAATTCGTAGGTTATATTATATTTCAATTTTAATTTGTGTCAGAAAACACATCTTTACAGATAAATCGAGCTTTTCGAGTCAAGCTCAAGCCGAGTTCAAACTTTCTCGATCCCGGATAACATGATCGAGAGGGTGATGGAGGCTTGACTGTGATGGTGGTGGATGTGGAGGTTATCTCGAACCAAACAACCGAAGCAAACAAACTCTCCTATACAGTTCCCTTGTCTTGATAACGGTGATGGCGTGGAGGATCAATGGTTGGTGGAACCACGGCGAGATAAGGCTGTGAAGTTTGGCGATGCATGGTGTGAGTTGGTTCTGGAGAGAAGGAGAAGAGATGAATAGATAGAAGATAGATCTGACTAGTGTAAGTGTTAGTGTTTTGATTTTGGGTGAAAAAGGGAGGGATCTTGATCAGCGGGAGATTGAAATTTTTGGGGAAAAATTAGGGGCGGGATTTGACTAGTGTAAGTGTTAGTGTTTTTATTTTGGGGAAAAATGAGGTTGAAATGTTTAATGAGTTTGGCGGTGGTGTAACTCATCAATTCAATACTGTAAAACATTCATTGTGACTCGATACACGCATTTGACTCAAACAAGTACTAATGAGTTAAGGTAGGCATGCATGCAAGTTCATGTATCCGATTTTACAAGGAAACTGCATGTTAAAGAGAGCGAGACTATTAAGAAAATGACATTATAGCTAGTAGGATCTTACGATCCCGATCCGATCATACGATCATGATCTTGCAAAGATGAAAACGATCCTGGGTAGGATCTGATCCCGATATTGAAACTTTTAATACTTTTAATTTTTATACTTTTAATCATTTTAAACTTATCTATACATTTTAAGTAAATACAACAAATTAAGCTATATGTACAATCAATTTAAGCATTAGTACCTACACACATTGACTGGTCAACACTTATAATTAATATATATTATAACACACGTCACTTATAATATATATTATTTACAAAGCTTCTCAAACACACTTCACACACTCCAACATATACTTAATCTCTATCTGACAATCACACACATCTGCCTTGTTCTTTCTTTCTCTCTCTTACTACTACACCCTAAGTTAGATCGAAAGCATATGGTAACATACTTAGATCGCTTCTATATTGACCCTAAGTTTGACAGATGATTTGGTTTATCTGATTATTTGGTTGTTTTTTTGGTTTATCTGATTATTTCATTGTTTGTGTTTATTTAATTAGTGTTATTTAGTGTTAGGGTTTATGTATGATCTGTATATTTGTGATTTTATTGTTAGGGTTTATGGTTGTTTTTTAGTTTTAGTGCGAATATTTAGGCTAAAACATCAAGTATCAAAGATGGAAGAAGTATCAATGATGGATGAAAAAACACCACTTTCAAGTATGAATATAAACTTGTTCTGGTGTTGTTCATCCATTATTGATTCATCTTTGTTCTTTGTTAAGGATGGGTGAACCGACACCACTCTCAAGTATGAACATAATATGTATCTGTATCAAAGATGGAAAAAGTATCAAGGATGGATGAAAAGACACCACTTTCAAGTATGAACATAAACTTGTTCTGGTGTTGTTCATCCAATCTTGATACATCTTTCCTCTTTGCCAAAATACAGAAACAATGAAAATATTTTATCTTAGGATTAGGTTGAAGTACCATAAACATATCAAGAACTTAAAGAGTTTTTTCATGTATTTAGTTACAATGAAAATATTTTCATTGCATTGTTCATATAAATTTAATATGATTTCATTGATTCATGATTATTTCTCTAATGTCATAGGACCTACATAACTAATATGTATATTCATCACATTTAAGTGAGCAATATAAATTATAGTAAGAATTCGGTTGCTAAGAACTTAAAGCTCAATTATCAGGGCGGATCTATCTAACGATGTTGATGGGTTCCATCGCTTTAACTGGACCCCATTTTCTAACGATGTTTAATGGTTCTTTCAATAATCAAGATTAAACATCGTTAGAAAACGGGGTCCAATTAAAGTGATGGAACCCATCTACATCGTTAGATAGATTTGGCCTGATCATTGAGACGTCTTCAATGCGATGATGATATAGTGTGTATTGTTCATGACAGGCCACACTCCTTCATCATCGCATTCAAGATGAGTGATGTTACTTAGACTCTATTCTTTACTCAACATTTGTAGATTGTTTGTATCACTCTGTTTGCTTTATATATATGTATGATGTATTTTTTATATAAGAATTATGTTGCATTTGTATTGAGAGTATAATGAAGATAAGTGGCGGATGTGTGTGCGAATATTTAGGCTAAAACATCCAAGTATCAAAGATGGAAGAAGTATCAATGTTGGATGAACAGACACCACTTTCAAGTATGAGCATAAACTTGTTTTGGTGTTGTTCATCCATTGTTGATTCATCTTTGCTCTTTGTCAAAATCCAGAAACAATTATCAAGTATAATTGGTAGGTTAGAGATTCAAGGCTGAATAATATGTTGTTGTTGGCTAGGGTAGAAAGGATGGTAGTTCATTGCATTGTTATTATAAGTTTAATATGATTTCATTCATGCACGATTAGCTCTCTAATGTCGTAGAATCTACATAATTAATATGTATGTTCGTCACATCTAAGGGAGCAATATAAACGATAGTAAGAATCTGTTTTCTAATAACTTAAAGCTCAATGTTAGGGCAAATCTATCTAAAGTTGTAGAACGGTTCCATTACTTAATATGGAAAACCTCTACTACCGTTATTAGACGGTGTCTAAAAAACAAAGCAATGGAACCTTTCTACAACTTTAGATAGATTTGGCCTGATCATTGAGACGTCTTCAATGCGATGATGATATAGTGTGTATTGTTCATGACAGGCCACACTCCTTCATCATCGCATTCAAGATGAGTGATGTTACTTAGACTCTATTCTTTACTTAACATTTCTAGATTGTTTGTATCACTCTGTTTGCATTCAAATCTTTTTTATGATCTAAATGAGTCTGTAATTTCAACATACCTTTCCATTCTCAGTTCCCATACAGTTCCTTTTATTTTTTCAGTAATCTAGCAATGCGGCTGGTGCAGTCTTTTGCTCAAAGGGAGTTGAAACGATAAAAGGAGCTGTATCAGGAACTTAGAAGGGTTACGTATGTTGGTTTATTGCATTCCATTCTTTTTATGATCTAAAACCAACCATCCACCAAGTAATGTGGCCATTGGAGTTCCAAGAACAAAGGTTGTTTCAAATACACCCTGAATTGCAACATTATCTTTTATTTCATTTACACTATATTTTTTAAAATTTTAATATATTTTTTTATTCTTTTGCAGAAATCATACATTGACAGCAGTGACTCAAGTTCATTTCAACATACCTTTCCATTCTGAGTTCCCATACAATTCCTTTTGTTTTTTCAACAATCTAGCAATGCGGCTGGTGCAATCCTTTGCTCAAAGGGATTTAAAATGACAAAAGGAGCTGTATCGGGAACTTAGAAGGGTTACGTATGTTGGCAGCAGTGACTTAAGTTCATTTTACATATCAAACAGTTCTGAAGGTGCTCCAAATACATGGGCAGACTACTTTCCAAAGGGATATTCTGGATCAGGCACAAAATAGAAAGATGATAGGAAGGTTAAAACTCCAAAAAAGACTGCCAAAAGATAATTAATCAACAAAAAGATAACTTGATCATATAGTAATATAATCGATAACTTGATTAACAAAGAAACATAAGATAAGTTTTCTTTGAACACAAAAACATTTAACTTCAAAGAAAAAACATAATAATGATTAATATCATCTTACATCAGGGTTAATTCAATGAAAATTATACAAACTATTTTGAATGCCTTTGTAAATATCAACAATGTTTCCACGGATTTGTTCTATTTCTTGATTACGAACATTAACTTTGTTCTGATGCACCAGTATGATATCTTGGTCTTTTTTGTTTTGTTCTTCCAATAACGCGATTCGTTTGTTGTAAAGTTCAACCAACTGTCGTTCAGTACCATATTGGCCTTGAGAATGGCATTTGTCCCAGTACTCTTGGGTTAGGCCGTGGATTTTATATTTTTCAGGCATTGGAGGAGGAGGAGGAGGAGAAGTATCCCTTGAACGTTTTGTTTTCTTTGAAGTAGGATTTGAAGATGATGAAGCCATTGCAATTCCAAACAAAAATTGAATACGTAATGAAAAGATGAAAGAAGTTGGTTGTAATTCCTTTGTATTTATAGCCACACAAGAGTCGCAATGTCACAACGTTTAAGTGTCACAACAGTTTACAGTTACTTTTTTACAGTTACACTAGTTCACAGTAATTTATGCCTAGCAGCATTAAGTTATGACTAGTGATTGGCTCCAAACGGTCAACTAAATTGACCAGGTTAATGGTCAACTAAGTCAAACGTCTAAAACCAATGCTCCGTGGAAGTATAGTGTTTCCCCGGGTCGTTATGTCCCGACGAGGTGTGGATTGTAATCAAAACGGTTTCGTGATCGGGTGAATTTGGATGGAAAGGGGTTTGAGTTTGATTAAACTACGAGATGAGGAATGAAAATAACTTGGAAACACTATACAAATGATTACTGATGATCAGATTTACTAAAAACGTGAGCTAAACCTAAAAACGCGTTCGTATGATTTAAAGTTACGTTGGCGTACGAAATAAAACGCGAGTTTTAGTGAAATAAAATACCTATGAACATGAAAATTACATTTTTATAATCCTAATGATAAAAGAAAATTTTTAGAAAAAGAAAAATAATTTTTACACTATTTAATTAATTACTATTTAATTACTAATTAATAATATTTAAATTACACTAATTATGAAATTAAGCTAGAAAAATGAAAATTTAATTCTAAAAATTCTAAAATACTATAAAAGTAATTTTAAAACTAAAAATATATTTTTCCTACTTTTTCTCTATTTATTATTAATTAACTACTAATTATTAATTAACTAAAATTAAGAAAAATGGAAAATGAATAGTGAAAATTATGAAAAATTTCCTAAAATTATTTTATGATTTCTAAAACCTAGGAAAAATATAAAAAAGTACTATTGTTAAATAAAAATAAATAAACCTAATTAATTATCTAATATTACTTAATTATTAATAAACTAATACTAATTATAATAAATACTAAATAAAATGATAAAAATCTGGAAAAATTCCTACAAATACTTTAATATACTAGGAATTTAAGAAAAATATAAAATCACATAAGTACTTGACAAAAATTTAAAAAGAAAAATTAAAAAGCTAAATTATGTTAAATAGAAGCTATCACTAAAAATTAAATTTGGTTTTTTGGATTTTTCTTTTTTCAAAACTAATTAACTACTGAAAATGATGAACTTTTGTGAAGGCAAAAACTTTGAAACTCAAAAATAAGCTAATGGTGAGCTTAAGTTTATGGCAGCTTAAGGTTTAAGCTTAAAAGGGCTTATGAAACCTACAAAAGCTTATAATAAGCTACCAGGAAGAAACCTAGAGCAACTAAGGATGAAAACCAGTGAGATGCACTTAATTTAACTTAGAACTCAAGGAAATCCAAACTGAATAAGCCAAAGATTCCAAATAAGCAATTCCAAATACACCCAATACCAAACAGGCCTGCAGGCTGTTTACAGGCTTAAATAAGCTTATCAGATGAGCTTGAAAACCCAAACAAGGCCTGGAAACAACAAGTTGGGTCAGAGGGCTTCTAAAAGAACCAAGAGTGGATGTGTGGGGTCCACAAATAAGCCAAGGGCTGTCTTCTGAAGCTGGCTTATTGGGGGTGGTACAGGGCACTCACATGAACAAACAGGCTACTCATGGCTCAAATAGGCAAACCACAGTTTCAATTAACTAAATTTCAACAAAAGGAAATAATAACAACAACAATTACATCTATAATTTACACTAATAACAAAAACAAAAACATCAATCAAGACCAAATGATAATAAATAATAACAAGAGTAGCAGTAGTGAGCCATCAAAATAAGCCAAATGAAAGACCAAAATAAGCAGGGTAAAAAGCATTACTTGGAAAACAAAAAGCTACATTCTAAAAACTGCCTAAGAGGCATTCTAAAACAGCAAAGATCAAGGAATTATACCTAGTACTGAACTACTTATGGCCACTTAAACTTTACTCAAAACCTGGGTGGAGGGCAAATTTTTGGCCAAACAGCTAACTTTCACATCAATTTTTATTGAGCAAATCACTTCCAAATCCGAATTTTCTTTTTGAAATTAGTAAACAAGCTGCCAATGATCCAAAATTAACTTCCCTTACTTGATTTCTTCCACAAATGAACACTAGGGATTGATTTGAAGTTTGCCAAAAACCTGAGTATGCAGATTTTGACTTTTGAACATTTTTCAACCAAGTTGACTTATGTGGATTTCTAAGACCCCTAATTGATCAGTTATGATGTATTAAACCTAGATGAAGTCAAATCAAGCTATCTAAACTCATTTAGGATTGAATTTAAAAGCTTTGGCACCACAAATCCAAGCAGTTAAGCTGCTAAGGGATTTAACACAAGCTTTTGACTTTTCCTGAATGAACCAATAGTTTTATGACTTAAACTAGTTCTACTAACCTAATGCAAGCTGTATAAACTAGATTTACCCTAAGAATCTCACTAACCCATACTCTACACTAGATTGCCAAACACTACTTAAAGTGGCAGTTGACAAATTTATAATGCATAAAGCTGTCAAATGCCAAGATTATGACCAAACCAATTAAACAAACACTAAAGATGACTTGAAAGCAATGATTGAAGTTCAAATAAGCAGTTTCAAAGAAGCTACAAAAATAAACAACTAAGGCTAATAGTGGCTGAATTAAGGAAGATTATAAAGCTACAACCCCTAAACTATCACTTGAGCATCCACAACATATATATGATGAACCAAACAGATTAAGACAAGGAAAAACACAAGTAAGCAGTTAAATCAAGCAAAAGTAAATAAGCAGTTAACATAAGCAGTTTGAAAAGCTATATTAACAGTGAAGAAAACTCAAACTTTTATTGCATTTAAAAAGAGAATACAAACTGAGATTGATAGCTACATTACTTAATAAAAACTACACTTAAAACTAAGTTTACACTACAATTACCTACTGCCTTATGAATGGCTTACAATCTACATACTTATACTACAATAAAATTAGGGCTACATTAGGTTTCTTGTCCACTTCTGCCTTGTACTTTCTTGGGAGCAAAATCCCACCATTGGATTGTCTCTGAGTGATCTTGGCTGTTAATTCCATTTTGGGCGGGAAAAATTGATACAAGTGGTTTAACTTTTTGTTTATTGGCAGAGGGTGTGTTTTGGAGTTAAGTGGTGGAATGGGGAATAATAGGGTAGAGTGTTGCAGGGTTGATAATGATGGTGTTTGGGTGTAGGTTGCAGGCTATGGGAGCAGGGCACGCTTGGGGTAGGGATGAGGGTGAGGTGGAGGGTCAAAGATGGTTGACCGTGGGTGAGTAATAAAACGGGGAAGGGTTTTATTATTTTGTGGGATTGGGTTTGGTTTTTGTTGGGTGGGCTTGGGTAGTGGTAGTGGGCTAGGGGTATTGTAGGTTTTAGAAATGGATTGGATTAGTTTTGGGTTTGATTTATAATACAAAGGTCCGTTTGTTATGTTTGGTTTTAATCACAAGGACCAATTTTGTAAAAGATGAAAATGAGGGGGTTTTTCTGCCAATTTTCCAAACTCCTTCAAAGGGCCATTCCTGCCAAATATTTATATTACAAGGATTTTAAAAGCTATTTTTCCCATTTTGGAAACACAAAGGACCAAAATTGTCATATTTTGAAACTGCAGGGACCATTCTTGTAATTTTCCAAAAATTTACTCCCAAAGTCCGTTTTTGATCACTTTTGAATTTTTAAGGACTTGGGTTGACTTTTCTTTCAAAATGAATACGTAGGGACTATTTTTGACAAATTTAGAAACTTGGGGGACTGAAACTGCCAATATTGCAAACTTTGATCGTTTTTCATTTGTTTTTGCTCGTTTTGCATTTAAAACACATAAAACACAATCCCTGAGATAATTTAAGTATTTTGATGACTTTTTGATTGTTTTTGTATGTTTTGGCAGTTTAAATACGATAAAAATGATGAGTGTTTGCGCACTCATCAATCCCCCACACTAAACTATTGCTAGTCAATAGCAATATTTTTGGAAAACTTGATGGATTTTAAACTCTTTACCAAAAGCATCACTTCTGGAGTAGCCAGGTGTAAGAACTGTGGCACACCTGATAACCGTGTGATTTTGAGCAAACCACCAGCTGTCAACGGATTTGATTAGTCTTTACCAGGAGCCGTTTGCTCCTGGACTAGCCAACTCTTGATGGAATAGTCAACATCTTGGTGAGCTGATTACCAATTATGGATTTTCCACGGCCTTTACCACAAGCCATAATCTTGTGGGCTAGCCAACTCATTTGTTTTTTGGGGAGCTGAGGAACCATACAATTTTGGGCAAATTGCAAGCCATAAACGGATTTGAGATGTCTTTACTAAGAGCCGTTTGCTCCTAGACTAGCCAATCCTTTTTGTCGCTTAGACAAGGCGGACTGATTATCATAAAAATTTTGAAGCACCAGTGAATTTTTTTTTACAATTTTTGAAATTTTGGCTAAAACGGGGGTATTATATAGTAAAATGTGATAAAATTCGCTAGAATAGCGAAATACCCCCCCCCCCCCCACACACTTAGGATGAATATTGTCCTCAATATTCAAAGTCCCGGCTATTATGCCGACATTTTGAACGTAAAAGGGCAACATTACAAGCTAAGCGTGGAAAACACCATTTTGTATTTTCACTTCTGTAATCATAGCATGGGGGACTCCCCCACACTTAGGGTGAAAACCCTATAAGCATGCTACTGTTTTTGTTTACCGAGTCGCTAGCTTGACTCGACCCCTAATTCATTTGTCATTGGGGAAGCATGATGTGGAAGAAACAATCTCAATCGGACTTTCATTCAAGATGTTTGGACAAACATTTGAAGCACGTGAAAG
Source organism: Artemisia argyi (assembly GCA_030686995.1). Taxonomy (NCBI): domain Eukaryota; kingdom Viridiplantae; phylum Streptophyta; class Magnoliopsida; order Asterales; family Asteraceae; genus Artemisia; species Artemisia argyi. The sequence continues at coordinate 114,734,180 of CM060695.1, forward strand.
TTCCACACCGATGAGATAAGTATCCGGCTCAAGATAATGATATATGAAAATGCCGGGATCAAAGATAGTGTCCTCACTCCCGAAGGAGTGAAAAAGAGGAGAAATCACCTGGTAGGTGAAGGAAAGAAGAGAGATCTGAATAGCAATTAAGATAAGAACTTCCTCCTCAAGAAATGTATATTCAAGTGGAGGAGGCAAGTCCTTGAGCTTGATCTCAGGAAATTTATCAGTTTCCTCAACTGATTTGATTTCCTCATTATGAAGTTGTTTGGGTAGGAGGGGGGAAATGGATCTTCGTTAAACAAACTTTCTAGAAAAAGAATGTCCCCCTCAGGATCAAGATAATTATCATCAACTTCATATGAAATTGAACTATCTTCAGTAAGAAAAGCCTCAAATTCGTCCAGATCATTTTCACTTTCCGGAGGAAGTGGATTGATCTGAGTAGGATCAATCGAAGGATCATGAGTAAGTAAGAATTCTAACTCTCTCAAATCCGCATTAAAGTCAAAGACTTCATTTTCATCCTTTGGTGGGATGGGATCCATATGAGAGAGTTCATCAGCGAACTCTTCAAGAAGAAAGTCAACATCAGAGTGGAGAAGTGATGCATCAACAAATTCAATGTCTCCATAAGATAAACAATCATCACTGGAATCAGAGACAGTCTCAATTTGATCATTTGGATTATTAGGGGTGGAAGGAATATCACACACTTGATCAAAAGTCCCCTGTGACTCTCCTGGGATTGGGACAAGGATCTCAACACTAGACTTTATTAATTCGTCCGATTCCATATTAGGAACAGTGCTAAGATGCTCATCCCCCATGTTAATAGAGTGAGTGTGAACTTCGGGTGTGATAACAACAGACTGAGGGAGATGAGAGGAGCTAGCATTCATGGAATTTTCAAGTTCCATTTGTTCAACGGCTAGTAATTTCCCCGTCTCATTATTTTCTCCCTGATTTTCCGTGGGAGGAATCACAAATGATGAATCTGACGAACCCTTATAAAATTGAAGGACATCAAGGGTATCTTCATTATTACTATCATCATCACAGTCTAGAAGAGCAGCTTGACGAAATTTGGCACGTGTTATAGCTGCTTGCTCTAAGACAAGTAATTCTTCCATGCTCAATTCGTTTCTAGCCTCTCGTTCTTCAGCAAGTAATTCTGCCATAGATTTCTCATGAGAGTCTCGAAACGGTGTAGTAACCAACTCCTCCTTAAGTTCTTTTAAAATATCAAGAGCCTTTAGTAAAAGGTCTTGCTCAGTTTCTTGAGGAGTTGTGTGAATCATATCGTACTGTGGAGGTGGGTCTGAAAACGAATAGTCGTAATTGTTATAAGGAAATGGATTCCTTGTTTGACAATCCGAGCTAGAGTGTGGACCTCCACAGTAATCACAACAGTAATACTGATGTGGCTGTGGGTTGTATGTGCTAGAATTACAATTGCTATCAGGAGACTGCTCATAGACAAGCGTGTTTCCCGATTGACAATTATAACTGTAGTGTGAACCACCACAATACTCACAACAGTAAAACTGCTGAGACTGATGGTGTGGTAACTGATGGAATGAATCAGTCGTGTCATGGTAGGAATATGGATTCTGGTTATAGACAGACCCGTTTCCCGACTCTACCATGCCACAGCTGGGGCAATTGCCACCATTATGAGGATTACCACACCACTGGCAAACCAGAAAGTGTGGATGAGACATAGAAAGAATCAAAAGTGTATAGAGGGGCAGGGATGAAGAATCAAAGGTGTGAGAGGGTAAAGGTGAATATTTTTGGATTTTTGGATAAACATTTTGTACAAATAGGAAGAAAAAATGTTTTTGTGTTCGTTGAAAACTGAGTATAAAAGTTTTCGGGAACGTTTTTGTTTTGATAATGGGAAAATATGAACAAAGGATGGATAAATGTACAATGGAATGAATTAAAAAGACACTAATCAGAAAAACCGTTTAGATACGCACACAACCTCCCCGGCAGCGGCGCCAAAAATTGATTGGCTTCAAACGGTCAACTAAATTGACCAGGTTAATGGTCAACTAAGTCAAACGTCTAAAACCAATGCTCCGTGGAAGTATAGTGTTTCCCCGGGTCGTTATGTCCCGACGAGGTGTGGATTGTAATCAAAACAGTTTCGTGATCGGATGAATTTTGATGGAAAGGGGTTTGAGTTTGATTAAACTACGAGATGAGGAATGAAAATAACTTGGAAACACTATACAAATGATTACTGATGATCAGATTTACTAAAAACGTGAGCTAAACCTAAAAACGCGTTCGTATGATTTAAAGTTACGTTGGCGTACGAAATAAAACGCGAGTTTTAGTGAAATAAAATACCTACGAACATGAAAATTACATTTTTATAATCCTAATGATAAAAGAAAATTTTTAGAAAAAGAAAAATAATTTTTACACTATTTAATTAATTACTATTAATTAATTACTATTTAATTACTAATTAATAATATTTAAATTACACTAATTATGAAATTAAGCTAAAAAAATGAAAATTTAATTCTAAAAATTCTAAAATACTATAAAAGTAATTTTAAAACTAAAAATATATTTTTCCTACTTTTTCTCTATTTATTATTAATTAACTACTAATTATTAATTAACTAAAATTAAGAAAAATGGAAAATGAATAGTGAAAATTATGAAAAATTTCCTAAAATTATTTTATGATTTCTAAAACCTAGGAAAAATATAAAAAAGTACTATTGTTAAATAAAAATAAATAAACCTAATTAATTATCTAAAATTACTTAATTATTAATAAACTAATACTAATTATAATAAATACTAAATAAAATGATAAAAATCTGGAAAAATTCCTACAAATACTTTAATATACTAGGAATTTAAGAAAAATATAAAATCACATAAGTACTTGACAAAAATTTAAAAAGAAAAATTAAAAAGCTAAATTATGTTAAATAGAAGCTATCACTAAAAATTAAATTTGGTTTTTTGGATTTTTCTTTTTTCAAAACTAATTAACTACTGAAAATGATGAACTTTTGTGAAGGCAAAAACTTTGAAACTCAAAAATAAGCTAATGGTGAGCTTAAGTTTATGGCAGCTTAAGGTTTAAGCTTAAAAGGGCTTATGAAACCTACAAAAGCTTATAATAAGCTACCAGGAAGAAACCTAGAGCAACTAAGGATGAAAACCAGTGAGATGCACTTAATTTAACTTAGAACTCAAGGAAATCCAAACTGAATAAGCCAAAGATTCAAAATAAGCAATTCCAAATACACCCAATACCAAACAGGCCTGCAGGCTGTTTACAGGCTTAAATAAGCTTATCAGATGAGCTTGAAAACCCAAACAAGGCCTGGAAACAACAAGTTGGGTCAGACGGCTTCTCAAAGAACCAAGAGTGGATGTGTGGGGTCCACAAATAAGCCAAGGGCTGTCTTCTGAAGCTGGCTTATTGGGGGTGGTACAGGGCACTCACATGAACAAACAGGCTACTCATGGCTCAAATAGGCAAACCACAGTTTCAATTAACTAAATTTCAACAAAAGGAAATAATAACAACAATGTTGGAACCATAGTTTTACTATTTTATCAAGTCTCGGTCATTTGTAATAATAGGTTGCTTTAGTTATTTATTACTTACACTTATGTAATGTCTCAAGTTTACTAGGCTTAAGTTTTATGATCCATGGGCCTTAAAAGCCCACACGTTTTGGAGAAAGGAAGGAGAGGGAGTGTTGCCCTAGCTCCTTCCCTATATATAGTATGCTTAGGTCTATGTAATACTTGGTTGGTTATTTGAAAACATTAAGGAAACTCTTGCATTTCATTTTCTCAAATTTCTCATAATCATCCCACTCTCATTCTCATCTCATTTCTTACATAATCATACTTGTGTTTACAAAATGGTGACCTAACAAGTGGTATCATTCGCCGGAAGAAGGTGTAGTTTTGTTTTCATTGATTTTTCTTCTCAAATTCGTTTTTTTTCATACCGAATTTTTTGTTAAATTTGAAACTTTTGTTTTGTTTCTTGGTTTTTCTCACATATTTGCTTACAAACTTGTGTTTACAATCAAAACAAACCATAAAGTTCCAAACTTTTGCAACAAAATTCGATTTCTCATTACTTGTACTATTTTTCGAGATCTTTTTCAAGTTTAAAATTTTTCATAAAGTTTTCTACTTTCCTTAAGATTTACTCATTTTATTCACAAAAGTACAAGTATCTTGAAAGAAAAACGAATTTAAGGATTGCTTTCTTTGAAATACAAAAGCTACTAAGTATCGAGATCTTCATAAGTACTAAGTATCGAGATCTTCTAAAAAGTGCACTCCCTCGTCTTCGTTTGTGTGAACTCGGTATTTTCTTTCTTGTATAAGAAAGTTAAGTACTTCGACTTTTTTGAAAGTTTTCGAAATTGTATAATTTCGAAAACCAAGTTTCGCTATTTCTCGAAATTTATCGAGAAAAGTGGTTCAGTATCGAAATCTATTTTTTTCGAGAAACTTATCTTTTTATCGAGATCTTCCTTCTCGATAAATTATTTCACCAGGTTCTCGATAAAATTTCACCAAGGTTCTCGATAAGTTTGCCAAGGTTCTCGATAAAATTTCACCAAGGTTCTCGATAACATTAACAGTTTCGATAATTTGCCAAGTTTTCGAAAACTCTTTATCGCAATCTTTAGTGAAATTGTGTTTCTCGATAACTGGTTTATTCTACACTTTCTACAAGATCCATTTCTACACAAGTGTTCGAAGATGTCTCAGCCACCTAATTACTACTTTCCTCATGGTCAACAACAAACATCTCAGCAACAACAACCTCAGCAGTATCAACAACAACATTACCTTCCGCACCAGATGAATCAACAACCTCCTAAATACAATCCACAACAACAATACCTTATGATGCAACAACAGCTCATTCCTCAACAACTACCATATCAAATGCCACAACAAACCACTCAGTTTTCCTCCAAACAACCTCACTGGTTTGACAGAATGTGTGAAGTTATTACAACTCAACAATCCCGACATGAGGCAGGATCACTTGAAACACCTCCAATGCTTACACCTGGTAATTATGTGCAATGGTCAAGTCGATTCCTACGATTTCTTGAACTCAAGAAACCTCATGGGCCATTCTTGAAACAAGTAATACTTGAAGGACCATTTGAGTGGCTTACACGATTTGAAGCTGGTGATCCAAATGCAGATCCTCCACGTCCTCCTGGTGATAGACCCCTTCCAGAAACTGCACTCACTGAAGAACAGAAACTACATCGTGAAGCTGATCAGTATGCAATGGCTTATATACTTCAAGGTATACCCAATCCGATCTATCGCAGTGTCGATGCTCAGAAAACGGCCAAAGCAATGTGGGAACACGTTCATCTCCTCATGGAAGGCACTCAATTGAACAAAGATGACATGGAATCCAAGCTTTACATGGAATACACTGACATCACTATTGAACCTGGAGAGTCACTTGAATCATACTATCATCGTTTCACAAATGTGGTTAATGATCTGGAACGTCACAAAATCACTGTACCAAGGATCGCTGTGAACTCCAAATTTGTGGGTAGTCTTGGCCCTGATTGGCATAAATATGTGACATTTGTTCGTCAAACGAAGAATCTTCATGATGCTCCATATGGGTTGCTGTATGATTTTCTGAAACACCATGAACCTGAAGTGGAAAAAGATCGAGCTCTACGAGGAGGATGCACACCAACATCAACACCAAATTCCTTGGCTCTCGTAGCTCAATCTCCCTATGCTCCACCACCAATGTCTAATCATGCATATGTTCAAGAGCATAACTACTTCAGTTATCCACAATCTTCCACCTCGAACCAAATGGTCCCTTATGATTCATCTCCACAAGATTCTTCTACTCAACTTGTTCCGTCAAACAACAATGATGCTGTGTACTACTCCAACTCCAATGATGATGACGATGATGACTTTAATACGTTGAATCAGGGACTTGCTCTTATTGCTCGTGCATTCAGCAAATTCTCCAACAAAACAAACAACCGTCAACGTTCATCTTCAAACACAAGAAATCAAGCTGTTGTTAATGATGGAAGAGTGGAAATTCAGAATCGTAGCTATGGTCGATCTGGTTCAGGAAGCTCTTCTGGAAACTATGGGAATGGTCAGAGGTTTAATAACAATACCGGGTTCAGAAACAACTCAGCATCTCCTCTACAAAGGTCTGATTCAGTTGCTACAAGAAACTCCAGCTCAGGGAATGCAGTTTGGTGCTACAATTGCAATGAACAAGGTCATATAGCTACAGCATGTCCCAAACCGAGAACTCGAGGTAGTAAGTTTCACAAGCAGGCATTACTCATGGCTCTTCAAGATGAAAAGGATGGACATTTCCCTGAACAAGACAACAACTTCATGGCAAATGTACACAATGATGATGACATGGAAGATCTGGAAGCTAATGCAGCTGTGATGCTTATGGCCAACATGCAGGAATTTAAGCTCAATGATTCAGGTCCAGTGTATGACACTGACGGCTTGTCTCAGGTACATGACCTTAATGCATGCTTTATTAATGAAATAGTCTCACCTTCTGCTTCTGAATCAGATACGGCGCAAGTTGTTCCATCTTTATCATCTTCATCCTCTCAAAAAGATGAACAAATAAGCACAGTTGTCATATTTGATGATGACACAGTTGTTTCATTTGATGATCCAATTGAGAATGATGAACATGATAATTTAGAACAACATGAACCATCATTTGATCCAGACCCTGACCTCATATTGTTATCTAAACAACTGGATGCTCAACAATTGCAAATACTCAAATGCAACGAGAAAAACAAAGTTTTAAAAGAACAAAATGCATCATTTGCAAGAGACATTGAGTGTTATAAAATTCAGCTTTCAAATCAAGATGAAAAGATTAAACACACTAAAAGTTTTGAAAAAGCTTTTCAAGATTCTTACAACAAAGAACAAGATCTTCAACGCAAAATACAAGATTTAATTGAGTCACACGGAAAGTTGATTTCGAAACTTGAAAGTGAGAAGGGTGAATTGAAAAAACAGGTTGAATGTCTTCAAGCTGAACTTTCAAAAACAGAAACAAAATTGTCAAGTTGTCAAAAAGATTTTCATGAACATAAAATACGGAAAAGGAAGTACATAGACAACTTACTCGGTGATATTGTTGAACTTGAAAAACAACTCAAAGAATTTCGTCACATTGTTTACAAACACGGGAACTCTGTCACAACAATTCAGAAATTTACTTTAAAACCGAAACCCAATTGCGGTTATGCACTTGGTGATTACAATTCAATGTTTCTACACACGGCATTCAAAGAAATTCCAAAGATTTACAGTATGGATTATTTTCTTGATAATACGGTTGTGCGTGCTGTTGTTTTTGATACTGAGGAGGAAGAAGAACTTGAAGACGAGAGTCGATCTAAAATGAGTCAAGTTCAATATTGGACACCATATGACTATTCAAAAGCTCCTCCACTTTCAAAATCTTTTGTCACTCAAAAGGAATTACCTGAGAAATCATGGTTTATCGAAGAGTCCTATGTTTCATCTCACAATGCAGCTCCTGTCCCACCTGTAGCACAAATAAATGGTCCTTTACCATCATCCGGTGAACTTACACGTTTACCAAAATGTCGTGTCTTAAATTATTTCAAAACCTTTATGGAAGACATCGATATTTTGGAGGAAACAATTGAACGAAATTCAGAAATAAAAATTGAAACTTTTCAATCCGCTTACGAGCGAGAAAAGAGAGATATTTTTCAAAAACAAATGAAACCAATTGTTCAACACCTTCGTCTATGTGCTACACGTTGGGATCAGGAACTTCAAAAGGAGGTCAAAAATATGATAAACGTTTTTGATACTGCTGAAAATGAGATTTTGGTCCAAAAGCTACAAACTAAAGTTTTCAAAAATGATGCCGATCGACTCTTGGAACAAGTTCTCTGTGCTGATATTTTGTCTGTTATCATGAATGATCTTTATAATTCTGGTACTTCTTTGCTTAAGCATGATCATTGTGTTGATAATATCTTGTTGAATGAGGAAATTGAGACACTTAAACTGGAAAATGAAAAGTTGAGAATTAAAAATGATGATGTGACAAAACAATTTTCAAAAGAAATTTGTCAACTCAACCAAAGGCTTGAATGGTGTCAAGCTAAAAGTCTTGAAAAGGAATTGAAGTTTCAAAGTCAAAATGTTTCAAACTCTTGTCAGATTTGCAAAAACAACGAGTCTTTAAAAGGTCGATGTTTCAAATACGAGAAAGAAATTGCGGATTTAAAAATTGAAAACGCCGAATGGCAACAAAACCGCGACGACATCAAATATTGCAATGGTTTACTTGAGTCTGAAATTCAGGACAAAAATCACATCATCATTGATTTGAAAGAGAAAGTTAAGCTACTTCAAAAAGGAAAAATGGTTGACACCACGGTGATAGCACCAGGAATGTATCAAATAAACAAAACTGATAAAGGAAAAGTTGTTCAAAATACTAATGTTGATACCTCCACTTCTACAGGACTAGTCTCCACTTCTAGCGTTAGCAGACCCAAGCGAAAAAGTAAAAAGAAGAATAGGATCTTACAACGTAAGAGAGGACACCTAGAAGCTCAGGAAGTAGAAGACCAACTTAGGAATTTGAATAAAACTCATGTTGCATCCGATTTAGATTCTAATCTGGCAAATTGTAATCAAAATCTAAATGTAACGAATGATGAACCTTTGAATGTTTTGAATATTAATGCATCTTGTGTATTTTGTCGTAAAAGCGTATCATCTGGTGATCATACAAAATGTTTAGCTAATTCTCTTCTCAATCGTCATAAGAAACGTAGGACACGCATTCCTTTTAGGCCCACTAATGCCTCTAAGTCTAACTTAGGAAAGCCGTCTTCTACGGTTTCTAATGATATCCCAGTTACCCCCATAGGTGCCGAGAACAAATCTAGGACTGAGCCAACTACTAGTGCATTTAACATTAAGAAAGCAAAAACTAGTTGGAACTGGCAACGTTGGTTACAATACAAACCAGATTTTAAATGGATTCCTAAATTGTTAATTACATGTGTTACTAACCAACAGGAACCCGCATTGTCTTTGGGTTCCACCCTTACTTCTGTTCCACCCGTGTCTTCTTCTGGTGATGCAGGTGGTACAGATCGTTCTCTGGATTGTTGATAGCGGATGCACCCGACATATGACAGGCAATCTCAAACTGCTACACAACTTTGTCTCAAAGTTTATTGGAACTGTCAGATTCGGGAATGATCATTACGCTCTTATCATGGGATATGGTGACTATGTAAGTGGGAACATCGAAATAAGTCGTGTTTATTATGTGGAAGGCCTTGGACACAACCTTTTCTCTGTTGGTCAATTCTGTGATGGGGATCTAGAAGTTGCATTTCGTGAGAAAACTTGCTTTGTTCGCGACCTACAAGGAAACGATCTAATGTCTGGCTCACGCGGCTCCAATCTTTATACAATATCAATGTCAGATATGATTGCAACATCTCCGATATGTCTTCTCTCCAAAGCAGAGTCAACTAAATCTTGGTTATGGCACAAACGTCTTTCTCACTTGAATTTCAGAACCATGACTGACCTTGCTCGTTATAAACTTGTCGATGGATTTCCAAGATTCCGTTTCACCAAAGATCACTTATGTCCAGCCTGTGAACAAGGAAAAAGTACTCGTGCTCATTTTCCGTCTAAACCTGAGCAAAGTACGAATCATGTTTTACAACTGCTTCATATGGATTTGTGTGGACCAATGCGTGTTCAAAGTATCAACGGTAAACGGTACATACTCGTAATTGTGGATGACTTCTCCAGATGGACTTGGGTTTATTTTCTACGAAGTAAAGATCAAGCTCCTTCGATGATCATCACCTTTCTCACCAAAATTCAAGTTCAGCTTCGAAACACAGTACGAATCGTCCGAACTGACAATGGTACTGAATTCAAGAATCAGACACTTCGGTCTTACTATGAGAAAGTGGGAATTGAACATCAAACGTCTATACCTAGAAGACCAGAACAGAATGGTGTGGTTGAAAGACGCAACAGGACGTTAGTGGAAGCTGCTAGAACTATGTTGATTAATGCTCAATTACCAGATTACTTATGGGCAGAAGCTGTTTCAACCACATGTTATACTCAAAACCGTTGCATGATCACAAAACGTCATCGCAAAACACCATATCAAATTGTTCACAAAAGAAAACCGAACATCGATTACTTTCATGTATTTGGAGCACTTTGCTATCCGAAAAATGATCGTGATGATTTAGGAAAACTCAAAGCTAAGGCTGACATCGGAGTGTTCGTTGGATATTGTGAAAATTCCAAAGGTTTTCGGATATGGAATCGTCGTACAAAAGAAATTCAAGAAACCATTCACGCTAATTTCGATGAACTCACCCATATGGCTTCTGAGCAACACAGCTTAGGACCCGAATTTAACCGTCTCAACTCTCCGACATCTTCAGCTGAACCTTTACCACTTAACCGCAAAGAATTAGAAACCTTGTTTGCTCCACTATTTGATGACACGATTGAATATCGTCCTACTGAGGTCTCACCAAATTCCGCTGCTCAACCTGATCACATTCCAGTACCAGACTCACCTCAACAAACTTCAACAAGTGTTGAGAGAGACGGTCCTTCAATTGTATCATCTACAGCAGAACAAACTGGTTCTACTCCCTGCCATCCAGCTGAAGATCCAACACCACAATCAGTTCCACAACCCGCAGAGCATGATCCTGATGCGTTCATTAATCCGTTTGCACCAGCTACTACAGTTCCTGATATAGCAGAGTCGTCAACACGCAACTTGGATCCTGCCAACATGCGAGATTCATATCAACTACACCCGTCAACACACAAATGGACTCGTGACCATCCACTAGTCCATATTATTGGCCATCCAGATGCACCAGTCATGACAAGACAACGACTTCACACCGATGGTGAAACTTGCATCTACGCACTCACAGTTTGTCATGAAGAACCCAAGAACATTAAAGATGCAATGACTTATGACAACTGGATTGAATCTATGCAAGAGGAATTTCAGCAATTCATAAGACTAGAAGTCTGGGAATTAGTTGAAAGACCTGACGGAGTCTTTGTCATCGGGTTAAAATGGATCTGGAAGAATAAACTTGATGCAGAAGGAACAGTCATCCGCAACAAATCACGTCTGGTAGCGAAAGGATACTCTCAACTTGAAGGTCTAGACTTTGCTGAATCCTTTGCTCCAGTGGCACGACATGAAGCTGTTCGGATCTTTCTGGCTTATGCTGCTCATAGGAATATGGTGGTTTACCAGATGGATGTGAAAACAGCATTTCTGAATGGAGAACTCCGTGAAGAAGTTTATGTCAGTCAACCTGAAGGCTTCGTTGATCCTGAGCGTCCTAATCATGTCTACCGACTCAAAAAGGCTCTCTACGGACTCAAGCAAGCCCCACGGGCGTGGTATGACAAACTGTCTACTTTCTTATTGGCCAATAAATTTTTTAAAGGATCAGTGGATCCCACACTATTTACAAAAACCTACGGGGAGGACTTACTTGTTGTTCAAATATATGTCGATGATATCATTTTTGCCTCAACAAAACGAAGTTATTCTAATGATTTTGCTAAATTAATGAAAGATAATTTTGAAATGTCCATGATGGGTGAACTTACGTTCTTTTTAGGATTACAAGTTCATCAATCACCCCGTGGAATTTTTGTACATCAGTCCAAATATGCTCTTGAAATATTAAAGAAACATGGAATGATGACTTGTGATACTTATAATACACCAATGGGTTACACCACAAAACTAGATGCTGATTTACATGGGACTCCCGTTGACCCTACCAAATACCGAAGTATGATTGGGTCCCTCATGTATCTCACAGCTAGTAGACCTGATATAGTTTTTGCTGTCTTCATGTGCTCACGTTATCAGTCAAGACCAACTGAAAAACACCTCAATGAGGTCAAAAGAATCCTTCGATACATAAAGGGAACCATTAACTTGGGGATCTGGTATCCGAAGGATTCTGGTTTTGAACTAATTGCTTTTTCAGACGCTGATCATGCAGGATGTTTAGATACACGCAAAAGCACATCTGGTGGATTACAGTTTCTTGGAGACAAACTTGTGTCATGGCAATCTAAGAAGCAGGACTGCACGTCTTTATCATCTACAGAATCTGAATACGTAGCCATGTCGGCTTGTTGTGCTCAAGTCATCTGGATGAGATCACAACTTAAAGACTATGGCTACCTATTCAACAAGATTCCTATCTACTGTGATTCAAAGAGTGCAATTGCTATCTCCTGCAACACTGTGCATCATCGCAAATCCAAACACATTGATCTCCGTTATCATTTCATCAAAGAGCATGTGGAAAGGGGTACAGTTGAACTTTATTTCGTTGGAACTGAATACCAATTGGCGGACTTACTTACCAAATCCTTGGCACCATCCAGGTTTGCTAGTCTAGTTCACCAGATTGGTATGCGATGTTTGACACCAGAGGATCTGGAAAAGTTTTTAAAATACCACTGATCGTCAAACATCACATCTATCATTGTATAATATTTATCTTTCTTTCTTAACTATAAACTAATTAAAACCCAAAAAGATTTTTCACAATTTTTATTTTTTTCTTCTTAAAAAAAAAAAAAAAAAAAAAAAAAAAAAAATGCAAGTATATCGCTTCCTTTCAACACCTTGTTCCTACTTTACAAGTGTTGAGGGGGAGTCACGCGTAAATTTCTTTCACCATTTTTTTAAATAGGTATACTTGCATATTTCTCATAAATTTTCGGTTCGATGTGTGTGCGGATGGTTTATTTTACAACACCTTGTCTCAAATGGTTTACATCTTCAATAGTTACCTTAACGAATGCACATCCCAACATTTATAGACTTGCTAGGTACTTTAGAGTTCTAGTTTAAGTTCTTTAGAGTTAAGGGACCATAATTGTCAAAGTCTTTAAGGTTATTATAACTTTATGTACACTTGTTGGTTTGTTTTTAAGTTCAAGGACCAAAAGGGGACAAAAGTCAAAATTTCAAAAATATATATAAACAAACAAACCGTATAAACAAACCATCACTAATTCTTAAACCCCTAAACCCTTCTCATAACCTACGGTCCATAATCTCTCTTGCTAACCACGACTCTGATCTTTGAATTGTAAGTTACCTTGGTTTCACTAGGATATATCTTACATAGGATCTTGGTTAATTTGAATTTCAACGGTTAGATCTCTCGATTTGGTGATATCGAGAACTAGGGCTTGATCTTCGAAAATTGTTGATTACATGACATGGTGATTAATTCGTGATGAGGCTTTATTACTTTGCTTGTTTCTAATGATTCCTCATCAGTTAACCACATTTTAACGTGTTTGAAGAGGTTCTCGATTTCAAATAGATTGGGTCGAAGTGGGTTGTTATGAATCTGTGATTATTTGGTTGTGTTTATTGGTGGGATTTGTGTCTTTGTTCTCTAATGTGCATATTTTATCTAGCTTGGATGTTTATCATTGTTCCTTCATGTATCTCGAAATGCTTGTTCATGTGTTCATATCGAAATCTTCGGGTTTGCCTAAGTTACGTTTAATCTAACTTGGTGACAGGCCAATTTAAGTGGTTACATGATTTGTGAAGTATACGAAGATGTAATCTCACGAGTATTCGACTATATTCTTGTATAAGAATATTTTCGAGATAATTGAATTTTATCGAAATCCTCGAAAATTATCGAGAAACTCAAAGTTCTCGATATACTGATGTTTCTCGATAATAATAAAATTGTTCTCGATAAAATTTTCAGTTATCGAAATCTTCGATTTCTCGATAAAAGTTGTCGATAAATATTAAGTTTTCTCGACAAAATTTTCTCGAAAATATTTCTCAATTTATGACAAAATTTTTTCGATAAAACGATTATAGTTTCTCGATAATATGTTTCCATGAATTGAAAAGTTTTTCTCGATAAAATTCTTTCTCGACAAAATTTTTCAATAATGATTTTTTCGATAATTATCAATGTTTTTCTCGATAAACTTTCTCGATAATGGTTCTCGAGATGTCACTTTCTCGATGAAATGTCAGTTATCGAAATCTTTCAAAACTTAAATTTTCTCGATAACATCAGTTTCTCGATAGGTTGTTTATAGAATTGATTGATAAGCTGTTTCTCGATAAGTATGGTTCATTAGTGTTGAGTAATGTGATGTAATGTGAATTGTACTTGTCATGTTATGCTTATTTGTCATGTTATGATTATATGCATTTGTGCTTAATTGTTTCAAGTAGATATCTACATCCAATATCTAAATTGTGCTAACTCCTAACACATTTAGATGTTTGATTTATGGTGATATTTTTCAGAAAAACATGGCTGAACACACTGAGAACGTCGCAGAACAACCTCTTCCATTACTCACCTTGGATGACATCACTCCCGAGAACTACAATGTCACAATTGGCAACAACAATCCCAGAGTCGATTTCAACAAGTTGAATATCACAGAGAAATCATGCAAGATTGTGAAAGATATCCTACTGGCACATCCATGCAAACCACTTCTCACCTGCTCAACTTCAGTTCCACTGTTCTATCTTCATCAATTCTGGCTTACTGCTCAGACCAACTTGGATAATGAGTCTTTCACTGTTACCTTAGATAGCCAAGATTACTCTGTAGATCATGACGTTCTTCGAACAGCCCTTCTCATGCCACAAACTGACAACGAATTTGCTCCGATACTACCTGACTTGGAACTTCTTGACTTCTTCATTGAATTAGGATATGAGGTTGATGATGATGAACCTCTAATCAAGCTTTCCAAATTTAATGTCAAGTATATACCTCAGCCTTGGAGAACATTCTGTTTGTTGGTTGTTAGATCTATATCTGGAAGGAAAAGTGGTCATGAACATCCAAGGCTCGAACACCTGCAAACATTCTGGGGAATGGTGACTCTGACACCAATTGACTTTGCAATTCCTATCATGAATGATATCATCTACAGTATTCAGACCGACCGTGTGAAGACTATGATACCATTCACCAGATTCACCAAGCTTATCATTGAACATCTCTGCAAAAGTTCTCCAGAATACATCAAGAGGATGGCTGATCCTAATGAGCCGAAGCACCTCGTCGAGGACGACTTCCCCACATTATTCATCAAATCAACCACTTCCGCTACCAAGAACAAAGGTATGAGGATTCCCGAATACCTTCTGAATGACAACATTAAGAATAGGGCAAACTTCAAGTTGTATGATCTGGCTTACAAAGGGGAACTGGAAGAAGCAACTACAAAGACTCGTAGCAAAGGAAGTGTAAAGTCTGGGAGTACCACGAGCACCACTGGATCACCGCTTACAAGATCTAAGTCTGCTTCAATGGCAAAACCCAAGACTACTACCACACCTAAACCTACATCCAAACCTAAACCTGCTACCAAACCAAAGAAGAAGGCAACTCCTGAGTACTTTATTCGGGATGAACCTACTCCTTCACCTTCTGACACCGAGTCTGAGTTCGATACAGAATCTGACGAAGAAGAACCAGACTATGAACTGAGATACAGAGCACCTGATGAAGGATTTCCAGCTATAGAGATTGCAGTACAACAAAGTCTGGAAACTTATGAAGAAGAGACAAGGAGAAGAAAAGGAGTCACTATCAATGAGCCAAATGATGATGAAGATGCACCAATCGTTGAACCATTAGTTGATAAACGCAAACTTAAGAGTATAGTTGTCGACACTAGAGATGAAGAAAAGCAGCTTAGGAAAGAACAGAGGAAAGCAAGCCTTGAAAGCCGACTTCTATCACACCCTCCAACACCACCACCTATTGATCAGTCAGAACATGTAGGGGCTACAAGCAGTATGATTCCTCCAACAACGTCAGAATCAGCTCCACAACCTGATGACAACGTTAAGGATACAGACAAGACTGAAGATGTCCACATGACAGATACTGCTACTTTAGAGGAGAATGTTGGCGGTCAAGAGAACTTAGCTACGGATCAGGAACATGAATATCTTATTACTCCAGAGTTTCTTGCACGAGAAGCAGAGGAAGCAGAGGAACGTCGTCGAAAGGAAAACGAAGAGAAGAACGCGTTCGACACCAACATGTTTCTTAAGTCATCTTCTCAGCAGACTTCCTCAGCACAACCTCCACCTCCTCAAGACTCTCCGCCAAAGGATCCAACTCCTCCTGCTTCTTCTTCAGACTCTCACAACGAGTCTTCATCTGAATCATCACCAGAGCACTCATCACCCACACCATCTGAAACCGCATCTAAACAGCATTCGATCAATGAACCAAAACAACAAGTTGATCTTCAGGAGCAAGTGAACAAACTCACCGACATGGTTACCAAACTTACTAAACAAGTTGAGGAATTCCAGGATTCTACGCAGCTGATTGACAAGTTCTTGAAATCTGATTACGAAGGGTTTATCAGAACTGCAACACATGATTTTCTCACTGATAATCTGGTTGAGATGATCACTCCTGAGATAGCAAACCTTCTCACACCAATCAATGACAACTTGGATCACAGAATTAGAAGTGTAACAAGGAAAATGTTGTCTACTACACCATTCACGCTTCACACCGCAAAATCTTCTACTGTGGCTCCAACCGTCCAAGAATTGTCCTTCAATGACATGCTTGTCAAACTCTTCGACAACCTTGCCACCAAAACCACACAGACAGCTGAAGAAAAAGGCCTGTATGATGCTATGGTAGCTTATATGTCAAAAGAGTCATGCAAAGATGCTGCTGGAACCAGAAAACGGACAAGAAAAGATGACGATCCTGACCCAAACTCCAAAGGCAAGAAACCGAAGTCTGGAACAGGTCCCTCATCCTCTCTACAACCACAGAAGGACTCCACTCCTCCTGGAACTCAACAACAACCCTCTGCTACTGGTGAAGGTCAAACCGAAGATGAAGAAATGTTCATGGAACAAACTGATGACTTCCAAGATCAACTTGACACCGATGACCGTGCTCCACCAACTCATGATTCTCATGCTGGTCCATCATCACCGTCCAAAGCCAAAGACAAAGATGCTACATCCAAGTCTAAGAAATCCAAGAAGAAAACACGTCATTCATGGCTCGACAATGATGACAATCCTCAGAATGATTGGCTGACAGAAATGGTCCAAGCTCAACCTCCTCTAGAAGAAGAAGAACCTCTTCCTGGTAACACTCTTCAGTTCACCCAGATCATTATGAAGGATCTTCACATCAACAAACTCACAAAGGCGGAGCTTAGGAGAATCAATAGGGACGCACAAGAATTCCTCAAGAAAAGATCTGGAAACAAAGTCGAATACGAATATCACATGCAGAATATAGCTAGTGCAATGTCTGCCGACTTTGACTGGTTAAATCCTGAAGTGAATATCGATCTAAGTTCCAAGAATCATGAAAAACCTTACTTCACCGACTGGACCAAACCATTACCGTTGAAAGGATATCCTGACAAACCGAAGATACCTTACAGCTTCTTCTTCAACAAAGATCTTCGTAACATCCAGCTCACTCAAGAGATATCCAAGAAGAAATATGCTTCCTCACTCACAATCTCAGTACCAGCCGCTAGATACGAAATTCCAGCCATTGAAGAAACCACCCGTATTTTCAGCAACTCCATCGTTGCTTACGACAGAGATGCTCTACACGGAATTCAACATTGGCCTGATCGTCGTCGTCTCGGTTATACAAGCAGATTAGGAGAAACATCATTGGAAAATGTGAAGCAGAAATCAAAGATCATCGCTATCTTGGAGATTCAGCAGTCGAAACGGTTTAACTACTTATTCATGCGTGAAATTGTTGTTAAACGACAAGATGAAAAGAAGTACAAGTTCTCCGAAGCAGACTTTCCCAACCTTTATCTCAATGACATAGAAGATATGTATCTTGAAAAGGTTCAGAATAGAATGCGCGGATTCGATAGAGACGTTCAGTACAACTTCATGGCATCGCTACTTCTTTACATCCGACGACTGATTGTTCAAGAAAGAGTGGAAGATCTTCAGCTTGGAGTGGAAAGTTACCAACAAAAGATCAATTTGACAAAGCCACAGTTCTACTTTGATGGTCTCTATGACACACCACAGTTTACTCTCATCCAAGAACCGTTTGGTTTCACATACATCAACAGCAAAAAGCTACAAAGCTTCATGAGGTTCGATGAGGTACATAAATTCTGTGATGTTACACTCAAGTTTGTTCGTGATGGGCTTGTCAAAAGGTTGAATGATGATCGACGTAAGATAGCTAAGGGGGAACAACCTAGATGGAAATCCAGCTCCAGAAGACAAGTTCGTAACTTTGTCTTAAAGATTGAAGAACGGTTATTTCGACGGGAACAGATCAGACGACTGGAAAGCTACATCGGTGCCAGACCATCGTTTCCTGTCAGAAACTTCGAAAGACCAGAACCTCAGTTCACTAACTTCAATGCTCCACTTCCAGACGAAGAATAACTTGGTACATTTGATCATATTTCTTCAATATCAATTGTTTCAGTGATTGAATCATTTTTTTTCTATTATGGTTTGTGCACACATAACAGTGTACAACCCGTGCTTGTACTTAAAGGACCCTGAGGTACGCTTCAGTGCCTCAATCCTAAACATAAGGAGCGAAAGCTTCTTACTTTTGAGTAGAATTAATCAAACATTTATGATTTTTTCATAATTCTGCTCAAAAGGACAAGTATTTCACCTCAATAAGACCTAATCACTTGTTGAGGGGGGGCACTTGTCAAAACTAAATACTTTGCTCAAAATCAAAAGTTCTTGATGTATCTCCCCATAAGACTCAAAAGGCATATTTTAATCTAAAAGTTTGTCAAAAACACCATTTTATATGCCATTTTTGAGGGGGAGAAAATGTTAAAGTGATTAAAATATACGAAGTCTAAGCTTTAAGTTGTAGCATGTGCGAGCGAGACTCAGTTTTAACCCAGGAATTGACGAGATAATACAAGTTAGTAACATCGAAAGGACTTATCCTCGACGGGTAATAACTTCAAGTTAGTTACTAGAGCTAGTTGTCACCTAAAAGCTGACAATGCATCTCTTTAACTAACCACGTAAGCGTGTCTCGAAAAGGATATGTCTTAGTAGAAATGTACCGTCTCGAGAAACTTTCTGTGGACTTGATCAGGCCGGGTAATAATTTCAAGCTAGTTTAACTAGTGATGTAAGCGTGTCTCGAATCGGTCGTGTTCACAGAAGGTGGATCAATTCAAAAGTGATTGCTCCTCCCGCATGTGCAAATTTATTTAAACACTTATGAGCACATGTGCTGGGGGAGCCCTTCAAAAGTGTACGCAAAACTCTCAAAGTGTTAACCAAAATATTTGATTATTACAAACACTTTGAGAGATTTTCAATCAAAGGTTTCTTGGCTACTGTCGGAGTTATAAGGTGATTAAGATAGGAATATCCGTCCTATGATCCGCCAGAGCCGGAGGGATCTACCCAAGGACATCTCCCATAGTTAGAATTAGAAGTCCTTAGGTATGATACGAAAAAAGGAGAAATGAATGAAAGGGAAAGAAGGAGTTGAAGAATTAAAAAGAAAAGTAAAGTAAAGGGTGAAAAGAAATAGCCCTCCAGATGATTCAACCTTAGGGCAGACACCGGGTTCAATACGTATGCTACTGGTTGTTGCTAAGGCGACGCCGGTATTGAAGATTAAGTCGTCATGGACCCAGTGACGCAATGCACTAAACCTTCTTAACCACTCAAGTTCTCTTAAAAGGACTTGTTTCATTCTCACAGGGGAACCCGCGTAACCTATCGACCCATCTCTTAGAGACAGTTGATATTGAAGAAGGACATCCCCAGTCTCCGCATAGGAAACCTAGGTGTGCACTTATTGAGTCTAGAGCCTTGAGATACATCAAAGATCTCTTAGGAACACTTAGTATTTCTACGACTGGTGTTCTACATCAATGGGCATCAGTTGTAAACTATCGAGTCCTTCGCAGATCTTAGCAATCTGCCGAGAACGTTTATGAGAGGATTACGTAAGTATTTCTCAATGATTGAACGGAAACTCCTGTCAGGGTCAACATCAAACAGCCTTGACAGGTCACTTCGGTAACTCCTCGTGAGTTACGCTTAGTGTTTGCGGTGGTTCCATTACGGTCTACAGTCGTGGAGTGATCCCCAGCGACTCACCCAGTCATTGAGCTACCTAGTAGGTCTCGTAAGCTCCTTCGGGAGTATCTGATATGGGAACGGCCTGGATAAGGATTAGAAGGAGTCTTCACACTATGCTGTTGACGAGCTCTAACTCCTTATCTGTAAGTACCGGTTGTTTTATTGCTAACTGTTTACTCGCAGGTACATCACTTCCATGATGGTAGATTCCAACATGCTCATACATACATCTTGAAGTCAAAGAAAGCTCCCCCAAAGATCAAAGCAACACAAAGTTCAAAGAAAGATTCTACGCCAAAAAGAAGAATCTACAAAGTATAAAGACAAAGATCTCAATACATGAAAAGGAACTTCTTGTACGTGAAAGTCTAAGTCCAAAGATGTATGAGTATGTTGGAATGGAGCTCAACCACCACAGACGCAGGAGTGACGAATGGCAGATTACTTCATAAAATTATCACTACAACATCATCAAAGAACAAAGTCAAAGAGCAAAGTACATCCATCATTATTCGTATCATTTCTGAAGACGTCTAAAGCTATGAAAGTCAAAGATAAAGATGAAGACGTCAAGCAACCACGATGACCGACCCTTAGGGGGAGATTGTTGGAACCATAGTTTTACTATTTTATCAAGTCTCGGTCATTTGTAATAATAGGTTGCTTTAGTTATTTATTACTTACACTTATGTAATGTCTCAAGTTTACTAGGCTTAAGTTTTATGATCCATGGGCCTTAAAAGCCCACACGTTTTGGAGAAAGGAAGGAGAGGGAGTGTTGCCCTAGCTCCTTCCCTATATATAGTATGCTTAGGTCTATGTAATACTTGGTTGGTTATTTGAAAACATTAAGGAAACTCTTGCATTTCATTTTCTCAAATTTCTCATAATCATCCCACTCTCATTCTCATCTCATTTCTTACATAATCATACTTGTGTTTACAAAATGGTGACCTAACAAACAACAATTACATCTATAATTTACACTAATAACAACAACAAAAACATCAATCAAGACCAAATGATAATAAATAATAACAAGAGTAGCAGCAGTGAGCCATCAAAATAAGCCAAATGAAAGACCAAAATAAGTAGGGTAAAAAGCATTACTTGGAAAACAAAAAGCTACATTCTAAAAACTGCCTAAGAGGCATTCTAAAACAGCAAAGATCAAGGAATTATACCTAGTACTGAACTACTTATGGCCACTTGAACTTTACTCAAAACCTGGGTGGAGGGCAAATTTTTGGCCAAACAGCTAACTTTCACATCAATTTTTATTGAGCAAATCACTTCCAAATCCGAATTTTCTTTTTAAAATTAGTAAACAAGCTGCCAATGATCCAAAATTAACTTCCCTTACTTGATTTCTTCCACAAATGAACACTAGGGATTGATTTGAAGTTTGCCAAAAACCTGAGTATGCAGATTTTGACTTTTGAACATTTTTCAACCAAGTTGACTTATGTGGATTTCTAAGACCCCTAATTGATCAGTTATGATGTATTAAACCTAGATGAAGCCAAATCAAGCTATCTAAACTCATTTAGGATTGAATTTAAAACCTTTGGCACCACAAATCCAAGCAGTTAAGCTGCTAAGGGATTTAACACAAGCTTTTGACTTTTCCTGAATGAACCAATAGTTTTATGACTTAAACTAGTTCTACTAACCTAATGCAAGCTGTATAAACTAGATTTACCCTAAGAATCTCACTAACCCATACTCTACACTAGATTGCCAAACACTACTTAAAGTGGCAGTTGACAAATTTAGAATGCATAAAGCTGTCAAATGCCAAGATTATGACCAAACCAATTAAACAAACACTAAAGATGACTTAAAAGCAATGATTGAAGTTCAAATAAGCAGTTTCAAAGAAGCTACAAAAATAAACAACTAAGGCTAATAGTGACTGAATTAAGGAAGATTATAAAGCTACAACCCCTAAACTATCACTTGAGCATCCACAACATATATATGATGAACCAAACAGATTAAGACAGGGAAAAACACAAGTAAGCAGTTAAATCAAGCAAAAGTAAATAAGCAGTTAACATAAGCAGTTTGAAAAGCTATATTAACAGTGAAGAAAGCTCAAACTTTTATTGCATTTAAAAAGAGAATACAAACTGAGATTGATAGCTAAATTACTTAATAAAAACTACACTTAAAACTAAGTTTACACTACAATTACCTACTGCCTTATGAATGGCTTACAATCTACATACTTATACTACAATAAAATTAGGGCTACCTTAGGTTTCTTGTCCACTTCTGCCTTGTACTTTCTTGGGAGCAAAATCCCACCATTGGATTGTCTCTGAGTGATCTTGGCTGTTAATTCCATTTTGGGCGGGAAAAATTGATATAAGTGGTTTAGCTTTTTGTTTATTGGCAGAGGGTGTGTTTTGGAGTTAAGTGGTGGAAAGGGGAATAATAGGGTCGAGTGTTGCAGGGTTGATAATGATGGTGTTTGGGTGTAGGTTGCAGGCTATGGGAGCAGGGCACGCTTGGGGTAGGGATGAGGGTGATGTGGAGGGTCAAAGATGGTTGACCGTGGGTGAGTAATAAAACGGGGAAGGGTTTTATTATTTTGTGGGATTGGGTTTGGTTTTTGTTGGGTGGGCTTGGGTAGTGGTAGTGGGCTAGGGGTATTGTAGGTTTTAGAAATGGATTGGATTAGTTTTGGGTTTGATTTATAATACAAAGGTCCGTTTGTTATGTTTGGTTTTAATCACAAGGACCAATTTTGTAAAAGATGAAAATGAGGGGGTTTTTCTGCCAATTTTCCAAACTCCTTCAAAGGGCCATTCCTGCCAAATATTTATAGTACAAGGATTTTAAAAGCTTTTTTCCCATTTTGGAAACACAAAGGACCAAAATTGTCATATTTTGAAACTGCAGGGACCATTCTTGTAATTTTCCAAAAATTTACTCCCAAAGTCTGTTTTTGATCACTTTTGAATTTTTAAGGACTTGGGTTGACTTTTCTTTCAAAATGAATACGTAGGGACTATTTTTGACAAATTTAGAAACTTGGGGGACTGAAACTGCCAATATTGCAAACTTTGATCATTTTTCATTTGTTTTTGCTCGTTTTGCATTTAAAACACATAAAACACAATCCCTGAGATAATTTAAGTATTTTGATGACTTTTCGATTGTTTTTGTATGTTTTGGCAGTTTAAATACGATAAAAATGATGAGTGTTTGCGCACTCATCAACTAGCAGCATTAATTTCTGCCTAGCAGCATTAAGTTCTTTATTAATCAGGTTATAACCGTGTTGAAGTAAGTTTGCCAATTCAGGGAGTAAACACTGTCACAAACACAAATTTTACACAACTAATAACTAGATTAATACCATGCATTATGTTTATTCTTACTATATTTTCAAACATTTGAAACCACTTACAATGCTTATTACCATTTAAAGTTTAAAAATAAAATTATAGAATGTTTAGGAGCGTGCATTTAATGTGTAAAATTAAAATGATTACAATTAGGCACGAGTAATTAGTGCATTTCACATGCTAATGTGACGTTAAACTTGGTAAATTGCAATAATCTTTAATGTTGAGACTTTCAAAATTCCCTAGGCGTATAGTATGTCGCATCCCTTTTTAAGGCCATCACTTAGCTTTTCAACACACACTTTTTAAAACAATCTAAGATCGAAGTTATGGCTGGAAACAAGAAAAGGTGCATTTCATCAAAGAAGAAGCGTTCAAAGTAAGTACTACTAATTAAACTTTTGTACACGTAAATGATTGGTCCTAAACGGTCAACCAAGTTTACCAGGTGATGGTCAACCAAGTCAAACTTCAAAAACCAACTAACCAAGGAGTTTAGGGAATCCCCGGGTCGTTATGTCCCGACGAGGCGTGCAATTATATTTGTAAACGTTTTAAATGATCGGGTGATTAATCAGGAAGGTCAGGAATTTGATTATTATGATTACACTACGAGATTATGATGGAAAATAACTTAGAAACACTTTATTAACAATTACTGATTATCAGATAACCTAAAAACGTAATTTAACCAAAAAACGCGCGTTTGAGTTTAAAATAAACGTGAACGCGCAAATTAAAAAGTGAAACGGGAGTAAACAAAGTCCTATGAATGTGAAAATTATATTTTTACAATCCTAATGTTATAAGAAAATTTTTAGAAAATTAAAATTATTTTTACAACTATTTAATTAATTACTATTAATTAATTACTAATTATTAATTACTTTTTAATTAACCAAATTATCCTAAATTACAAATAATTATGAAATTTAACTAGAAAAATGAAAATTAAATTTAGAAAAATCTAAAATATTATAAAATTAATTTTAAAACAGAAAAACTATTTTTCCTACTTTTTAATTAATTATTAATAATTAAAAACTAATTATTTAATTAATTTAAACTAAACTAAATTATAAAAAATACTAAATGATCAAGGAAAAATATGAAAAAATTACTAAAAATCTATTATGAGTACAGAAGCCTAGGAAAAATTTAAAATTAGATGTTGCTTATGAATAAGCAGAAAATAAGCCAAAAGGGCTTAAATAGAAGCTATCACTTTTTGTATTTTTGGTTTTTTTTTTTTTTTTTTTTTTTTTTTTAATTTTTCTTTTACACAACTATTTTACTAGTAATTTTAAGCACTTTTTACAAACGAACTTTTGATGGAAATGGAAAATAAGCTCTATGAAAAGTAATAAGCACAACAGTCAAGCTTAATGAGCTTAAATGGGATTTTTAGGAAACAAAAGCTCAATAATAAGCTACTAGAGTGAAAATGAAGTTGAGTTCTACTGAGATTAGAGCTTGTAGGATTAACTTAACCAATAAGAACACTTAAACTAACAAGTAGCTGCAATAAGCACATTCAACTAAACACAAGCCAAACAGGTCTAGAGGGGCAACTGCAGCCCAGGGTAGGGCCCACAAGGAGGATCCAGGGTCCAAAACAAGGGTAAAACTCACAAGTTCTCCTGAGGGGCTTTCCAAATTGCCCAAGATCAAGGTAAAAGCTCAAGTTGTGAGCTTGTGGGGGACTTGGGAAAATGGGTCTGCTAAGCTAAACACATGGTGAGTTTTGGCATAAGCAGTGTAGTATAATAAGCTCAAAAGTGAAAAGTTCCACACACTCAGTTATACCCACCCTCAAACATCATCTTATAACTACTAAGAAGAATACAATTCAAACAGGGACCAAGAATCATACAAGCTCAATGGTGCTTATGCAGAATGAACAGTGGTCCAAAGAGCCAAATTCAGAACACAAATTAAGCCAGGGAATGAGCTAATGAGGGCAAACCATTGGTACATGCAACAAGGTATCCTAAATAACTTTCTAAAACAGAAAAAAGTCCAGAACAAAGATCAATTTTGCAAGAAATGTGGACCATGAAGAACTTAGTTAAAACTGGTAGGTCATTGAGCAGGTCACTCACTTCCCCTGCAAGTCCAAACAAATGCTTGCACAAGCTTGACAAAAATTTCTAAAAATGAAATAATGGCAGGTTTTGGTAGACTAGGTGGCACACTACAAGCATAACAAGTTTCAAAGTCCAATTCTAACTAGAAAATTCAGGAAAATTATTCCAAAAATTGGAATTCTGCCCTTGCTAGTATTTTTGACTTTTTAGGATTTGATGAAAAATTGACTTAAATGAGATTTGATGTGACCCTAATGACTTATTATGATATTTTACATTGAATTGAGACTAAATTGAGTAATAATAACAACATATGAACTTAGTAGCATGATTATGAAACACACAAGAAAAACAGATGACAGATGAAATGAGGTTACAAGTTATTTTGACTTTCTAATAAGTAGGGACTGAATTAGTTGGTTTTTCTGAGATAATAGACTCTTATATGATATGTATCAAACAAGAACCGAACTTGAAACAACCAATACCACAGTGGATATAGCAAATCCAAACACCCCTATAAAACCTGAGTTACAATTTTTATGAAGCAAATCTAATAGACAGACGATGAGAATGAATGTTCAGATTATGAAAAGCTTATATGAACACAATTAAGCTAAAATAAGCAGTAAGCTACACAATACACTAAAGTTATGACTAAAATCAGAAAATCAAGCTAGAACTTAGAAACCTTGAGCCTAGCTTAACTAGGTGCTCTTGAATCAGCAACAAGCTCTAGCTTGTCTTAAGACAAGCTAGTAAAGTCCCTCTTGCCATTCCAAAACTGGCAACTTCCCATGCTTTCCACATTGTCCAGCTAAGGTATCCTGTACTTTACTTGTTTCATTTTAATTTTTCATTTTTTTTTCTTTTTCTTATTTAATATCTCTTTCTGTGTTTACTTCTTGATTCCGAGAGCTAAGGTGAATGATTAAAGATTAGAACAACAATGAACTTGAACAAGAGTTTTGAAAATTGAAAGCAATTTTGAGGCTGCAACTATGAAACTTGGAACTTTTAAAGGAATTAAAAACACTTGTATTAATTCTGAAAAGGATTACAAACTATATTAATTCTACTAAATTAGAAAAATACATAAAAACCTACTTGCCATCTCAGGCTTACAATTGAGACATACTTATACTAAAAATAAAAATAACTAAAAAAAATAACACTCTCCTTTCCTGTGCATCCTTTTTGAGGGAAAGCAGCACCCTTTTGTCCTTTTGCTTCCTTGGAATGAATCCCAGCCTTCAAATTTGTGTCTGCTTCATCTCATCCATTGATTCAGTTTTGATATCACTTGGGGTTGTGGATTTCCAACGTGGAGGGGGAGTGAGGTAATGATGAGTGTTTGGTTTGACATTTGGGAGGATAGTGGAATAGGGTGGCTGGGTAGGAGAGGAGGGGACAAAGATGTTGGAGTTGCAGTGGTGTGGTGTTTGGTTATGGCGGCAAAAGAGAAGGGGAAGGGGAGGTTGACCCTTTGACCCCCGTTTTTATTATTATTATGGGATGGGTTTGGACTTAGGTGATGGATGGGCCTAGGTATAGGTGTGGACTGGATCAGGGTTGGGGTTGGTTTGTATTTTGGATTTGTGGATTGGTTTAAAACAATACAAAGGGTCCATTTGGTTTAAATTTGTAACAAGGACCAATTTTGTAGTTTCTGATTTTATGAGGACCAATGTTGCCAACCTGCTAAATATGTACAAGGGGTGTTTCTTGCCACATATCCATATTCCAAGGACCACAAATAACATTTTCCATTTTAAAAACTCCCAGGGACTGATTTTGTCAACTTGCAAAGTGTAGGGACCAAATATGAAATTTTCCCAAAGTTTTCACCTAAGGACAATATTTTATGATATTTGACTTTTAAATGCCTTAGGTTGACTTTTCTTTCAAAACACATGCTCAGGGACTAGTTTTGTAAATTTTTGAAAGTTGGGAGAGTGAAACTGCCAATTGTGTAAACTTTGTTCGTTTTTCATTGTTTTTACTCATTTTGCATCTGAAACGTATAAAACACAATCCCTGGGATATTTTTAGTATTTTGATGCATTTCTGAGTGTTTTTGGATGTTTTGGCAGTTTAAATACGAAAAAAATGATAAGTGTTTGAGCACTCATCAGTAAACATTCAAAGTTTGTAAAGATGTTATGTACCTACATGTTGACTTTTTTTTCCCTAGTAGAAGTTAGTTAATCCATAATAATTTTGGTGTATTAAGCTTTTATAAATTTATAAAAATGGTTATCAATTGGTAGCTAATTAGGCAATCAGTTATGAAATTGTGTTAGAATGTTACATTATATACATCATATAATATTAAGAATACCAAATTAAAAGGATAATCTGTAAATTTATCATCTAATGCTTATTTGATTTCAGGAAACCAGAGAAGGTATTTAACATTGAAGAGTGGTATGAGTCGTGGAGTTCTCGAAGAAACAAGGCAAGACGCAAAGCAAGTTTGCTTCAAATTAAGGAAGATGAGAAGGAATACAAGCGATCAAAGCCGCGGGTTGGTTCAGTGGAAGAGGATGCGGCTGATGTTGGATTTTTGAGTGAGGAAGAGAGATTCGACTCCATTGACTACGATAATGTGCATTTGTCGTTTGATCTGGAGAAATCTCCGAAATTTAATTGTTAAACTTTTTATTTGTATGAACTGCTTTATTTTACTTTTGTTATATATGGATACTAATGTTTTTTTTGGTTTATTATATATGAATTTTAACTTTCTTGCTTCATTAAAGCTTGATTAAGCTTGATTTTTCATCTATTCATTAAGCTTGATTTATTCGTAGCAACATTAATTTATGCCTAGCAGCATTAACTTATGCCTAGCAACATTAATTTTGAATGTGTTGCACATATTTTGAATTTTTGTTACACTTAAATATCACATTTTGCTATAAATAATAGTCACATAAATATCACAATGTGACTATTTTGAATGTATTGCACATATGATACCCTTATAATGTGGCAATAAACATAATTTAGATACACATTTGTGATATGGTGTGACTATTGTAAAACCTATAGTCACATGATCATGCTACAGTTAAATGTGACTATACACATTAGGTTGTGGCAAGAAAACACACACTAAACTTTAGACACACATATTTACTTACGTGACCATATGTATCGAATTTTCGTTACACTTAATCATGTTTCTATGGTTTCGTGTGACCATATATGACATTTGGTCACACTCTTCAAGTGTGTGACATATATATTTGTCACTATTAAATGCATATCGTGACTAACGCTTCAAACTTACTTTTTAGTTGTCACACATTTCAAACGCTATGTGGTTAAATATTCAGCAAATAATAGCAGTCACGTTTAAATAGTGTGTGACAAACTTGACTATATAATTTAGTCACATACACAATTACTTCATGTGACCATATATCTATTTTGGTCACACTCTTCAATTGTGTGACATATATTTGTCACATATGTTATCTGTAGTGTGACTAATGCTTAAAGCTGATTTGTATCGGTCACACGTCCCAAATTAAACGTGACTAAATGATCGAAAAATATTTACCAGCTACCCTCTAGTCACATAAATACACAAATGTGTGGCATATATCTTCCGAAATGGTCACACAAGTCAGATCGAGTGTGGCTGTTTATTTTATTTTCCTACATTTAGTCACGTAAATATGTTACAGTGTGACCATTTGAAATCGACCATGTGTGACGAAAGGCCATTTTTGTACCAGTGATGGATGTTGGTGAGTTTGGTGATGTAGAGCTTGGAGGTGGTGAATTTGGAGTTGGGTTTATTGGTTGAGGGTTTTGATGTTGTTCAAGTGATGGTGTTTGTTGAGATCTAGTAAGAAGATACTCAATCCAATTAAAGTGCTCATTCAATGCAATTGTTTGTTTTTGGAGGAAGATGCAACAAGGGCAATTGTTGACATGCTTCCCAATTTGGTTTATGTTGTTTGGTGATGAGGGTGAGCTAGATTAAGGTGGATCCAAATTGCGTTGAGCAAGATGTAATGCTAAAAGAGCGCTAAGCTCATGGGCTTCTTTTAGCTCCACAACGAACTTCAAGTGTTCGGAGGAAGGAGATGGTGGTGGAGCATGATAGTTGTCTTGGGTGAGGGTTTGAACATGCAACATAGGACGGCATGTGAAGTTGTAGGATGTGGTGGTGGTACTCTTGGTGGTGGAGATATGTTTGAGCTTGGGTAATCATGATATGGGTGGAAGAGATGCTTCATGAATGGATGGTGTTTTTGTTGAATGACCAACATGTGAAGTATTGGTAGTGAGGTTGGGATTGTTGTTTTGGGATTGTGCATGCTCATCATATGAAGAAGCATTAATGAAGGCAAGAGTGGATGATAGGTTGTGAGATGGATCATTTGTGTGGGTATGAGGTTTAGTTGTTGGTTGACTTGGAACAAAACCACTTGAGTTGTGACAAGAGTCAAGTTTTCTCCTCCAAACGGGTTTGACGAAGATCCTTGCGGTTCTTGAAAACTTGGGTTTTTGGTTGTTGGGAGATGACATGCTTGGATGTGCGAACATTTATGATGGAAAGAAGGTATTTATAGTGTATGAAAAATGTGGTTTAGGAAGGTAAATTTTGAGGGATAGTATGGGACAAAATATGTTTGTGAATTTTGGGAAGTATAGGGTGAAGTGGGTCAAAAAGTGATAAAGAAAACAGTAACCCCGACCATCAGATGGCCGGTCCCCTTAATCATTAAGGGGGCCGCCTTATATAATTAAGGGGAACACCCATCTGGTGAATTCCAGATTGCCAGAATTGGGTTTTTGGCAGAAAATTTTCAGAAAGGTTGTGTTTTTGGGTTTGGATTCAAGTAAGTTCAACTCTTTGAGGCAATATAGGATATACTAATCATATATATATATATATATAGGGCATGTTAAAATAAAACAAGTAGACAAGTAATTTCTAATATACGTGCAATCTACTTATTTGCCAATTAAGTAATATAACTAAGGAAGCAATAAAACATGCTAACCATATATTCAACTATATAAAAATGATGATAAGAGGGCTAGTTCAAACATATTGATGAGGGCCTATAAGTAAAAAATGGGAAGTTATGATTGTATAGACTTCAAGACTTGTTACAAACAAGATCCATATAGGCAAACCATGATTCTCATGAAATGATTTGGTTTTATTGTGAATGTCATATTCATAGAAATATATGACAAATGTGAGATAATCATATATAGTTTTAAGAAAAACGTTTTTAGCTTTATTCAACAATGATTTGAAATAGATTTAAGATTGTATTTGAGTAAAATAGATTGGGTTTTGCTTCATGAGATGTTGATAAATTAGATAAGAAAATTTTCTCAAACTTGATTTTGATCAAAACAAAGTTGTGATAGCTTATAGTCAAATATGTTGTTTGAAGAAAGATGAAATAGTTATTTGACAGATTATTTTTCAAAATGAGAGGTTTTATATATGATATTTTATTTTTTATAGCAAGAATCACTAGTTATGGATTAAAAAAGAAATTTCATGTTCAAGAGAATCGGTTGAGTCCGTTGTCACATATAATCACCTTTAATGGTAACTAAAAACATGGATAAGTGATGACATAATTTAATGAACTTAATGTACTATAATTGAGAGGCATAAAGCTAATCATCTATGGATACAAGATTAACATATACATATACTAATTTCTTCATAGTATTAAATACTAACTTATCTTAATTATAAGTTATATTATAGCACATCTATTATTGCAACTAGAATGGTCATTCATCCTAAATGATAAGTATTCTACTATTGGTCATAGATGTTTTCCAAATTCAATGATGAATAGGAAAATGGGCAATAGACCCAAATTCAAGAGGGTCAACTACACTAATTTTATGTATACATATATTAGTAATATTAATGATATATGACCAAGGCAACCTACAAATTTAATCATATTAATAAACTAATTATGGCATAATATGATATAATGTGACATTAATAAGTTTTTGAAAAGAAAACTTACCTCAGGTCCAGCTTTTCTTTATGAGTAAGCCTGAGAATGTTGGTAAAAATCTCCAATGTTCGCCCAAAGCATGACAAAGCAGCAAGGTATAATCCCAACGCAATAAAGATCAAGGTAGCTTGATCCGAAACATATACTCGATCACATCAATCATCATGAGTCGTGTTAGTAAAAAATAATTGCGTTTGAATCCTTCATCTTGAGGTAGTAACGAATACATCATAAAATCAACACTCCAATAGAGAGAATCATAACAACAAATCTTTAAATGGCCGAAACAACGTTATATGAAAATCATGTGTAGAATGTGAATCAGAGTAATAAGAATCACTAGTCTTCATATGTGTGAGCGATCCCAAAGAAAATGTCTCTTCATTCGTTTACTACCTAAACATGAAAAACAGCTTGGTACCCAGATTCTCATGGGTCCGAGATGGTTAGTTAAGGACATCCATTGCATTTAAATGCATATGATGAGGATGTCGCCGAGAAGTACAAGAATTCATCAATAGTTTGTTTTAACTAACAAACAATGACTTTCTTGACTTGAGAAATTAATAATGGATGCAAATAATATTAATTCTAAATTTCTCTACTAGTTTTTACAAATTTTATTTGTCTTGATATATTTTTTGAATGATCATTTGCAGTAAATCCTAAATCAGTTTTATCATTAAATGACTTTTGAATATTAAGTAGATATTTTAAAGATTTAGAACTATTTTTAAATTTAGCTAATATTTTTGCTTTTTCATTTTCCATTTTAATTTCATGTTTTTAGTCTTGACATTTTTTACATTCAAGATCAATTTCAATATTACTTTCAAGTCTAGACATTTTATCTTCTAAAATTATTTCTTTTTCAAAGTTATTTCCAACGGATATTGAAGATTCATTTTTAAAAATAATTTTTGAGTCTATGTTGCAAAAATGTTTGAAGTTGTTTTCTAATTTTGAAAATTCTAATATAAATTGATCATAGCAGAAATGTTCGGTTTCGGATTGTAACTTATTTTTAGTTATACAATCTTCACATGCTATACGATGATCAATTTCATTGTCAATGTCGCTCCATATTTTATTTGTAGATTCGCTTGGATCTTGGCGCATGTAGTCCTTGCCATCAATACTTGTATTTACATTTGTTTAAATATCTTCACAAGCCATATTTTCATTATCTTCTTTGTCCTTGTCTCTCCATGATTTATTTACACTCTTTCTTCAGATTTGGCTCATGTAATCTTCGTTATTGATACCTTCAATGATCACATTTGAACTAGTAGTACTTGTGTTTATTTCAACTAAATATTTATCTATCAAATTTTCTAGAGTGACTAATTCTTGTGCAACATCAAGTTTATCATCTTTGGTTTTATATTTCTCTTGGTGAAAATTTAAAAGACATTTCCAAATATCATTTGCCGTTTTACAAAAGAATACTCTTTCATATTCAACTATTGGTAGAGTTATGTAAATCACTAATTTAGCTTTAGTATTTTTATCGATCTTTGTTAGAAGATGATTATATTGATTTTCAAAATCCATTTTAGTTGGTTGAAGATCACCAATTGAAATCATATGCCAAAGACCAAGATCTATTGATTTCACATAATTTTCAAATTTATTTTTTCATTCAAAAAAATGATTATTTTCAAATAATGGTAGTTGTTTCATAAATTCCCCTTCTAAATATTTTTCAAATTTCATAGATCGTTACAAATTTTAAAATACAGTATATTTTAAAAATCTTGCTAGATGTGGCTCTTGATACCAATTGTGGAAAACTAGAGGGGGGGGGGGGGTTGAATAGTTTTACGTATTTTTCGTTTTATAACAGTTTGCTTCTAAAGAATAGATGCAAATTACAAAAAACTTTGATGCAAAAATATAGATACAAGTTTGTTCTCAATTATTGTATGAACCCTACTTATTAAGATTGTTGAGTAGAAATTATAATTTTAATAATCACACTTATATATATATATATATATATATATATATATATATATATATATATATATATATATATATATAGGATCTAGTGAGAAGAAAACTTAAAATGAGAAGGATGAGAAATAATTATAATCACACATTTGAGATGCATCAACTTGATTTAGATGCATCTCTATTCATTTAGATGCATCCCAATTAGTTTCGAAAGTGATTTTGAAGTGAAAAACGATGCAAAGTAGTACTAACAACATATTTGACCCGCAGAGGACGAAAAATGTATAGGATTCGTCTAACTTGATGAAATGCATCTAATATATGTATATGCATCTAATTTTTTGCTAGAAAATATATTATGGTGCATCTAAAAGACTAGGGATGCATCTCAAATATGTAGTTATAATTATTTCTCATCTTTCTCATTTTAAGTTTTCTTCTCATTTGATCCTTAGTCTATATATATATATATATATATATATATATATATATATATATATATATATATATATATATATATATATATCCTTATGGTTTGTTTATTATGAAATTAATGTTGTGAATGGAACCTAGTTTGATCTTTATGTGAAATCAATATATGCACAACTCAAGCAATTATAACTATATATGAAACGTAAATAAATAAGCAAAAAGTAAGAGATGGAAAGATCGAACCGAGAGACAAAGGATTTATAGTGGTTCGGCTACAAGGACACCTTCCTTGCCCTACTCCACTCTCCGATCACCGAGCTCGAGAGTTTTCTTCACTAAGTCAATAACCTCCCTTATGGCGGAGAAAACTGTACACACCTTAGCTTACACCAATTTAACGACACAAAGCTAAATGTCGAGTTCTAATCGTAGCTAGAACCAATCTCACAACTACAATCACACCACAACTTCTTCACACCCTTTTCACGCCTTCTACACTTCTTCACAACTCTTGTTTCTTCACGCCTTCACAACTTCTATCTTTCACTACTTCAAGGGTTTTGTTACTTCATAACTTCTAGGCTTCTAAGTATTCACAACTTCAATACTTCTATCTCTCTGCTTGAGAGCCTTTATCTATATACCACTACAAGGATTCTTCAACTTTAAAAGCTTCTATGTCTTCTATGCTTCAAAGCTTCTATGTCTCCACACCTTCTAGTCTTCAATGTCTTCTCAACTTTGAGGCTTCAACTTCTTCACTACTAATCACTACTTCAATATGCTACTACTTCTTATATCTCCTATCACTAATTCTATGTTCTTCTACTTCTTACTTTCTAGTACCAATTCACACTTTCAACAATTCTAGATCCTATATCTAAATCTAGCTAACCAATGTATACACCTTATTCACCAAAGTATGAATGATTTACAAGATGAAATGAACAAATAACTTAGATAGCTAGATGATACTAAGTAGTAATACTTCTAGTCTTGATAGATAGAAGTATTCTTCTCTTTGCACTTGAGTGTTGAGGCTTGAATCACTCTGAAACAAAGATTAATGTATATATGATCAAATGATTTTAGAGGATAGAAATGGAGGTTTGAATCAGAAAGTTTTGAGTGCAAAAAGGTGAGAAAAATTAGTGGAATGAACCAGTATTTAAAGGCACAGCTGGGGGGATCAGGAGCGTGCCGGTCCCCTTAATTATTAAGGGGGCCGCCTGGTTAATTAATTGGGCCGCCCCTCCTGAACGTTGCCCAGCTTTGTCCTTTTGTGAGGAAAATTTTTCTGGATTAGATATGCCATTTTTGGTTGAAAATTTGAATTCATATATTTATAATGAATTAAACATATTCTTTTAATTCCAAAAATGTTTTATAAAAGATATAAAATGTTTTGTGACATTTTATAAAAAATCTAGTGATTCATGAAAATGTTCCTTTGATCTTATAATGTATTAGACACTTTGTTTATTCATACCTTAAGTGATTAGATGGTAAAAGTGAGTATTTACTACTAAATACTTATTTACGTCATGATCTTTGGTTTAATGAGTTTTCATTTTGTGATCATCAAAACATAGAGATATCGAAAGATATGAATAACGTTTTTAGGCATTTATTTATATCAATAGACACACTACACAACGAACTATGAACCGGAGATATCATGTATTGTGTATTGACTTTCTATATAATGTGTGATGGTTCTTAGGATCTAGTTTGTGTACTTAAATTGAAAAATACACTTGCACATACAACTACACTCTTGGAATGTCCTACATGAAATACTTGCACTTGGTTCATGTATAGTGGAATGTAGGTTATATATTATGTGAGGAATCTATTTACTATATGAGCAATTTGGTCATTCTAAATCTAACTAAACTTAATCATCTTTTGTCACTAAATCACTTCAACCCATAAGGCATAATTACCTTTCAAACACATCATGAAGAATCTTGGTTCATATTGCCTTAATATACATTGGATAATAAGAATCATTACTCATATCCATACCCCATTTCACTACTATTTAAGAATTAGAGATCTTAACTAAAGAATGCACCTAAAATTTCAATCAAAGATGAATAGCCATCCATCTTCTCCAAACAATGTTCTTGACAATGTCATTATCTTGAATAGTGACACTAGCTCCTTGAATACCAACAATGGTAGTCAAGTCGAGGGTGACAACATTGTTGTTCCTCAATCTCCAATTCCGGGCATTGGGATCAGAAAAGGATGGTTTATGAATAATAATCAACATCAACAACACCCTAGGACTAAGCTTGAAGAGATAATGAAAGATGATGTGTTGTGTAATCTTAATAATGCTCTAGCCACAACTTCTCCATTTAGAGGAATTGGTGAAGAAAAAGTTTGGGAAAAGATAAGGAAGCCCGTAAGCCCAAAACTTCGTGAGGGAAATCATGCAATTTGTTGTGAAAACACAATTGACATACTCAATGCCATTAAAGATAATAGAGAAGAAAATCGTGAAATGCTCAAATCCCTCCATGACGGAGTTAAAATGCTACAAGCGTTGACTTCAAACATGACATGTATTGTGCATAATGATAGGGGTAATGACACTTGTGAGGACAATCTTATTGATCACAAGATCTAGTTTCTTTAATAAAGTATTGGCCAGGTGTGTTTTGAGAGTGTTTTGTATGTCTTTTGTTTTCCTAAGTTATCATGATATCATGACATGGTTGTACTTCTAGCTTTTATGCTTTATGATAATAATAAATGCACTTTCTTTAATTCTATCATGCTCAACAATCGGTTATTGGAGTCATATTGGACAAACAAATAACATTATTATTATGGACTAACCCATGTTGCAAGCTTCCATATGGTAACCTAACCCATTTTGGACTTCCACATGTGAGGCTCTCTTGTTTGTTGTGTGTTGTATGTCTTATGTAGCTAGGCCACCGCAAAGGTGAGGCTCTTGACCCATGGATCCCCGCCTTCGAACAAGGGGGAGCAATGATCTAGGGGGAGCATGCTCGGGTGCAATGGAGCAAGCTACTTTCCCATTCAATTGGAAGTCCCACCTTTTTTATTCGACAAAAGGGGGAGAAAGAAAGCAAGAGCATGAAGACCTATTCAAATTAAAGAAACAAAGGCTTCACCAAATCACAAGGCAAGGTCAAGATACAAGCTACACCAAAGGCGCGCTTTGTCTTTGCTACGCTTTGTAATTTTATTTGCTTTCGGTTTTTATTTGTCATCATCAAAAAAGGGGAGATTGTTGAGGCAACATTATCAAGATCTCTTAATGTTTTAATGATGACAAATAAACCTTTGAAACACATAAAATAACAAACGGTAGCCAAAATTCCCCGAACCACATACCTGCTCCTGACGCGTCACCTACGCGTTAACGTGTGGCTGACGCGCCAGGCTACTATATGGTTCGGGACGAATTTTGAAAGTCGGCTTTCCCCTTACCCGACATATGTGGATCTTTCAATACAGGTATGAATATGCTATGTACTTAATTGAGAACACTCGAAACGAGTTTTGGGATTAGAGAGATCCAACTTGTGAAACACCCGTTTACGGGAAAACACCAACTCATGTTTTCTAACTCTTGCCTCTAGCCAAGGCTTTTCTAAACTTAGGGAGCTTATATATTTTATGTAACATCATGTGAAAGAATCCATATGCTCATATCCCGTGCATACGTCTTCTCTAATCACGTAACGGGTTTACTCCCTTATTGGTCAAACTAAGTCAAAGGTCACTTTATGTAAACGCAACCTTTCCCGCTTGGGTTATGCTTTACATCAAGGCAAAGCACTTAACTTGTTTGTACCAAGGTGTTAGTTGAGTACGTCGAGTCGTGGAAAGTCATGAGTTATGAAACTATGGATTTTCGACGTTGTGTTGATTGGAATTATAAGTAACCTATGATTTTCTCAATTCATAATTTTAATTGTCTAAACCTTTTCTTCTTAATGACAATTAGATTATTTCTTAATCTTATTTTCAAAATAGACAAAATTACCAAATCTCCCACAATCCTTCCCAAAAATCCTTTCCAAACAACTTCTTACATATTCCCTTACATCTTACACAAAAGGGTACCTTTGTCTCCTCACAAACTCCAACACAATATTCCCTTCACTTTATACATTTCCCATACACCTTTCTCATACACCCATACATACACTTCTCTATACACACATATACACTCTTTTCTACGCATACACTTACACTCTCACATACATACTCATATACATACACCTTTACATTCAAAATACACACACCTCACTCACATACCTCTCTTCACACACACAAGGCTCCCCATCACTTCAATTTTACACATTCCTTACATATACCACTCACTCCCTGTACACATCCCATCCTTACAACACATATCTTATACTTCTAACACCTTTACATTCAAATTTACACACACTACTCACAACCATCTCATTCTCTACACACACAAGGCTCCCCATTACATCCATACTTACATATTCCCTTACACACACAGCTACTCTTATATTCCTTACACCCTTTCACGTCCCAACCTTATCACTCACCCTCTTCTCCAAGGAAGGAATATTCCCTTGGATATCCTCTCTTAACCCAACCATAGTTAACTTCTAACCTAACTATGGTTAGTTCTCTACACACCCATTCTTACCCAACCTTGGTTAACTCTTAACCACACCAAGGATGGAATATTCCCTTGGATATACCCTTTAACCTAACCATGGTTTATTCTCTACACACTCTTCTAAGCTAACCATGGTTACTTCTTAACCTAACATCTCACACTCTTCCCTATAGAGGAATATCCCATGCCATATTCTATTCTCTTCTATGCCATGTGAGGAATACCCTTTCTACCCCTACCAAATTACCCTTTTTACTCTTCTATCCTTGGTTATTTGTTTTCTCATAAACATTTTCCAAATTGGCTATTTGAGTTGGTAAACCTTAGATTGATTAATGTTAAGGTTTAGTGTGAAGTACAATTGGGGGTTTAGCAAGGTTTGGTATTTATAAGGACCAACACCCAAAACTTGGGATTTCTACAACAGAGGTCCTCGCACACTGCCCGCGCATTGATACGCGGGTGATGCGCCAGTCTCGGTAAATTAATCCCAAGTTTGGGTCTTGGCCTATAAATACCCCCTTGCCTCTTGTATTCCTCACCCCTTGCCATTATTCTTTCTCTCTACATTCTTTCTCTCTAAACCACTAATTCTATCTTGTGTTCTTAGTTAAATACTGTGACATTTCTAAAAATTTCATGCCAATTATTTTAATGGTTTATTATTTAAATAATCTATTTTAATTTATTTACTTAGTCGGAAGATATCCGCGTACGTTTAAATAAATTCTATCGCGACTAGACTATGCTCAGTCTACGTTTTCTATACACCATTATTTTATTACAATCCTATTTTAAGGTCACAATCCATTTTATTTCATTTTTACGTCCACTTTTCATTTTTACTCTTTTTATTTTTATCGCGCGGTTTAAATTCGTGTTTCACGTTTTAACCTCAAAATAAATCCTCCGATAATCTCATCACTCATCTATATTTCAAAAATTCATCATGAAAACTAGTTTTAATATTTTCACAAGTTTTACACTTTAATTAGTACCGTTAAATTTTATTTCTAGCAAACTCGGTACCCGGTATCCCCTAAAAACTAATAATATCTACCCTAAACTACCTAAATAATTCCTAAAGTCACCAAAGTCTTACAAACTCTTACACCTCTCACCAAAACCCACGCCCCCCCCCCCCCCCCCATTTCATTCTTCTTACAACTTTGACAAAATCTCCTAACTCCATTATTGTTTGTACTTCTTGTTGTCTAAGAAATATATAGATAAAAAATTAGTAGAAAATTCATTTCATTCAAGCTAGCCACTTTTCTTTTCTTTCTCTTGGGGGTGGACGGCACAAACACAACAACAAGGGGAGAAAAATCAAGCTTTTATCAAGTTTATTAAACCTAGATTACTTCTTGTTCTAGTTTTGAAATAAAAACTAGGAAGTATTAGGAAACCTTGTTACCCTAAACCTCATCATTTCACTTGTAAGCTTCAAGTTATATTTTTCATATTTTCATACTTCCATTTATTCACTATCTTGATGTATTTGAACATTATATAAGTTATAATGCTTAGTTAAGCTTGGTACTTAAGTTAGAAAACCTTAAAACCAAAGAAAGGCTAAATATGAAACTGTTTTATTTTTGATCCGTGTATAAAAGTATTAAACTGATCAAATCAGTAGACAATGGACATAAACTAAAAATATGTAGTTGTAGCCCTATGTCTTGTGGTCATTTTGACGGGTATTTCGTCGAATAACTCCTTACAATGATTAAACTAAAATTATTTTGGTGAAACTAGTCACAATCTGAGTAACAGATTTGAAACGTGAAAAAGTCATTTTTTTTGTATTGAACCCTCTGTTACTCAAAGAATAAAAGTTTTAGAGGACATCTTAACTTAAACGTGTCCAACAACGGGGAATAAATCGGGTTAGTAAAACTCTAGATATCGCATTTTTCGTGAGACCATTGAAAATTTGAAA
Organism: Artemisia argyi; assembly: GCA_030686995.1. Lineage (NCBI taxonomy): Eukaryota > Viridiplantae > Streptophyta > Magnoliopsida > Asterales > Asteraceae > Artemisia > Artemisia argyi. The sequence continues at coordinate 114,774,917 of CM060695.1, forward strand.
GCTGAATGGATTGATAGTTTGGGTAAATGGACTGTTTTACTAAGTTTATGTAATTTTTGGCCAAGTGGGACCCACAAATCTCGTTATTACAGAAATAGACCTTTCCGGGGATATAAAGAACGAGACTTGAGGACTTACGGTTTGCAAATGACGATTTTCTAAACATAGGCAAGTTAATAAAAATTCCATCAGCACTAGTTATAAAAAGTATATAAGTGTTATACACTTTAATGATTGGACCATTTAAAACAATTTTGAACCACCTAGTATATTTTGAACCCTTAGGTCTAATGTGACCTTTTTGACCAAAAACTTGACCCATGGACTAATTTGAACCTTAGAGTTAATCTGAACCTTTACATCATAATTGAACCTAGGGTAAATATAAGTTTCATACTTATATAACATACATGGCATACTTTTGGATAAATTGTAGGTAATTTAACTAAACCTTTTTATGTATCTAGGATTATTGTAACAAGCTTAAGTAAGATCATAATTTATATAATCAAAAGTACATCGATATCTATTTTCATAAACTAAGACAACGTATATTAATTAGGTTCATCGTAGAGCTTTTGCGGCTATTCTTTCGTTTGCTTGTTCATTGCTATTTTCCTTGCTCCCGGTGAGTTCATAGCCTCGCCTTTACTCATTTAAATGTTTTATAAACCTCGCGAGGGGGATACATGCTAGTTTTTACAAACTGAATACAAGTAGTTTTTGGTATGCTGGACCCGATTACGTGATTATAGTGATTGAATGCTTCTTGCCAATTAAGTCCCCACTATGAACCGTTAATTCCGTAAGGAAACACTATTATTATGGATATGCATATTAGGCTTAGCCGGCCTTGACTGGGTACGGTCACATAATCTTGAGAGTTTAGGGTAAACTGGCAATTTTTACCTAGGGGCACAAAATCATGGTTAAGGTTTCGGTTTCATAATTCTC